>SWKU01000014.1:76534-642230 GCA_011058905.1 Curvularia kusanoi | reverse complement strand
CCGGCCCCCCTCACACCACAAAACAAATTTTTTGGGGGATTGGGGGGGGGGGGGGGGGGGGTGTATTCCATCGTAGCCCCAGCGGAAGGTGTTCCTCGCAAAAAGCTGACCTCATGATCCCCACAGCCGTCATCGCCGCCGACCGCGCTTCCGCACGCTGGGACATTGAAAACAACCCGGAGAAGCTTAAAGAAATCGAGCGCGAGCGCAACCGCGCAGCCCTACTTGATCAGAACAAGACCGCCTTCCAGCGCGCTAAGGAATGGGCGACTGAGAACCGTTACCCCCTGCTGTTCGGCTTCTGGGTCGCGTCCATGGCTGGCTCGTGGACTATGGTCAACCGAAACCCGTATCTGAGCAACTCGCAGAAACTGGTCCAGGCGCGTATGTATGCGCAGGGTGGCACGCTGGCCGCGCTGCTGACGAGTTTCGCACTTGAGGGCGCGGATGCGGCCAAGGGGAAGGGGCGGTGGGAGACGATTAAGGTGCTGGATCCGAATGATCCTACGCATCAGCATATTATTGAGAAGAAGATCCATCACGAGAGGTACGCGGGTGAGGATCAGTGGAGAGGTGAGTTTTTCGTTATTCCCTTCTCGCGGGTTCTGTGAGAATTTGACGACGGGGACGTGTGCTGATGTTACTGTACAGAGATGGTTGAGGCTGAAGAGGAGCGCATGAAGGAGCGCAACGCCCACATCGAGGCTAAGCGCCAGCACCCCGATGACAAGGCGAAGCAGGAGTCTGCGCAGAAGGAGAAGAAGGAGGAGAAGGACAAGTCTGGCGCCAAGGCTTAAATCAAAACCAGCAAGCGACCTTCCCCCTCTCTCTTCCTGGACACGATCGCCCAAATTCCTGGAACTCACATCAACACACTTTCCGCCCACCTTCGATATTCTCCTGATCCCGGCGAACTTCTTTCAAAGAGAAGGCGAGAACCCCACACCCTGGGCGTTTGATGTGGCATTCGAACTATGCCACGCATGAGATTCGTGCTTAGACTTCACGAGCTTATCTCTATACTGTACCTCTAGCTGTGTTTTGCAAAAGGCGGATGCATTGTGTATATATCGTAGAAAGACGCCATGAGCGGTGTCGTTGTTGCGTCAATTGAATAATTACGAACTACCCTCATTATTTCTATATGCGTGATAGTAGTCAAGCGTGGCTGCGGACTAACAGCCACAGTCCTACGCCAAACACGACAAGAGTCGCAGAACACCGAATCTGTGTATCTGTATAACTATCTTTGTTAGATTGAAAAGTGTAGGCGTTACGGCTTAGCGTGCCCCAGATCCATAGGTGGGTCGAGTATAGTATAGTGTAGACTTAGGTACCTTACCCATTCAAGGGTCCTCATGACGTCGAGCACAAAGGCCGCAGTGGGCATGTCGAGGACGTCACATGGTATTGCATTGATCAAATACAGCAATCGTACAGCAGACAAAAGCCCAAAAGTAATATAACATACGACAAACCGTCAATTTGCGTTTATATTTCCCTTGCACCACTCGCAAACACACCCACTCACCCAACTCAGCCCCAGATCGAGGAAACCAACGCATCGTACCTCCAATCCTACGAACCCAGAAGATCTAACTCCACGGAGGAAACCCCCATCAAAGACAACAACATTACATAACTACGCCACATACACACACCCCTCCCTCCCCAGAAAAAAAACCCCCCAAAATGTCAACCCCCACCAAAACATACACCTCCATCTCCCACACCCTCCTAACAACGCACGCCGCCTCCCTAACCCCCTCCCCCCCTCCATCCCTGAAGCCCACAACACCAAGCCTAACCGCCTCGATCTCCTCCCTCCTCCTGCACCCCTGCGTAGAAACCACTTTGCACCTGCTAAACGCCGACCTCAGCAGCGCGCACTTCCTAGTCCGCCACATGCAATCGCCCCCCGCGGTGGAGGGCATGCTCCTACACGGGATCCTGCACCGCATTGAGGGGGACATGGATAACGCGCGGGCGTGGGTGGGCGATGTGGGGGATGCGTGTGAGGGGTGGGTGCCGAAGAAGGGACCGAAGGGACCCCAGGGGGGAGAGAAGGGGGAGCAGGGGGAGCAGGGGGAGCGGTTGGAGGAGGATGTACTGCGCAAGGTGGGTATGACTGCTGAGGGGGAGGAAGAGGGGATGGAGGCAGGCTTGTTGAGGTGGGTGTACGGCGGGAGTGCGCAGGAAGCCCGGGCCCGGGCGCTGGGGTTGGTGGATGCGGTGGAGGCGTGGAGGAAGAGGAAGGGCGGGGAGGCCGAGAGGGAACGCTTGGATGCGCAGGCGAGAGAGGAGTTGGGCAGGGTGCTGCAGTGGTGCGAGGCCAAGTTTGGGACCCGCGAGTGGAGCGATGCGAGTAGCGCGTGGGTTAAGAATAGTGAGGAGATTCAGAGTATTAGTGATGGCATGGTTAGTGGGGGGAAGGGGAGGAGGGATTTCTAATGTTTTGGGGAGAGAACGCCGGGGTTTTGGTCATGGGTTGTTGGTGGGTTGGACGAGGAAAGAAGTTGATAGAGGTGCGGCTGAGGGCGGAGCCAAGCTGTTAATGGTTGAGTAAGCGCATTCGAATTAGAGCATGCGTTGTAGTGAGATCAGTGTCATAGTATACCTGCCATTCACAGAGTATAGTTACATTACCAGTCCGCCTACTAAAAGAAAAAAGGACCGCCCCTTCAACATGCAGACAGAAACCAAGACTCAGACCTCTAGGCCGGCTCGTCCAGCACAGCCAAGCGCCTGCAATGGAGAGGGAAAAGCTTGCAGAAAAGCACGCACAGGAAGCCGACGTTGTGGTGTTGAAAGAGGGTAATTCGACCAAAATTGAGACATCCTGGACGCCGTGAAACTTGACATGACTCGTGGGCATTTGCACATTTACACATGACAGGAGAGGGGTGTGAACGTGTTCTGGTCGTCAACGCACGCAGCGCGCTGCAGATCGCATGGCCCGCTGCAGATAAGGTGTGCGCGGAACGCGAGTGCAGATGGGTAGCGTGAATTCGTCTAGCAGCAGCCCTTCTTCTGCTCTGCATCCGCCGACGGCTTTATGTCTAGAGGCTTGCCGCCACCGATGTTGGCCTGGCTGCTCTCGCCCTGGTCGAGCGCCTTGCTGGAGACGATGCGGTAGATTTCTGGCGCGAATTAGCATATTTCCTGCCTTGTCATGGAGCGCACGTGGGGCCGCCAGGGGCAAGTGGCGGTGTATTTGTTTCGGTGGGTACTGCCACATGTTCGGTGGGGAGTGTCCCAATGCAGAGCTTCGTGGGCGGCACGCTGGAAATGCTGGGAGACATACCTGTGAGGATGTTCTGGAAGGCAAGCTCGACGTTGCTGGCGTCCAAGGCAGACGTCTCGATGAACGACAGGTTGTTCTCGCCTGTGAAATGGCTGTCAGCACACACGTCCCATGCTACTGCATCTCAGTAATGGATCCCACGTACTCGCAAACTGCTTGGCCTCCTCGGTGGGCACTGCCCGCAGATGCCTCAAATCGCTCTTGTTTCCAACCAACATAATGACAATGTTCGAGTCGGCGTGGTCGCGCAGCTCCTTCAGCCACCTTGTGACGTTCTCATAGGTCTGGTGCTTGCTGATGTCGTACACCAGCAGGGCTCCCACGGCGCCGCGGTAGTAGGCCGATGTGATGGCGCGGTAGCGCTCCTGGCCAGCTGTGTCCCAGATCTGTGCCTTGATCGTCTTGGCGTCCACCTGGATGGAGCGGGTCGCGAACTCGACGCCGATGGTCGACTTGGAGTCGAGGTTGAACTCGTTGCGGGTGAACCTGCTCAACAGGTTGGATTTACCGACACCAGAGTCTCCGATGAGGACCACTGCGGCGTGTTAGTGGGGCAGTCATGTTGGCGCAGCGCAGCGCAGCGGGCAGCCGTACCCTTGAAGAGAAACTACAGCCAGCATGTCAGTACCAATACCAGTAGCAGCGGCCAGCAGCGCGCTCGTCGCACAGGGGACTCACGTCATATTCGTCGTTCGCCATGGCTGCGGTGAGCGGGGGAGAGGCTGCGCAGTGGGGGAGGGTGCTCGGAAGGTGGCGCTAGAGAGAGGGCGGACGTTGGCGGGCGAAGTGCGGCAGTATGCAGAGTGCAGGGCGTGAAAGTGCCTCGACGTAGTGCGTTGGCGGTGATCTGGCTGCCTCCTGCCTCGACAAAGCACTGCGTGGAGACAGCTGCGGCAGGTGCGCCAAGTGCCAGAACCGCGCTAGTCGGAAGACCCCTTAGTCGCTCTTGCTAGTCTACTCCAGCAGCTGGGAGCTCTCCAAACACGGCATCGCGGCGATCACCTTCTCAACTCGACTGTTTCAGCCTGCGAACATTCGAACCGACCGCCCGTTGGAGGGGCGGAAACGGGTTGCAGTCGCTTGCGGCACCTCCAGGCGAGCGGTGAGCATTGCGATACATGTTGTTTGTTTTGCTTGCTCTGGCCAATCAGCAGCCTCTTTTGCATGTTGGCCGTAATACAGTGCATGTTCTGATATCATTGAATGGGCAGCTCTGCCTAATCTGGACTCTGTCTCACTATGTCGCCTCTTGAAGACTTGCGCGCGGCTATGTCTGGGCCGCCTGAAGTTTTTCAGGACTACGACACTGACACCGTCTCCGTGACTTCCACAGTTCCCGAAGACGCACCATTCTACACTATCTCGTGCATCATCGGAGAGCGTGCCGGATACGAAGACTGCTACCTTTGCTTGTGGGACGGCTATCCGTTATCTGAATGCACCTGGGAGCCGCCTCATCATCTGGACGGTACTGATACGATCGCAAGATGGAATGTCATCAAGCAAACTCTCGGCAACAAAGCTTTTGAAAGTTTGAACCAGAAGCACATCGCAGACTTCGAGCAAGCGAAGGAGGCGTCAGACGCTGCTAAAACCCGGAGAAAGCAGAAACGTGAGAAGAAACGTCGACAAATGCAGCGACGAAGCCGCAGGATCGTTGACGATTCAGAAAGCAGCGATGAAGAGCCTCTAGCCATGGTTCGAGCAAGGGATAGTCTGTTTGTAGGGAGTGAGAATCAATCTCCGACGCTCAACAATGGCTCAAACCAACGCCCAATTGCCCGCAAGGGGCCCTTGCAGCAGTCTTCCTCTGAAGAGGATTCTAGTGGAGATGATAGCTCAATGGATGACCGTGGAGGGCAGCCAAATCCCACTCCAATCAGCACGAAGCCAAAGCAGCCATAGACAATGATTGAGAAATCCAATCCTAGATCAACAACCGCACAGGCTCCAAGAGAAGCGCCGCAAAGACACTCGACTGGGGCAATCAAATTCGTCGACGAGCCCACGGCGAAGCAGCGACGAGAATGGTCTACTGATCATCATTACAGCAAGCTCAAATACCGAGGGCTTGCTGAAAAGCGATGTCGAACTGAGAGTACACCAGACTTCAGCGCACTCTCTTTCGTCAATGCCCAGCCACCTACACTGCCCAGGCCAGCACCCCCAAGATCCACCGACGACCCATACGGCCGACGTGAGCCCACACACCGTCGTGTCGAGGAAGACCATTTAGTCCCTCTCAAAGATTGGGAGCGCAGAAAGATACCCCTAATGTGCTATCAATTCTATCATTCACTGTCCTGCCCGTTTGGCCCGATAGAGTGCAAATTCATGCATCGTGAGCTGGATCCTCAAGGGAACCCTTATGCAGTGGGTGAAGCTGATGGATACGTCAAGCCAAAACACCGCATTCCACCGCTTACATGCCTTTACTGGCTCAGAGGAAACAAGTGCAAAAAGTCTTCCGAGGATTGCGTCTACGCACATAATAACACAGGCTGGACCGACTACAAAGGTGCACCAATGGAGATCAGACACCTTCCCCCTGATCGGACTGCTGAGCATGAGACTGAGCGTACCGCTGAGCGTACCGCTGAACCTACCGCTGAACGTACCGCCGAACGTACCGCTAGATCTGTCAAGCCAAGAGACCGCAGTCCGCCACTGACGTGTTATTTCTGGCTCACAGGCAACAGATGCCGGGAATCCTCAGAGAAATGTGCCTATGCACATGAAAATACTGGCTGGACAGAACTGAATGGTTCGCCGACAGAGATCAAAGATCTTCCTCCCAACCTTACCGCTTGGATCATCAAGCCAAAAGAGATCAGACAATCTCTTCCTGAGCGCACTGATGAAATCGGCAAGCCCCCCACTCGTCCCAAAGACATAACATGCCACTTTTGGCTGAATGGTGATGACGGGTGCTCAAAGCCGGATAAGGTCTGCTTGTATGCTCATCGAAATACAGGCTGGACGATTCCTCATGCAAATCGAAAACTAGGGCCTGTCCCGATAGATCCAACTCGGAAGCCTCGCGGTGTGCTACCCAAAGAAGCTACGCCTCCTGTGACGTGCCCATACTGGCTGAGGTCAGAGAAGAGTTGCGATTGGCCCCAGGACGAGTGCAGGTACGCTCATTGGAATACTGGCTGGGCTCCTCCGGGGCTCACCTTTGATACGCCCTGGTCTATTGACCCCAACGAGCGACCACGCAGTGAGATCCTCGCAGCTCGGAAAAGTTCGTCTACCCTTGGACCAAGTGTTTCTCACCATAATGGCGAACCAGCTTCGGCCACGGGTAGGACAGTACCTTCTGGCCCGCGATCTGCGGCTAAGAAGTTGAGTTGGTTCCGTAAGACTGGTAGGACCCCTTCCCTGTCAAGATGAGCTCTTTCAACTTATAGATATGCTCCAAGTCCTGTAACAACTGTATCCATTGGTTATAGGCTCTGGCGAATGAACTGATAAACCGCTGACTCGATATACAGATCCAATACACGCCTCCTCGCAAACTGGCCAGGGCGGACTGCCTACACACACTCCACTTTCCACTCCCCATCATACCAAGAAGCAAGCTGATGGCGCTGAGAAACACGTCAATAACAAGAAGCGTGCCGAAGATACAGAGAAGCGCGCCGACGACGCTGCTGCTTGGATATATAAAAACACTCTTATTGACCCAACAACAATACTCAAGAAGACACCCGTGCAGAGTCTTGCAGCGATGCAGAATGCTTCATCTTACAAGCACTCAGATCTCCAATTGTCGCAGTTGAGGCGCAAAATCGGGGGTCTTTGGGATCTGGATTTCGTCTGCATGTTCAACTCTGGAAGACCAGGCGACACGAACATGCTGGCGCGGAATGCACTGCTATTGTACTCACCACAAGACCATCCACAAGAAATCGAATTGATCTCACAATGGCTGTTGACGCACGATGTCAGGGTCCAAAATTTCTGGAACGACGGTGGTTGGGTCAAGTTTGCAGAAAGCGTGGCCAGAGACAAATCCGGCGTCATCATCGTAAGTTCAGCGATCTGAAGCACTGCTTATATGCTGATACTTGCAGGCGCACCCGGACTTTGATAGATACATTGAGATCCCCAGCTTTGGCAAAGTTCTGGCACATGATGTGCGGGTATGGTCCGTCGGCGTGCAGCCGTCCGGACAGTTCGTAGCCGGCGCCCACCCTGAACCGCCTGAGATGCGGCGCGACTGTGTCGGTCTCTTCCCACATGGTGGCTTTATCTACATCACAAACGAGGTTTTCGAGCAGACACCACAGCTAGCCTTGAAGATCATACAACTGTTTTTTGACAAGATCGAGCAGCTGCGCAAGCTTGACGGGCCTGTCTCTACATGGCTTGAGGTGGTTGATGCGTGTCTGCTTTGGCGAATTTGCGTCCGGCCAGAGTTGATGGAGTATCTATATCAGAAGTGCAAAGACAATGACGCCGAGCTTGCGGCAGAAAATTCTCACTTCTTAAGGTAAGAGCCTGTGCTTGAGTAGACTCCATCTCGCTGACTCTCTTCGAACAGCTACTACGAGCTCTACCTATTACTCTTCCAGACAAGCTACATTGAGCAAGATCCAGCGACCGGGTGGCAGGCACCGCTCAGCAGTATCGAGGACAAATATCCCATCATGTCTATGCGCCGAGAATATGCTGAAAACCCAGCTCTTGACTACTTCAACCTCTCGGCGGAAGACGCAAACAGCAATGTGATTGGGTACTATGCAGCCTTACATTCTGCGGACCTGCGACGCATGTACCGCAAGTTCTACGTCGTGCACACCAATCCCTCCACAGCAGATGCTCAGCACTGGCTAGACACAATCCACAACATCAGCGGCGTCATGTCACCAAAGCAATGCATAGAGGAGCTCAGCAAACCAGGCAAAGAGAGCCTGATTGACTTCCTGGACTGGGCTATGAAACCGAAGGAAGAAGTGAACGAGGAGGGAAAGAAGAAAGGCGCTGCGCCAGATGATGAGGTGATGGGTGACGCGCCTATGGATATATCTCCTGCGAGGAGCATCGTAGAGGTCGAGCATACCGCTTACTGACACCCGAGCAGGACCCTTGATCTTGCATGTGTTCCTGGCGCGATTGTTTCATCAGCGAAGATAGATACCCGGTGCGCAAAGATTCTTCAGAGGAAATTCATTGAGCAATTACACACACCATCACTCACACCCTCACCACCAACGCCCGTGCTATCTGCCTTCCCGTCCACGATGAAACAGCATTCAACAGATAACAGATAGCAGTGTGCACTGGCAAATACTTAACTACATAGATACGAGGGGGGGCCTCCCGATTATCGGCCGCAATGTGGACACGCACCCCGGATGACGCACTGGCGCACAGTCGCTCTGGTGTGTGGGTGGGTGCTGTGGAGGCATTTTCGGCGGCTTTACGATTCGACGACTTGCGCCGTCGCGAACTTCCCAATCAACCAACATTGCGACATGATAAGCAGCCGAGGATGCCGCGCGTGGCTGAGATAAGATCGAGCAGGCATTGGGGAGTAAGACTTTTATGAAATGCTTGTCTAAAGGAAGCATACGCGAGGATGCTGATTGTACACGCTATTGTCGCCAGCCCTCATTGTTTTCGTAGGGCAAGGCCAGTGACTAATGTCGTTACTTCGTCCCACATCGCTGCCGGACCTCTCGATCCCCTTAGGGATTTAGCTCCCTAGTTCAGCCGCATCCAGAACCCACTCTCTTTGGGGTTCCCCGCAGCTGAGTGGCTTCGAGCACGCGACGGGTTGCTTGCGCTTGCTTGCGCCCAGGCGCCGTGTTCGCCCAACCCTGGACAAGGCACCAAGTCATGCTTTTGCCCTGGATATCTTGCCCTGTTTCGTTAGAGTACTTAGGTGCCGCGGTTCCCCACGTGCTGTGCCATCTTTAAACAATCGACTGCTGCTTGCTGCACGCCGCTGCACGTTGCTGCGCGTCATACACTACCTTTGAACGTTCTGACTTCCCTTGCCCGCGGAGCCAGCTGTCCCCTGTTGTACTCTTGGAGAGTGTACGACTGCCTTTGTGGGGCTGCGACATAGACGCCTGGATCTTATTGATATTACGTCGTTACCGCAGAGCGGTGGTTTTCCAGGGTTGTCGTTATTGGTGAGACCACAAAGAAGAGATGGAGTCGACCGGCAAGCGAAGCATGAGCATCACGCAGACGGGAGCGGGGAGGAAGGCGTCTGTCGCCAGCGGCGCAGGGCAAAATGGGAGTGCCGATGCGGCGCTTGCGAAGATGGGGTATGCGAGCGAGCTGCCGCGCAATCTGAGTATGCTGAGTGTGCTTGGACTGTAAGTTTGTTCTATCGACTTTGTTCGTTGCTGGAGACGGTGCGAGCGTGATGCAGGTTCGAAGGCCGAACAACGCACATGGACCACCATGTCTCCAAGTATGGATATTGTGTGCTGACTGCAATTGCAGGTCTTTCGCTATTATGGCCGTCCCCTTCGGCCTCTCCACCACCTTCTACATTACGCTTACCGACGGCCAGTCCGTCACCATCTTGTGGGGCTGGGTCCTGGTCTCGCTCATCTCGCTGTGCATTGCCGCCTCGCTGGCCGAAATCTGCGCCGTCTATCCCACCGCCGGTGGTGTGTACTATTGGTCTGCTATGCTGTCGACGCGCGAATGGGCGCCGATCACTTCGTGGGTGACAGGCTGGCTGACTCTCGTCGGTAATTGGACTGTCACGCTCAGTATCAATTTCAGTGGCGGGCAGCTTATTCTGAGTGCTATCACGCTGTGGAATGAGGACTTTGTGCCGAATCAGTGGCAGACGGTGCTGATGTTCTGGGCTGTCATGCTGATTTGTATGGCGGTAAATGTATTTGGCGCAAAGTATCTGGATCTGATTAACAAGATCTGTATTTACTGGACAGCGAGCAGTGTTGTTATTATTATGATCACGCTGCTGACAATGGCGGATGTCAAAAGGGATGCGGATTTTGTGTTCACGCACTACGACGCCAGTGCGAGTGGGTGGTGAGTAGCAACGTCTTTTTGCTATAATGAACAAGCGACTGACATGCTGCAGGCCAAGCGGTTGGGCGTTCTTCGTCGGCCTTCTCCAGGGCGCGTACGTGCTCACAGGATACGGCATGGTAGCCGCCATGTGTGAGGAAGTGCAGAACCCAGAACGCGAGGTGCCCAAAGCCATCGTCCTCTCTGTGGCCGCCGCCGGCGTCACGGGAATCATCTACCTTATCCCTATCCTCTTCGTCCTCCCAGATGTCCAATTGCTTCTTCAAGTCGCCAACGGCCAGCCCATCGGGCTACTCTTCAAGACCGTCACGGGTTCTGCAGCCGGTGGCTTCGGCCTGCTGTTCCTCATCCTAGGAATCTTGTTTTTCGCGGGCATCGGTGCGTTGACAGCCGCCTCGCGCTGCACTTACGCCTTCGCGCGTGACGGCGCTATTCCTGGGTCTCGCATCTGGAAGAAGGTCTCTAAGCGCTTCGACATCCCGCTTGCCGCGCTCGCGCTGTCCACTGCTGTCGACTGCTTGCTAGGCCTCATCTTCTTCGGCTCTTCAGCCGCGTTCAACTCCTTCACCGGCGTCGCTACCATCTGCCTTTCTGCCAGCTACGGCATGCCGATCCTCGTCTCCATCATCCGCGGCCGCCAGGCCGTCAAGAACTCCTCTTACTCGCTTGGCCGCTTCGGCTACGCCATCAACATCGCCATGGTTGCGTGGATCTGTCTCGCACTGGTGCTATTCTGCATGCCTGTCAGTCTGCCCGTCGAGCCGGCGACGATGAACTATGCGAGCGTGGTGTTTGCCGGATTCGCGTTGATTAGCCTGGTCTGGTACCTGATTCGCGGGAGGAAGAACTTCACGGGTCCCCCGGTCCCGCAAGATGTTGCGCCTGGGGAGGAAATTGCTGTGGCAGGCCTCGCGGTGACGGAGAGTCGGTATGAGGCGAATGGGGATGTGGAGGCCAAGGGGGAGAAGCTGTAGTATATCGGAGGTGAAGTTGTACATTTGCGTAGTAAGAGTAGTTTGTTGGAATTGTAAGATTCAGACCTCTTTGACGCTGCTCCTTCCACTGCAAAGGTCGTTTGTGGAGGTACTTTATTTGGCAAAAACCGTGATACAGTGGTGGCACTTGCTGTGTCCAGGATTCTGATCTCTGACCGCCGTTTCATAGGGAACAACCATCTCTTTAAATTTACACAAGCAGCAGAACCAAAGCGAGCTTTTAACACTCTCGGTGAATTCAAGTCTAAGTTGAAGCTTGACGTTACAAAAGGCCAGCCCCACATGCCGTTGCGACGCGGGCCGCCTCCATCATCCAAAACCACTTTACGCGACAACCTTGCATGGACGCGTCGTCGCGCTCGACTGCCCTCTATGGCCTCGAGGTAAGTACAAACACAGTATTTCCAGACTTAAATTTTACAATTGCAGTCGCCCATTACGTGCTCATGTTGTGTGCTGTCTTGTTTGTTGTGTAGTTTGGCTTTCGGGAGCTTGCAGCAGGTTACTGACAAACATAGTGTGACAGGCAGGGAAGTGGTGGATCTGACATTGGACGAGGATGAAGACGTTCAGATTGTCAGTCTTGGGAGTGGGCCGCGACCTGTTCCCACCCAGCAGAGTATAGCGCCGACGACGACGACGACGACGACGACGACGACGCATGTTACCCATCCCTCTGCGTTACCACCGACCGCCACGGCAGCTATCAACATGGCGCCTGACGCACCGACACCCAAGAACTACACCTCGCCACTTCCCACTACATCAAGCATACTGAACGATGCGCTGGAAGCTGGACGCAAGTATAAGAGAAGGAAGCTATCCCCCTCCGGCGACCTCGCAAACAGACACCAAAACACCCAACACGACGGACGAGTCAACGGCACACATGCAAGCCCTGCAGCGCAATCCAGCAATACTGCAACTTCAGGGTCAAACACGAGCCTGCGCGCGAAGCTGAATGCCCTGAACGGGACGCCTTCAGTCCAGTACATGAACTCAGCGCTGAAATCTGCCTCGGATATCCCGTTGCTGGATGCTATACCGGCGCAGGCTCCGCGGCCGATTTTTGCGAACCGAAAGACGGAGAGCGAGGCTGGGAGTGGTCTGCTGAGTCCTGGCTTGACGACGCCGGAGAGCGCCGCTGCTGTGGTGATTGATCTGGACGACAGTGAGGACGATGCTGCGGTGGTAGTGAGAACGGTGCCACTGAGGGATGGTCTGGCTGGCGCCGGCCGAGGGCAGGAGTCACAGCTGCTAAAATCCACCGCAGTACAGGACAGCGACAATGACGACGCTACTCCGATTCTTGGAGTTCCGCCTCAGAAGGATGGCCCTGCTGAGCCCATCCGAGTGCAACAGGCACGGCTGCTGACGCTGTCTCCACGGCCAAAGCTGACGGCGTTGCAGTATAGCGACGACGAGGATAGTGCCCTGTTCCAACACCTTGGACCGCCCAAGCTCGCCGATGCTGCAACACAGCCTGACAACGATGACGACAGTGTAGTGTCTCGAACCTCGTTACGGCAAGCTACACCCCGAGATCCACAGCAAAGCCAAGTCCCAATGCTCGCAAGTGCATTGTCACCAGTTCCTGCTTCTTCCACCCCACTTAAAACCGTCCACACAGGGAGTGATGAAGAGAAAGTGGATCATCTGTTGATCTTTCTGAAGGAGGTAAGGAAGTTCAAGTGGCAGGATATTACAACCGAATTTGCAAAAGATATCCCTGGATATCAATACACTAAGCTACAATCACGCTATTCAACAAAGGTCAACAAGCGAGACCGTACGCAAGACCCTCCAACACTGAACCTTCCCCCCAGGTTTGCTGCAGAGGCTACAGTTAATTGGGCGACAGTGCATGCCGATACTGTTGGATCCAATAGTAAATGGCACAGCTTTCGCAAGGACGGTGCTGGTCGCGGTGAGAATGCAGTCCGTAAGCGTAACAAAGAACCGCACATGCAGCAGACAGAGGATGATGACTTCTCTGGCTCGGACGTGGCGCCTCGAAGACGGAGGGCCCAGCGTGCTCCTCCCGTTAACTATAAGTTGCCAAAATTGCTGAAATTACCTCCTAAAGAAGGACAGGATGAGTGGGACGACGAAGAAGACATCGGGACTGGCAGTGCTCCGAACGGCTGGGCGTCCATACGCTCAAGGTCTCCGATAGACAGCACTATTGTCACCGCCGTGAAGAAGCCACCTCCTTCCAGACTAGCGGTCGACTTCCTTCCGATGGACGCAGAACTTGGCTTGGCTGCGCAGAGAGGTCAACGTAAGGTCGTACAAAAGCAGATGCCGTATTTGTCATCGACAGACCTCTCGGCAATGCGTGACGAGCCCGAGCAGTGGATCTGGGAGCATGAAAAAGTAGAGGATTGGCAAGGCGCTGTTGTGCATGTAGACTTCAATCATGTCGAACTGCAGACGGTAGAAGAGGTCATCTTGAAGACGTTTCCTCCTGGGCGTCAGTCTCGTCACAGTACCTATCGGAGACATTTGCGGTCTTTGCTCAGAGGCCTTTCCGTCCCAAATTTACATAGACTCGCTCATGAGATTTCTCGACAGATGCGATCTCGCAACTTTCACAGCATCGTTTCTTTCATCAAGGATGCCATAGCAGGTACTATATCGGATGTTCCGCGGATACAACGACTTGCAGTCGCCAAGCCCAGCTCTACTTTCAGCGGTTTTCATAAGCTTCCAGTACCTGTGTCTTCGATCACTCGTAATCGTGAGCTTGGTCTGCAGTCTCGAAGGGGCTGGCGAACAGCATCAGCGCCAGTATCGTACCAGACCAAAAATCAATTACTCGACACTTTGGGGCCTAAATCTACCTGGACCGGGGCATCGAGTGATATTCATACAGTGGCGTGGTCTCCTGATGGTCAATCCTTCGCCGCAGGTGCTGTCGCAGTTACTGATTCGGATTCCATGCAGTACAACAGACCAAACGTGCTCCTATATGGAAGCACTGTCAGTGGCAACATACACGAGTTGGGCCAGCATTGCATAGATCGGCCCAAGACTGAAAAGGGTGCTAACTCGACGCACGCTATGTATGTCTCGCAGGACCCAAAGCTGTACACAACTGTCAGCTCAGTTGCCTTCGCACCTTCTGGAGATCTCATGTACTCTGCTGGGTACGATGGTCATGTTGTTATCTGGGACATAACAAAAGGTGCCGAGCAACCAAAATTGTTGCACAAGCTACAGCACAAGGCGCCGGTCGAGATTTTGGCTGTCAATCCTAACTACAATGGCAATATCGCGACCGCAACTAAGCGCACCACTAGGAGGTCAATCAAGCTGATGTCTTTTGATGAAGAAGAGGTACTGAGGGGAGACACAGACTGGAGACCTGAGAGAAGCAACTTCGCTTCTGGGAAGGCCTTGGAACGACCCGACCTGAACATGTCAGTCAACGCCCTCAAATACGATCCTACCGGTCGCTACTTGTTAGCTGGGTTTGGAGCCAACGTGGGCGGCGATAATGGGTTTCATTTGTCGGGTGACATCTGCATCTGGGACGTGGGAACGCAGGAAGCTTTGCCAGTGCACGGCAACAGCCGTAACGTATTTGATCTGACGTTCAATCCAACTTCAATGAACAACGGCCTCTTCGCAGTAGGGTGCGTGGCCAATGGTCAAGTCAACCCAGGCACTCGTTCGGTCGTGCGCTTCTTTGATTGGAAGGAGATGACATCGGGTGCCAAGTATGCGAAAGCGATCGAGCTCGAGTGCAAGGCGCTTGACATGAACGACGTTGTCTGGTGGTAAGTTGATACAAGAAACCAAAGACTTGACAGTCTCACTGACAAACTATTAGCCCTTATGACGGAAATATATTCGCTGCTGGCTGTACGGATGCTCGTGTCTATATCTGGGACATCCGCAAGCCCAACAAAGAGCTGTACACCTTGAGTCATGGAGTTTCTCTCATGCCACTGCAGGACGGTGTCCCTCCCGAGAGGACTGATACTGGCATTCGCTTCCTTTCATGGGGTCCGAACGCGAGACGGCTCTACTCGGGCTCGTCAGATGGCGTTGTCAGGGTCTGGGACGTCACACAGTCCGAAGAAGACATGTTCGTCAAAGACCTCATCACGACCAAGTCCGGTATCATGTCGGGTGCTTTTACTAGCGACTATGGCAAGTTAGTCCTTGGCGAAGTCAACGGCACCGCCAACGTCCTCGAGGTCGGCAGGGACGATATCGCCCTCAAAGACGCAGAGACGTTCAAATACCACCCTTACATCCGTAAGTCCGACAGCAGCGACGAATTCACCACATCCCTCAGCCCAGGCACAACAAGCCCCCACTCAGCCGAACTGGCAGAATCCCGCACCTGGCTCGAAACCGGCGCGCTCCAACTCGCCCCCATGGGCGGCCTCCCAAAACACCAAGTCATCCAAGGCCCCAACTACACCGGCCCCTACGACCTCAACTCAGACGCCTACACCCTCCACCTCCGTGAGCAGGCCTTTGAGTTCCAGCACCGAATGTTCGTTCCTAGAGGCCTTCAATGCAGTCTCTCCGGCTGCGCGGACAACATGAACACCACGACGTACGAGGAGATCGGCGACTCAGGGCGCAGTCGGGACCGCGTGCCTGATGAGCTGAGGCGGCAGTGGGTTGACGAGACGACGCGCAGTGTCCCAGGTAAGACGAAATGTGCAATCTGCGGTCGTCCCGCCTTTCCCTCTACTTCAGCCACCTCAACAGACGCCCTCTGCGAGCGCTGCGGCTTCGCGTGTCTCCGCTGCGGAGCCCGAACCCGCATCCTCGCCACGGCCAGGAGGGTTGGATGTACTGCTTGTGGCGGCGAGTGGAGCATCGGCGCCCTGGGCTTCGAGTGCGTCGGCCAGCCCCATCGGGCGTGTGAGCCGCCGTTGCATGTACCCAGCCTGGATGCGTTTGCTGAAGAGGTAAGGTTGCAGAGCATTGAGGATGTGGATGCGGCGTTTGGGGATGAGATGAACGCGCTGAGTGAGTACTACTTTGGGTTGGCGATTGCGCGGCCTGAGAGTCCTTCTTTGTAGGTGTTTAGATCCGAACGTGTTACCCGGGGGGCACGGCGCAGAGTAGTGTGCATTGCGTTGCAGTGCAGGCTGGCAGCTGGCTGTACTGTGCGAGGTTGATGCGATGCTATGCTATAGCTGATTTGCAGTAGGATGAATGATACCCATATATGAATCAGCAACCTACCAACAAGTTCCCAATCGCGTGGTTTATCTATTAGACAGCGTTTAAGTAAGTAGGCTCTATACATTGTCGACAGAACATTCGATAGTGGATCTCTCTCAAGCTAGAACTATCGCTCCACTCACCCACACCACCCGCCTCACAGCTTCTCCAGCCTCTCCTTCTGCGATCCCACGCTCGACGTGGTACCCAGGAATATAGCCTTATCGATCTTCACCTTCTCCTTCCACGGGATCACCACATCCCCCTCCTGTCCCAACCCGCTCCCGCGACTGGGACTCTGCGAGCTCACGTAGCGCCGCGCAACCTCCTGCGCCACGAACCCCGGGTTCACACTGCAATCATACAACAGCACAGTCCCGCATACAACCGCCTCAAGGAGCCGCAGCGTCTCGCGGCCGCGATACAGCAGCTCCGCCTTACTCTTCCCGCTCACCAGCGCCTGGAGCTCAGACACTTGCTGTTCGATCGCAGCGACCTCGCGCTTGAACAGCTCCGCATCAACGGCGCCCAGCACGCTGCTGACCCACGGCGCGAACACATTGCCGATGACGTCGCCGCCGGCTAGACGCGTGTCGGTCAGCACGCGGACGACGTCTTCGGCCATGACGGATACGGTGCCCTCCCAGATGGGGTTTACCAGGTTGTCGCGGTAGATTTTGGCGATGTTGAGCAGGCCCCCGTCTTCGTTGTTTTCGCAGTACCCGACTCCGCCTAGGCACTCCATGCACTGGCGCAGGCCGTCGACGCTGGCGACGGAGACTTGGGATTTCATGACGGGGAGGAGGAGGCGGAGGAGGAGGGCGGTGGTGGTTTTGTCTGCGGGGAGGAGACGTGCTGCGAGTGTGTTTTGGGCCACGGTGCTGTGGGTTTGTTCCAGGGCGCCTTGCAGGGCGACGCCGAAGAAGACGAAGTGCGTGGCTGCATGGTACTTTACGGTTTCTGTGGCTAGCCAGTTGAGGTGTGCTGGGTTGGATGAGAGGAGGCCGCCCCTGACGGTGCGTACTCGGCTGTAGGCGCGGCAGATGGCGAGGCCGCGCGACCAGTTTCCTGCGCTTCCTGCTGCGGTGGAGAGGCGGGTGAGGTTTAGGACTGCGGAGATTTCGGCGACGCCCCGGCCCTCTGTGCCGATGAGCCAGGCGCGGGCGTTGCGGAGTTCGAGTTCGGCGGTTGGGAGGGATTTGGTGCCGAGTTTGGACTTCAGGCGCTGGATGCGGATGCCGTTGAGTTCGGTCTCCGGGGGTGCGGTGAGGTTGAGGAGGTTGGCGGCGGGTGGGCGGGTTCCCTTGCGGCGCCGCATGGGCATGTAGAAGGCACTGAGGCCCTTCTCTGTCCGCGCGAGGAGTACTGCCATCTCGCTGTCTGTTGCGCTGCTGAACCACTTGAACCCGCTGATGTGCCATGGGCCCAGCGGCATGCCCACTGCGTCTTCGCCCCTCCCTGCGTTCTCGTCTTGCTCCATCTCCTCTTTTGTCAGCCGCGTAGCCAGCGTCTCAGTCCCAGAGACGTCGCTCCCGCCACTGCGCTCCGTCATCCACTGCCCACTTGTCCATGCATATCCCGGATCACGGCTCGTCAAGCGGCGATACGCCTCTTCGAATACCCTCACTCTCCCCACCTGATCCCCATCATGATCTCCCAGATGCCTCTTCAGCAGACTCGCCGCCCCATCTGTCATACTCATCGGACACCCCGTCATAGTCCCCGTAACCCCCCAAAGATGACCAAGTCCAAACTCATAGACCCGGCGGTTGATATGCGCAGTCTCCTGTGCTTGAGAGTATGCAACAGCAACTACCCCCTCCGCATACCCAATCTCTTTCAGCCGCTGCCACCCAGACGTCGTCCACAGGGGGTCATTCCTATTCTCCTGCCCGAAAGTCGTCAATTGGCGTAGAACAGGATGATTCGTCTCAGCATCCACAGCGTGCGCAAGAACGCGCGGGTCCAGCGCCAGCCGGGCCATGCGGTGGAGGTGGCTCGTCACCACGCTCCGATTCCGGGGGAGGTACAGATCCAAAACGCGAGCCAGGACTTTGTCGTCATCCGGAGGGCTTGTCTCCGCACCGTCATTGTGATCACTAGAAGCAGATGCGTTCTCCTCAGGGCACGTGTACTGCGGCGGCAGCGACGGCAGCGCCTGGAAGAAGCCCGCGGTCGACGAAGACGGCGAAGGTGAAGATGCCATGATGAGTTCCGGCTGTACTTCCAAAGCTGCTTTCAACATTGCGAAGACCGGCGCTCATGCGCGGCATGGTATATATGGCATGTTTGCTTGTGTGCATGTAGGTGTGGGGTATGCAAGGTACGAGGTGGAGGATCGACCGACCTCGGTTGTACCTACCCCGCAAGGGTCTTGGGGTAACTACGGCCGTAATTTGCTGGCTGGCTCTACACGAAACATCATACGAGGGTGTATTGTTTGCTCGGTTGCTTGTGAAAGTAGGTTCCGGGTAGTGGTTGAAGATGCTGTTGAGATGTGCTTTGCGCTTTTGAATTCTATGTATCTAGGTAATGTCATGCACTGGTTGTTCCCATTTCTATCTTCAGACGACTAGTGTATATGAAGTACGAAGAGAATTCGATAGAATTTCCGTCGAATCGGACACACCTTAAGTGTCATACCATCGACGAGCCGAACTGAGGATCTCTTCTCTGAACTTGAGCAAATAAGTATCAGACACCCACTTCAGGATAGCCCTAAGCGATTCCAGAAGCCTGTATGCTTCTAGCAACGTGCTTGTTGAGCCGATGAGACCGTAGTTGAAGACTTCCAAAGGACGGCCATCGACGGCAAAAAGAAGATACCATTTAGCGCCATAGGCCTGAAGCATCGGTGTAGGAAACGAGCACCGGTCGTGTCCTGAAATCTCGCGAAAACGCTTGAACTGACTCATGACCCATAATATGAGTTTAACACTGGCGTCATCGGGATGATCCTCCTGCACTCGATTCTCTATGGGGAGAACCATGGGACGATAAGTATACCGTAGGTCCGGTGTGACATCATGATTGATGGGGGCGGAAAGCAGATCCCATATTCGGTCTTCTTCATCCTGCAACCAAGACCACAAGACGGCGAAGTCAATATGACCGTAGTCGATCGGCTTCCCGTTGTGAGTGGGAAGGTATTCGGCTTGTGCACGCTGCTGTCGTACACATCCTACACAAGACTCGCCGTGAAGATCCAGCTGCTGCAGCATCGGACAGTGAACTTGTGAATCCCATGAGCTTTTAGACGCGCCCCACCTCTCCATTGTCCAGGTACCTTGCACAAGGTCCGAGATCTTTATTAGTTTATGCACGCCTCTCATTCCAGACTCTTCAGTCCGAAGACTCGATTCAGTTATAGTGAAGAGATAGTCCAATTTGTCAAGAGGCACGTCAGGGAAATGCGTTTTGATCTCAGGGTCTTCCCCCAAACATCTAGGTATAAACCTGGTCTGAGTAGAAATGTCTTCCAGCCTCGAGTGAAGGTCCTGCAGCCAGATAGGATAGCCCTTCTCGGATTGATATGTCTTCATCTCCCGCGGACCACCATCAAGAAACCGAAGGTGATGGAAGGTGTCAAAAGACAGCTCGTCGCTCTGGGCCTCACGCAATCGCTCTTCCTCTTGGCCATCGGGGAACTCGTCGGGAGTATCGTGAATCCATTTGATGACTGTGTGTCGCTGTTCCGAGCGCGTTGGACTGCGTTCTTTGCTTAAAGCTGCCAAATTAGGCGGGCTTTCGGTCATGGCTTTAAAGTTGAACCCAGGCAAATAAGTTGGAAGGTACGTGACTGCAGCTAGTGTGTGAAAACTCGAGCGCGCATTTGTCGTTGTGGTCAGTCAGGAAGAGTGTCTGTGCATTGCTTCGTATCTGGTAGGCGGCAAACACCTGCGTGTGCAGTGAAAGCTGTGGAGAGTCCAATCATTGGACTAGATAGCCACACGACCAACGGGTGGCCAAAAAAATACACTAACTAGTCAGTAGAACAGAGATATAGCCAGATCGTAGAAACGTGTCAGTCATTAATGGGGGAATCATATCTATCAAATACAAACTTTTTTCATCATCATCCTCCACACGCTCCAACACCTCTTCCTTCACATCGGCAGATTCCATATAAAATCCAGCGTCCCATCATCAAAGCTCTGGAAATTCTGCTGGTTATCGAGCCCAAACGGTGCCATTGCGGGATCGAACGGTAGCGCCAGCCAGTCGTCGTCCGGCATCATACCCGTCACGTCTCCTGCCAAGCCGGCAAGAGCCGACTGGCCCGCATGATTGTTTAGGAAGTCCATGGTGCCTGTTGTGCCGTTGCGCTCTGCAGAGGTTGCGCGCGATGGGATGCGGGGTGGACGGGAGGAGACTACGAAACTGTCGCGCAGCCGGGCCACGTGGAGCTCTAAGAGTGTAGCGTAGCGCGAGGCGAGGTGCATGTCGTCAAGCACGCCTGTAGGACATGTTAGTGGAGTACAATGTGGCAGAAAGAGCGGGACTACATACTGGCTCGCAAGGCGCGAATGGCGGCGTCGAGGATGTCGAGGGAAGATTGGAGCTTTTGGTTCCGCGAGCCAAGACTTAGGCCTTTGATGAGGTAGATGGAGGATGTGGTGATGCGGAGGAAGATTCGTACGGGTGAGTATCGTAGGGCGCCTGATTCTGATAACTGAACTACCTTTTGCAGGATTTGGCAACTACCGTCCACGACTTCCTGGATGAAGTCGTAGTCCCTTGGCTCGAGATTCATGGGCAAGACATCATCCTGAGGTACATCGGTGTCGGTTTCGGCAAGCGTACGCTCGACGACGGCTTGCATGCCAACCGAGTTAGTGTAGATGCGGACGTATTGGTACTCGATTGTCAGCATGTCGTGCAGTCCCACTTTCAGTTCTAGGCAAAGTCAGCTGAAGTCTCTATGAGTAGTGGTGAACACTTACTGCAGGGGTCAAGGTACTTCTTTCGCCAGGAAGTAAGCAGAGGTTGGAAGTGCTCAAGCAGACCGATGTACCTCCCAGTCCGTAAGAGACTCTTCGTTGTGGCTGCAGAAGGGTAGATAGTGTCCGAGACAGAACGAGCGAGCTTCGTGAGCTCCACCCACGCGCTCATGAACGACTGCCACTGCTCAACAGCACCGGTCGCGGAGTCAACAGGTATCTTCTCCATCAAAGCGTGGTTCAAACTTTGCGGTATCATTGAGGTACAACCAAGGCGCCACGAAAGCTGTTCAAGCAGAACGTAGAGCAGTTTACGAGCTCGTATCCGTCGCAGTACCAGAAACTCGCCTGAGGACTTCGGATAGGATCTCTGATCCTTCTCGATGCTTGCGTTGTCTTCGAAGAGACCTAGCTCCTGGGCCAGTGATAGTGCAGAGCCCATCAACATCCACGACATCCGATCTGATCGTTTTGCAGGCTCAATTACGTCCTCAAGCCAGCGGCTTGACGTTGTGTCGCCTTCGAGGAGCTTTGCGCCTTCAGCAGTTGTGTTGTTGGCACCGATCATCAGCTCACAGTCCCAGCCATCTGCCGCTGTGGGAAAGTGCAACGCGCGAGGATGCCATTCCGAGAGAAGCAGCAACGCTTCAATAGATCCGATGGTTCGGCTCTGTGCTTTGGAAGGTTTCACCTGGCCTAGCATGATCTTCATAATAAAGCGTTGACACTGCTCCCATAATCGGTCGTGAACAAAGTAACCTCTCGATGCACCGCCTACTCCAGGCAAGATGTTGTAACGGGAAGATATCATGAGAATCGTAACACACAGAAACGGGTCTAGGGCTATCAGTGAGTAGTGGTTTTCGTGGTGAGAGTAGAAATCGCCAAGAATCGGTGACAAAGGCGAGCAATTTTTGAAGAACAAGTCAACGTAAGTCACAGCCTCATGCGCAGAGAACCAACCCATTTGCACGAATCGACACGATGTCCATATTTTCAGAGTCTCTGGCGAAGGCGTTGACATCTGCACGGGCTGTGCTCGGAAAGTGTGGAAAGGCGACCCAGCATCATAACCGCCGGACGGTCCTGATCGCGGTGTTTCATACGCCTGGGACCCATTTGCCTCTTGGTTGTCGATAGCATCGCGATGGTTCGCAGCTTCGAAAAGTAGATTCAGTGCATCACTGCCACTAGACACAACGGTCCTCATGACAGAGTGAGCAAGGTCCGGTTGAGAGGACGATACACGGCGAAGCTGTGCAGTCGGCGAAAGGATATCAGAGCGATGTGCGTGTCCATTAAGATACGGGCTCTGCACGGGTGTGAATCCATGGCCTGAAATAGACGACCGCTGAGCTGGCGACGGCAGAGTGTGTGCAGGTGCAGATACAGATGGGCCGGGACCTGCAGGTTGGGCTTGCGGCCTTGAGGTCATTTCCTCTTCCTCTTCCCTGGCCTCCCCAGGCTTGCGTCTCTTCACCCATGAACGCTCGGACCTGAAGACGCATTCTCGCATCTCTCGCTTGCATCTTTGACATGGTGGCTTGAGCTCACCACCATCGGGTCCGGTGCCTAGAATGCATTTTGCCTTGCGCTGCCGGCAATTGATGCATGCTTTGTAGGCGCGCTTGAAGTCCTCAGGGTGGGTCCGCTTCTTACTGGCGGAAGACGTGTCCGCTGCACCAAGGGCGGCGTTGGGCTCCTGGGTTGTGGCCATTTCACGTGTGGTGGAGTGATGCGCGGATGGCGCAGGAACAAGACTGTTAAGACTGCGGCAATGACTGGATGCAAAGTGCGCAGGGCTGGTGGAGCCGGCGGGATGCCGAAGCGTGGGTGCCGAAGCGTGAAATGCCGAGGGCTGTATTTGCAGGACATGCAATTAGACTAGAACATTGCAATTCTCATTCTTTCAAGTGACTTGTACAGCAGCGCTCAATCGGTTATGCTCTCACGAAATCTTGATTCCTCATCATGTACAGAAAATGTGTACCATGCAGTTCTCCGACGGCTCCCGGCGTTGAGCCTGATTATGCGACGGCTAACGAGGGGCAGACTCGGATTCACAGCTCGGCTCTAGCCTGAGCTCCTGCAACTATCTCCACAACCATCCACCACAGCATTATAGACGTTTGAGATTTTGGTCAAGAGGAGTGCTTTAGATCTGACTCTACTCTGTGCCTATCTCGATGAGCCAGCAAACGTTTCCTAAAGCTTTCCGTACAATGGACTTGTTGACAAGTGTTGTGTGAAACTCATCACGAACCTTCAACACGTGCTGTCACCCTTTGCTGTCTTCCTTGCCTTTCCCTTGAGTCTACCCGCAAGTTTAGATCCTTGGCCTTGATCTCCACCACCTTGTGAGCCGTCAGCAGCGCTCGGCGCCTCAACCTCATCGAGCACCCGTCCCTCATCGCGAGCCTTCTTCATTCTACTCAAGTGGTGCATCCACTTCTCCATCTCTGGTCCATTCTCGAAGTCGATGCTTTGTTTCTGTAGCGCAGTATCAACTTCATGCCTCTCATCCTGGGCGTTGCTATTGAGGTAGATGAAAGCGGGCCTCGACTGCGGCTGTTGCGTTGGCTGCTGTTCAGGTCCCTGTGCCGGCTTCGTCGTTGGTTCTTGCTTCCTCGGAGTAGGTGGCGGAGATGACATGATCGGCTTGCGATTCTTGTTCTTCTGTAGAGCTGATCGCTTCTGGCCAGCAGACTTGCTCACGACGAGCGAGCTATTCTTCGCAGCTCTGCTCTTAGCAATGAATGCCGCACGCTTTGATGCAGCATCGTCCACAGGCTCAGACGTTGCTGCCTTAGCAACCTCAGCACTAGCTACAATTGTGGCGCTGGCGTACTGTCGGCTTGTCAGGTATTCGATGGCTTCCACGAACGCGTCATCGTTACTAATGGGCTTGTCTGGCGACTCTGCCTCTCGCAGGTACGCCGTTTCAATATCCACATCCAAACCAAGCTTTGACCCTGCTAGGAGCATCTCGCGCCTTGCTGTGTTCCAACATGGTATGCCGTCTGTGTTACAACAGATCTGGACGATGACCTTCCAAATGACACGCTCCTCGCCCATGACCTGAGCCACCAGCGTCAGAAGGATGTCTGTGTTAACACGCCGAAGATTCCGATGGCCTTCCAACGTTGGCTTGACAATGTCCTGGCTGTCCGTCTGTTCCCCGGCAAGTTCATCGATACTTGAGACCCAATACTTCTTATCGTTCTCAACCATCTTTCGATGTAACTCAGGTGGAACCCGTGCGGTCACAAAGGGAATCGCAGTGTAGCCTTCCTTTAGATCATACGACCACTTCGAAAATTGCGTGTCCATGTTTTGCAACACCATCTGTGGGTAGGTAGCGTGGTAACGAGATGCAGAGCCCAAGCTACTCATTTGCTTTTCCCCAGGCCGCTTTGTCCTGCTGGAAGTCAGTCTATCGTATGCGCAACATAAGCTTCTCTAAGAGGAGGAACAACACGTACTCTCGTCGATGAGTTGAGACATCGCTCGCATTCGACATTGCGCCCTTGATACTTGAAGCTGACGAGGGCGCCCGGGCTTCCTGTGGGGATCGTTCATCTGAGCTCGGCGTGCGGCTTCTGGCCGCCCATTCAGACTCGTCTGAATCACCTGCATAGCCCCCAATATTCTTGTCCCGAATCACGCGCTCTTCGTGTATAGCGAAGCTCAGTTCGTTTGTAAGCACTCCCGGGGACTGTCCCGCTGGTGAGGCGCGGAAGAGCGGCTGGTTTACATCATTGCGCGGACGAGGTGTTGAGACCACAGTGCCGTTGAGCAGGTTATTCAATTGCTCTGCATCGCAATCGCGAAAGGGTAACGCCCCTTCTGAATTTTGAGGAAATAGCTTGAAGACGTTGATTGCTGCTTCCGCTTCGGATGCAGAGTAGAATTGAGAAAAGATGGACATAGCACGCCGCGACAGAAACGAAACAGGGCAACAGAATCAACTACCGTTGGCGCAAGACAAAGTGAAAATAAGTTGAGCGTGGTGGGGGGTTAGGCGAAGTTGCTTGACGGTGAGCGTGGAAGCTTGCGAGGAGCAAACTTGGTGCCATGACCAGGTTGCGGCACGTTGATTGGGTGGAGCTCTCCTTGAGGTGAAGCGTACGATCGTGTCGTCTGATGACGACGATCCATGCTGCTGAGCAATCTGCCCTGTCGCCAGGTTTGCGGAATACAATTGCTAAAAACTGTATAAAACTTGACATTAGAGCTGGAAGCATCTGCCCTCTCACACAATCATAGTGTTCCCCAAGGGCTGCACACATTTTCGCCGCATCCAACTTGTGATGGCTCGTGAAGTTGGTCATCGTTAGATACCCTCGAACATCACTGGTCTCTACATGGTGATCGGCGGGCTTACTACTGGACAGAAGCGTCAGATACGCATTAGAGTAACCACACAGAAGATGGATGGTGACCTGAAGAAGCTGGAAGCGTGTACATGGAAGAATGCTCGAATATATGGCGGTGACGTCATGCGACAGCATTTCTCTGCATGTCTGGGGGGCATACTCAGCCGCTACTCTCCCTGATATGGGAGTACAAGCATAGCAAAATCATAACACGCGATGATATGGACGGCTTTTGGAGTTGCAGTCGGCAACTCGATCCTGCATGCTCCCAACGGTTGCAATCAATACCAAGTCCCGTTTAGGCAGTCGACAAGAGATTTCGCCGCATGGACAAGAACGCCGAGAAATGACCCATACCACACACGCTCATTCATTGGCGCTTTTGGTGTGTTCCTGATCTTGGTATGAACGTCCTTACCTGTAGACATCCGATGTATAGTATGTTGTTACGCGATGTATCCGCTGACTGCATTGACGACTGCCGTTTGCAGCAGACAGACCCACTATGGCCAGTATATATGTCGAGGTCACGCTGCAGATGTCCTCACTCACTTCTCTGACAAAACGATTCCAGCAGAATTGAATCAATTGCGGTTCAAATATGAAGGCCAGTACTCTAATCGCTGTTGCCTGTGCAGCAGCCGTCGTTGCGGAACCAGAGCAGGTCAAGCCTCGAGCTCTGTTTACTATCGAGACTGCGCCCGGGCAGACGGTTCAAATCACAGAGGAAGAGCGATGGGAGCTCTCTTCTGTAAGCACTCCTCTGACTCTAACATTCGTTGTGACTAATTCAATGAAACAGAGTGGAGGTTGTGGGAGCCACTTCTTCGACATCACCGAGTTCAATGCTGAAGTCAAAGCTGTTAAGGTCCCAGCACCGTACCCGTCAAAGTTCAAATACGAAGAAAACATCAAACGCCTCTTTCCCAAGTTGACATGGGACAACATCAGGACCAACCTCGAGAAGTACGCTACTTACCATACTCGCTTCTCGGAGACAGTAACAGGGACTGAAGCATCTGAGTGGCTCCTCACGCAGATCCAAGACGTAGTCTTGAAATCGAAGAAGGAAGGCGTCACCGCCAAAGCTTTCCCGCACGCTCTCTGGCCCCAGAACTCTATCGTTGTCACCGTTCCCGGACGTAGCAACAGGACGGTTATCGTAGGTGCCCACTTGGATTCTGTCAATGGTGCAAATCGTACTGGTGCACAAGCTCCCGGTGTTGACGACAACGCCTCTGGCTCATTCCTCCTGCTCGAATCGCTACGCGTCCTCTTGTCTGACAAGGACTTCGGGCCCAGCAAACTCCAGAACACCATTGAGTTCCACTGGTACGCAGCCGAAGAGGGCGGTCTCCGTGGCAGCCAGGATATCTTCACTCAGTACGCCAATGCTGGCAGGGATGTGTGGGCCATGTTGAACCAGGACATGGTCGGCTACAGCAAAGGGACGATCGACGCCGGCAAGCCTGAGAGCTTTGGGCTTATCACTGATAACACCAGTCCCGAGCTCAACGAATACGTTGGGCGTGTCATTGACAGGGTGAGCCCCAAATACTTTCTTGGGAGACCACAAACTAACATGCGAGATAGTACACCGATATCGAGCGCGTCAACAGTGTCTGCGGATATGCTTGCTCTGATCACGGCTCCGCAACAAGGAACGGATTCCCAGCCTCGTTCATCTTTGAAGCCGCATTCGAGTACCGCAACCCTTACATCCACACCGCTAACGACACTATCGAGCACATTGACCCTGACCATGTTCTTCAACACGGAAAGCTTGTGCTTAGCTTCCTTTATGAGCTTGGTTTCAGCAAGAGTCAATAGGCTTGTAGAGGTACTGGAAGCATGGACGGGGTCAGATGACATACTGAGAAGAATTCTGTTCATGTATCGGGATTGGAAGAAGTGGCATATGGGAGCAGTTAGCAAAGCAAATCCAAACAAAGCCAGTCGGAACTTTAAGAGGAAATCTAAATATCAAGTTGTGTTCTGCTGTAATATCTACACTTCTATTACGTCTTGATCTTGACTTGGTTATATCCCAGAGCCACCAGTGACCGTGTCAGGCAACCCTGCCGTTTCGAGGCCGTCCAAAACCAGCGATCGCTTCATGTAGTATTCGGATCTTCTCATCCATGGCCCCATATAATCGTCGCTACGTCATTTCCCTTGGTGTCGCTTCGTCAGCCAGCTCTTGCGACACGACGCGACGTCGGAGCCTCCGTGCCCACCGAAGACACAGCAACAATTTGACCTCGAGTGGCCGGCTTGGGAGCTTGAGTCCCTCTACCGAAAGTCTGTCTTCTACCCACGCTGCCTCTCTCATTCCTTCCTATCCACCCAGCACGAATATCTGCTCAGCCAAAAGCCCTCCTTCTACCAACATCACACAATCTCGCCTGCCTCTTTCCTTTCCTCTCTCAGCGCATTTTTCACAATCGCACCACACATCTTCGCATACGGATTCGTCCTCACACTCATCTCGCGCGCCGCTTCATCACCATACCTCGCTGCAGCTGCAAAGTCCCCACTCGCCAACTCCTCCAAATCACTCTTGCCCAACCCCCGCAATGCAGTCCCCGTCTCGCTGGCTTTAAGGTACAGGAACGCGCGGTGCGAGTATGCAGCGCGCAGGATGCGGGCTGCGTAGGATGAGACGGGGGCTGGGTTTGCGGGTGCTGGAGAGGATCTGGAGGGGAGGCAAAGCTGGATCGCACGCGCGAGATCTGCGAACAGCGCATCGATGTCTACCTGTGGAGCAGATAGAAGCTGGGTCGAGGGATCGGGTAACCCGGCTTCGATTTTCAGGCGGCGCAGCATGGCGCGGTTGAGGAAGGCGCTGGGGTAGGAGGGGTGGGCGGCGATGATTTCGTCCAGTGAGGCTATTGCTGGGTTTATTGTTGCGATGCTGGAGGAGTTGGATGTGGCGCGGATGATGTCGTTTTGTTGCGCCTCGAGCGAGGAGAGCTGCGAGGCGGAGATGGTGGGGTGGGAGGGCAGTGTGGCGTCTATGGCTGATGCGTCTTGGGATTTTGCGACTGAGGAGGGGAGAGTTTCTGGGTCGAAGAGCGCGTGGAGGATGCGCGCGTCGTTTGCGGAGAGGGTGGTGTTGATGGTGTCTACGGCCATGGTGGTTGTAGTTGATGTCGAGGCAATGGTCAGGGGGTTGTTCAGCTTGATGAGGATATGTTTGGATCCTTGGGGTTACTGGAAGGGTAGAGTTGTAAATTCACTCTGCTGTAAAACATCTTCCTTGACCCGCATGGTTGATATCTGATGTCGTGCGGCTCAACGGCTCATGGGCCGGGCAGCAGCGGATATTGCGGCGCGTAACCCAAAGCGGTTGGCCCACTTCCTAAACGGCGCATTTCAGCTACTAAGGAAGAAACGCGCCGCAGTGCATCGATCACTACGTTCCTGGTGCTACGATATGCATACAGGAGATCCAAGCCTCAGCTGGTGTGGATCTTGCGATTAATTCACAATGTTCATCAAAATTTCGCAGTGTTACAGACATATTGCGCGCCCACTTTCGCACTGCGTCGGATAAGCACGGACGGACATCAGCGGTCGAACAATGATCGCTTCAGGAAGGTACCGCACGTGCTCTCGGCATAAGGGCTTACAATGACGGATTGTGAAAAACGTCGCACTCGATTACAAGATCTCGGTTTTTGAAGGAAGGGGCAAGTGAAACCTGGTAGATAAAGGTAGTCTGACAGCCCCTCTAATAATGCAACCATAAAACGTTCACCTCTCCTATACACTGACTTCCGCGTAACATCTAATCAATTCAACTTAACTTGAACATCATGGCGCCCGCAGCTATCTCGCCGCCAGGCTCTCCAGTCCCCTCTGCCACATCCTCTTCAGACTTCGCCTCGTACCGCGGGTACCACCACGTCCACTGGTACGTCGGCAATGCTAAGCAAGCCGCCTCCTTCTACATCTCGCGTATGGGCTTCGAGAAAGTCGCATATCGCGGACTAGAGACAGGCTCACGGACAACTGCCTCCCACGTTGTACGAAACGGCAACGTGACTTTCATTCTGACCTCGCCCCTGCGCTGCCTTGAGCAGAGCCACCGCTTCAGTGAAGAAGACGCACGTCAACTGAAGGAGATCCACGAGCACCAGGAGCGCCACGGCGATGCCGTCAAGGACGTCGCCTTCGAAGTCGACAACGTCGATGCCATCTACAACGCTGCTGTCTCCGCCGGCGGCATCTCCATCACAGCGCCCCACGATGTCTCCGACGAGTACGGCACCGTCAGGCTCGCCACCATCCGCACATACGGCGACACAACACACACACTAATCCAGAAGTCCACATACAACGGCATCTTCCTCCCCGGATACCGCGGCGAAGTCAAGACCTCCGACTCGCTGAACCGATTCCTGCCCAGCGTGACTCTCTCAGCCATCGACCACTGCGTCGGCAACCAGGACTGGGACGAGATGGAGAACGCATGCGATTACTACGAGAAGGTCCTGGGATTCCACCGCTTCTGGAGCGTCGACGACAAGGACATCTGCACTGAGTACTCGGCGCTGAAATCCATCGTGATGAGCTCGCCCAATGAGGTTGTTAAGATGCCCATCAACGAGCCCGCCAAGGGCAAGAAGCAGTCGCAGATCGAGGAGTACGTCGATTTCTACGGCGGCCCCGGTGTGCAGCACATTGCTCTACGCACCGACGACATCATCGGCGCGATTACGAATCTGAAGGCAAGAGGTGTCGAGTTCATTAAGGTGCCCGAGACGTATTATGACAGCATGAAGATGCGGCTTAAGAAGGCAGGCCTCACGCTGAACGAGGACTTCGAGACGCTGAAGAGTCTGGATATCCTGATTGACTTTGATGAGGGTGGTTACTTGCTGCAGCTGTTCACTAAGCACTTGATGGACAGGCCGACTGTGTTCATTGAGATCATCCAGCGCAACAACTTCAGTGGGTTTGGCGCGGGTAACTTCAAGAGCTTGTTCGAGGCGATTGAGAGGGAACAGGAGTTACGTGGCAACCTCGTCTGAGGGTTGTGGCATGTCAAAAAATGGTTTCTTAGCTAGGCATTGATGGCGTTTTGGGAAGCTTTTATACCAATTCAGCAATGACACACGTTTCATCGTACTTTGAGATATCGCATCAGAATCAAGCGAGAAGTGATAGATGGCCTGTCGCAACATACTCGCGAAGCAAATATAGCCTACATGAAGACCTCATGCAAATAGAAGAGTGTCTATCTGTTATCAACCCCACACTGGAGTCTCTTAACAAAACCATGTTTGAGTCGCATATTACTTCTACCACACCAATCAAGCCGCTTGCCGCGAACGCCATCGCGCGGGTCAGGGACTGCGAACCACACTGAGACCGACATAGGTACTATGGGACCTGACCATATATCGACTCGGGATAAGCACACAAAGAGCACAAATTGTCTTCACAACTCCATCCACCACTTCTCACTCTCCTCTCGATTCGTCAGAAACCCCCCTTTTCACAGCCACCATGGACTGCACAACCTCCATCACCAACTTCGCCGCCTCATACACTACGATTTACTTGTTGTCAAAAATTCCTGGCAACACCATCATGGATTTCGCAGCCCGTATCTGCAGGTTTGCGGTCTTTTACATGATCGCTTGTGTCTCTGTTGGCTTTCTTTATTCGATGATACTCTTGTTCGCGAATCAGCCTCTGGTGCTCGCGGTCGCCTGGCTCTGGTGGGGGATACAGTTCTGGGGAGTTATTGTTGAGGATTCTGAGGTTTTGGAGCAGATGGTAAGGGCGAATTTTGTTGATTGGCCGGAGATTCTGTTGGCGAGGGTGGATGAGATGGGGTGGCACGGATAGGAGGATGAGGGTGGGGATGAGGGTGCTGGAGGTGGAGATGAAAGTACTAGAGACATGGAGGATGTGGAGATCGAGAACAGTAATTCCGATGATGATGGTTTCGACAGAGGAGACCTGCGGGGCTGAAATAGCGCGTACATTTAAAGAGAGCATAGATCGTGCGTGCCCTCACCTCTGCTCATACCCAACATCCTCCCAATCCTCCTTGATCATCTCAGCTCCCTTCTCGGCAATCATGTAAATCGATGCCAGGATGTTCACGTCTGGCAAGACCGGCACGATACTACAGTCGATCACCCTCAACGAATCCACCCCATACACCTGCAACCTTGGATTCACCACTCCGCCTTTCTCGAGCGGCAACATCTGGTTCGTACCCGTGGCGTGCCAATTAGGGATCGTATTGGCTTTGATATACTCCAGAATCGCTTCGTCGTCATCGTCGGAGACGGCAGGGCCAGGGCTGACTTCGCCATAGAAGTCACCGACAGTAAACTCCTGCAGCGCGCGGTGACGCAAAATCTTGCGCAAGGATTTGAACGACGCAATTCCGATGGCACCATCTGTGGGGTCGGCGTAGTAATTCGAATCGACAAGTGGCTTGTCTGACATGCTTGCTGTGCGGAGAGTGACGGTACCGCGCGATAATTGCACCATGCTCGAAGCTGTGACGGAGATGTAGGATTCGTTTGGAAGTGGTGCCCAGAAAGGTGTGGGAATCCAGGGATACCAGACGGTTTCAAAGAGATACTCAATGTGCGCCTGGTTTGCGAGGCCTGCGTCTATCACGGCCGAGGCGTTGATATCACGTAGTTGTTGCTCGGTGAGTTTCTGGAATCCGTTTGTGATCCCGGAGGGTGCAGTATAGGGGCCGGTCAAGTTGGTGTAGAACAGAGTCTGCGCTTCTCGGAGGTTCTTGGGTGAGCTGGACATCTCGGTGGTAGATGCAGAAGGATCTGCGCGTGCCATGATGCTGAACACAGAGTGGTCGTTCAGGTTTCGACCGACGTTCTCGTTGACTACAACGGCTTCGATGCCGACCTTCTTGAGTTCCTCAGCAGGACCGATACCGGATATCATTAATAGTTGCGGAGAATGGAAGGCGCCCATGCTAACAATAACTTCGTTGCGTGCTTTAGCTTGGCTGACGAAGCCAGTGAGCTGGTTGATGTAGCTGACACCCAGAGCACGTGGATTGCTTGTCGAGTTTGGAGGCGTACTCATCACGATGCCAGTAACGGGAGCATCGTGCAGTACTCTCAAGTTCGTCCGGTCTCTCGCTTGCTGGTAGAAACTATCGTAGCTGCCGCTTCGACGAAGCTGATTGTTGACTGTTGCCGTCCCATGCTTGATGCCCACGCCATCACCAGTATTGAGATCCTGAACGATTGGTATCCCGAGCGCCTCTGAACCAGCAACAACAAAACCATCCGTCGAAGGAGGAACGTAGCCCTGGAAACCAAGCTCAAGGGGCCCGCCACCATAAGCGCTGGCGTCGAACGTTTTGAAGTCTTGGCTAAATGCGGCAAGTTCCTCAGTCGAGTTTGGCGGGTTCATCTTTGTGCTCTTGCGGAAAAGATCGTACGTATTAGTCCAGTTCCATCCCGGGTTGCCCAGCTCCTCCCATTGGTCATAAACGCTGGCAGACCCGCGGGCATAGTAAAGTCCGTTCGTAGTACTGGAACCACCTAGGGTACGTCCACGGAGGTACTGCAGCGTTCTATTGTTCAAATGTCTTTGTGGTTGGGTATCAATGCCCCAGTCGATTACGCTGCCTTTGATAAATTGATTACCGCCAGGAGCTTCGTAGGCACGTACTTGCTCCGGGCTTGGACCAGCTTCGAGCACTAGTACCGAGAATCTTCCGGACTCTGTTAAACGATTCGCAAGTGTTAAACCAGCGGTACCTCCACCTGCAATTATGAAGTCAAATTCTTCATCGAAATTGGGTTCCTCTTCTGCTCCACCAGATGGGAGGCTGTCCCCTGATGATTGACGTTTCGCATATCGAGAATTGTGGAGGTTGTAGCTTGGCCACGCAGAAACCGAGGCTATCAATGTATAGATTATCAGAGTGGACCAGACAGATACCTGACGTGCCGGAGTTCGTGACATGGTGACAGAGAATATATTCAAGGTCTGGTCGGTCCTAAGAACGCGGAAATTCATTCGACAAAGAATATTGGGGTCGCCAAAGAGAAGCCATATGGAGAAAAGCTCTTTATACCAATTCGTATGGCTCAGGCTGTTCATTTTGGCACCTAGTCGCCCGCCAAGCCATGCTGCCCAAGAAGTGATTTCTACGGTCCGCCGGCCACTTATGAGTAGTAGAAACAAGGAAGCACGCGTGAAGTGCAGAACTCGGCATGAATGAAGCCAGTACTTGGATTCAGCGCATTGCTGACGGTCTGCCTCTTTACTCCTGAGTTCCAGGACTGTTTGGCACCCGGCAGAGAAGTACCTCAAATTCTGCAGGTATGGCTGTCAGCATGAGAACCGGTCGTCCATACCATGCTTCGAGACGCTTAACCCCAGCATATCGTGAATGTCCTGAGCTCTGTAGTGTCAGTAATCAAGGGACTGGTCTGAAGCTAAAGCCATGGCAACATCGTCATCCCAAGCCTGCCCAGCCTCCAGACACGTAAGATCATGACTATTATACGATCTCTAGCATGTTCCCGCAGCGCGCACCCAGCTTCAGCTAGACTGATTCCTGGAACCAGAGTAGACTGTCTTTACCACCCAGGGCGTTGACGATGAGGCGTCTTGCAAGATGCGGGGGTTAGGGTAATGGGCATGGGAAAGTGAACGTCAGCGGATCGAATGTACGATTGAGTGCAGAGAATGCAGAAGCTCGTTCATCTGACTCCGTTGAGTACGCAATCCAAGAATTGTGCTAAATTGCAGCATCAGTAAGATGGAGTTTACGGACAAGTGCTGTGTAAAGAAGTGAGAGAGCCGGGTGACGTCATCGACAAACTTCACGCTGACGACCACAGCATCGTGCACGAGTTCCTTCCACAGTTGGGAAACTGTCGTACCTCAGTACCGCGACATCTCATTCACAGCTACACGTCGGCATGATGATATTCCTTGTCCGTCAAGCTGTGCGCGAAGATGGTTCGCAGTTTAAGAGCAAGCCCGTCAATCTGGCCATACTTAATGGCGAGTGAAAACACTGGAAGGCTACAGGTCTGCTGAACCGTGAGGAGTCTTTTAAAGAATCACGAGCTGTCATTCCAGGTTTGCTGCTGAAAAGTATGCTTATGTTGATAGATTTACGTGGATAGGATGAGTATCAAACACCAGGGGAGCCTCATGCCTGGGTTTTGACAGAGAAGAAATAGCCGCGCTGTATCTCCGATTGTGAAATCTTTGCCTGACCGGGTCGTACATCTGGTCTGTTCACCATCTCAGCAGTTTTAAGGTGTACCCACTCCAGTATGGCGCCCGCCTCATCGCACTGATCAATACATTCGACCTGAGGACATACTTGCATCGCCACGGCGACCTAAGCTCTGCCTTTCAACCCACCTGCCGCTAATTGAGGAACAGACACCCAAAGTGACGACCCCCGAAGGAAAGAACCTCCCACACAGGTCTCACCAGCTTCTATAGGACGGCCAACCATTGGGTAGAAGGCGGGGACATCTCTACCAGGAAGTCTGTTCACAGCTCAGCTACTACGGATAGCTCCACTCATCCATACTGCGATAAGACCGAGTCCCATCCAGGCATGCCCCCAGCTTTGGTCTCGGAAGTGGACAGGAACGCGGCCTAGGTTACCACCACTGGAAAAACATCGCCGGCAACTTTGTCACGCACATCTCGAAACAAGAGCTTGATACCGCAGCTTGTCAGTCGTGCAGGGCGAGGCTTCGGCTGCAGTTGCGACTTTGGTACCAACGAGTGTTCACGTGACATCAACTCTCGAGCTCCTGCCGTTCGCACCTGCGAAAGGCTCTCACCTCACCGGTGCCTGGCAAGTAACGGGGAAGCCCAAAAGATAGCTAGCTGAGCTCACGTGGCTAGGGCTGCATATCTATTATCGTACAAGCTTCTGTGCCATCACTCATACACAAACTTCTCATCTATTGCTCACCCAACCCATCGTTACAGCGCTAACAATCTTAAGGCGTCCACCATGAGCAGTTTACCCTCGCTATCGTTCCGGAAACCTGAAGAAGATCGTGATGACTCCAGCTGCGCTCGTTCGATCGCTTCAGCGCCAGCTACCTCTCAAACGGATTTCACCTCGCCACCGCAATCGCCCCGCCACTTCTACTCATCTGATGAGATGGCAACGTCACCTTCTGATGATCCAACTGGAACTCATGAGACAAGACGCACCGATGAGGGGACAGTATATGCACCCCATAAGTATGATGGACTAGACTCAGAGGCTGGCGGCACTGACCAGTCCGTCGCTCAGCAATCGTCTCACCAAAATAAAAGCTACGATATGCAGGCACCAACAGCCCAATATGTCGATGAACAGGCGGCACAAATGGTTGGGGATAATTTGACACGAGCATCGCTTGACGCGCACACTGTCGACGTAGCTCAACGTCAGTATCCTGATACAGAAAGCATTCGCCACCTTCATACGCTCTTTAGATTACTCCCACATATCGAACCAAGTCGCAAGCTCAACGCCCTCAGTGGCCCCACACTAGACATTATCGCTGACAGGCCCACCGGCACAACATTCTGCTATGCAGTGCCTAAGAAGCTCCTCGTCCTCTTCCTCGGCCGCGCAGTCGTAAATCGACACCTACGTACACTCGAACGAGAGGACAATGAGAACTGGAACGGTTTGCCAACCAAACAAGCCTTCTTGGTTCCATCCTCAATTGTGAGCGCCAGCGCAATGACCATCCTTGTCTCCTGGATGACTCGCGCATGCACTCAGAGATTGATGGCAAACATGCGCGCCGTGAGCGTACCCAGCAATCTCCTCGCGGCTTGCAGCCTGGCACAAACGATGGACTACCTTGGGCTGAAGAGGGACGCCTACCGTGTAGATACAGAAATCAAGCACGCTTTCGACAGCAATCGCCCACTGTATGTGAACGAGGTTGAAGCGATCTGGCGCGGCCTTGGCGAAAATAGCCGGTACGTCTATGCCGCTGTGAAGGCCTACAGTACGAAATTGGGGTGGCCAGGACAGAGGAGTGCACACACTTACGATCGCGACCTGCTGGGTCTGGGGGAGAGGTGTCCACAACTGTGGGCCAGGATTTATGATGCCCAGAAGAACGAGGCGTTCAAAGTGCGGTATGGAGGGCAGTGGTTCGGGAGGGAGTGGTTCTCACACATAGGCAGTGGTGGAGACGTTGCTAGTAGGGATGAGAAAGAGGGAAGCGACATCGATGCCACAGCTGGAAGTGGAGATTCAGCGCGTCTGTATCCTCACCCCCAACCCACCACTTCCGCACAACGACGACCCGTTCGTGCCCTCGACCCTGAAGCCGCACCGTTCATTCCGACACGCGGGCTGGATGCAAGTCAGCCGTGATAGCATGGTGAGGGAGTAAGTGGCGCGAGATTCCCCATCGCAACAGCGGCTGAATGACGACTCAATGAATCAATGAACATATACAAGATAATCACAAAGATGATACTCAGATCTAAATCATATAATCTGCGTGTATATGTGCCACAAGCCAGAAGCAAGGTACCAACCCAACTCAACCCCGGCACACGCATGCATGCAAGCAAAGCGACCTGACCTGACCTGACGTGAATGCATCTGATCCTCATGACCCGCACTTCCGCCCGCGCAGCGAGCCGACCGCGCTCTTTCCGTGAGAAAGCAAGAAAGAAAGAAGAACGCCCCCGTAAAAGAAACCCCTACGTCCAACACTCCGATTCATTCATGACACCAAGGAAAGCAGAACAGCTCTCCTGCTTTGCTTTTCATTACCTCGCCGGCCCTAACAAGTACCCTTCTCAAGAAGGAATGTAAAAGAAGCAGAAGAAGAAAAAAGAAACGCCAGATATTATACTAATTTCATACCCGTGTCCATGTCCATAGTCATACACTCATCTCAATCCCTCCCTCTTCTCCTAGTCTACTCCTCGCGAAAACAACGCGCTTACGACCCCGAAAACCGCCACGTCTCGCCACTATGCGGCTTTGGCTGCTGCTGGGGCTGCGACTGCGACTCCGTAGTCACTCCCTGCGGCTTCGGCTCCGGCGGTCCCAGGCCCGTTCCCGCTCGATTGATCATAGCAACAGCGTGCGTGATCTCGTTGTCGGTGATGACGGAGCGATCGTGGGGCCTGGTTCTTTCGTCCGTCTTATCGGTTTTGCCGTCGTCGCTGATGGGGCTGGGGATGGGGCGGAGAGTCGAGGGTTCAGGCTGAGGCTGGGGCTGTGACTTTGTGGTAGATTGTTGCTGCGGCTGAGGGGGTGACGGTACTTGGGGGGCCAGAGGCTTGGATGCGAAGGGGCCGCCGGGGGCATTGGGCATGCCGTAGCTGGTGCTTGCGCGGGGGAGGGGCGGATACTGTGGGGTCTGCTGGTGCTGCGGCGGGGAAGATGCCGACGGTGGATGCGCAGGAGGGGTTGGTCCAGCAGTGGTACTGGTGCCGGTGGACGCGGGGGGTGCGCCTGTCGAGGTTGCGAGCTGCTTGAGCATCTGCTCCCATTTCGGCCCGGCCGTGGGTCCACCCGAGGACGACGCCTGCGTAAGGCCGCGCTGGAACGCGTCGGCGGATTGGAACTGTGCGGATGGGCGCGGCGCGATGGCGTGTGGCGCTGGGCTGGGGTAATAACCCTGCGAGCCCGTCGAGCCAGAGCGTGCGCCGCTGCTGGCAGCTACCTGCGGCGGCTTGGGCACCCATTCCGGAGCGATTCCTCCACCAGGACTGTAAGGGGAAATGTAAGTCTTTTGCCTCCTGAGATACGCGTTCTTAAGGTAGGGGTATTGCATAACGTAGGTCAGATATTCAGTGGGGGTTTGTGCAGCATAAACAACGGAGGAGTGGGGTGTGACGGCGTACATTGGAGGTTTGGGGGTCCCAGTCGGGTTGCCCAGCATGTGTGCATGCCCGTGAGGAGATGCTGCTTGACCTTGCTGTGCAGGAGAGCCATACGGCGCCGTGCTTGGGCCAGAATAGGACAGCTGGCGCGGTGGCGGCGCGCTACTTTGAGAGTATGGGTATGGAGGCAGTGCCTGGGGAGACTGGTTCGTGTGAGCATATTTGTCGATACCGTCAAGCAGCGGTCCCGAAGACGCCTGCGCCGCGTAGCCTTGTGCAGAATAGTTGTGCGGTGGCGGCGCATATGGCTGGTATTGCTGTGACTGCGGCTGTGGCTGCAATGGCCGGGGTCCAGGCGGAGGAAATCCGTACTGTGGACCAGCTCTGTAATCGTAGCTGACATTTGGCTGGTGCGCCACAGGTGAGTTCGGGTTCTGTCGTGTGTCTGGATTGTACACGGGCGACTTCCAGCTGGTCACCAAAGGCTCCTTCGGTTTGTAGGTGTATGGTCTGCCGCCAGCAGGAGCGATCTGCTGGGGCATCATCGGACGTGGGGCCATTCCAAGAGGCGCTGGCTTCAGTGGATAGGACGCTGAGTACGACTGTCGCTGGAAGGTCTGGATCGGGGGCGGCGGAGGTTTGACAGTATCGAGGAAGTTGCTCTTGGGATTGTTCCTTGGTCGAGCGAGATCTTCTGTGTATTGAGGTTTCGCCTCTGTCGAAGGCTTGCCCAGATAGTACCACAACCTGTTCTCCTTGCTGAAATCAACATTTGGAACTCTTCGTGTGACTTCAGGTGCAGTGTGCCATTCGGCCCACTTTTGTTCCGAATTGGGATCGTGGAAGGGGTCACCGATTTCGGGAACGCCATCAGTACGATTGGTAATATCGAGCGACGCATCGTTCTCCTTAAGGTGCTCTGGCAATGGCTTCGCGTTGGCAGACGGTTTCGGTCGTTGTGATTCGTCGGGGTGCAGCTTCAGGATGTACTTCCATTCGACCTCCACGCGGTCGCCATCTGGTAGTACGTCCACGAGGACGGCCTGCTCACCAGGTCTGTTCTCCACAATCTGTGCTCCGTAGATCTGGTACATCTCTCCGCCGACATACTGGAACTGTATGACGTCCTTGGGCTTGAGTGTCTTGCCGTAGTTGAGAATGAACTTGTTCTTCTCAAGCGCATCGACGTCAACGGTCTTGTTGTTCCTCTTCTTCGGCCGATGGAAGCGGCAACGGAAGTCATAGCCATCATAGAAGTACTCCGTGCCTTCTGCGTCGAATGTTTGCATAGTGCCCAGATCGACCTGTACACCAGCAGCCACTGCGCATGTAGCGTGGAAGGCTCGTGTACACTTCTTCTGCGAACACTGGAAGACAGCGCCACGTTTGGATCGACAGTAGTTGCACTTGAGTTCCAGACGATCCTTGCCGATGTTGGCGACATTGCACACAGTCTCGTTCAGAATGTATGTCTCCGGCGTGTAGTCGGCACAGATACGATGGGCCTTCATGCCATTGTCGGTCGGCAGAAGATCGTCGTAGTCGACATCATTGGGACACAGGATACACGGCATTCCGCGACCAGGAATCTTGAGGCGAATGCGTATCTTGCGGAGCTTCTTTGGCCGCGCAGCTTCTTGAGGCTCGTCTTTGCCGCGTTTCCGCTTGTTGGCGGGCTTCCTGCCAGGCTTCTTCTTGGTCTTACCAGCAACACTAGCTGGAGGACTCGGAAGACGATCTGCACCGTCCTCATCATCCTCGTCGTCGTCAGTCTCCTCGTAATATTCCGGCGTCGGCTCGCCTCGAAGCTTGCGTTCGATCTCGTTGACATCGACCCATACGCTATCCGGCTCGCAGTCGCACTTCTTGGCAATCCTGCCATAGCTCAACCAGCTCTCAGTCGCAAAATTGACAGACTCGGCGCAGTTGTAGCCAATATTGTAGCCAGAGTGGTATCCGTAAGGGTATGTGATGACGAATTCGCCTTCGTAGTGGACCAGTCGGTTGACTTTGATATTAAAATCCTTCTCTAAACGCTGAGGCGAGATAAGGTAAGTTTTGTGCCGCAGGAATTGAGAACAATTCTTTGCGTCATTTGGCCAGATGCTCTTCATGGCGGCCTCAAAACGGCGAGCATCTTCCTGCGAGATACTGTACCATTGCTTAGGGGCACCGAAATGGATGTAGTTGATACTGTAAAGATCGACATCCTCGAGATGCCAGGCGAAAGAAGCCTTCCACATGCCGAGATACAGGTAGGCAGTATTGACGCCAGGCACTTTGGTCCCGAGCACGTCAAGCAGATTGGGAAGCTTCGCTACGTTCCACGATGTCGTTCGGTCATCGAAAAGCGAGCCAGGCATATCTGCGCCATACATGGGCTGTCCACTCCAGATAGTCTTCCAGTAGGCCTCCTCAAGTTCCTTGCATCGCTCGGGAGTGAACTCGTCAAGCCCCTCCATGTGGTAGTCAAAGTTTTCGAAAGCAGCCTCGTCGATGTAGTCGTTCACAGCGCCCCTGTTGTTCAGTCGTCGTGAGGAGACCGACTTCTTCTCATTCGAAGCTCTGGGCTGGCGGGCACGAGACCTACTTGGTGTACCCTCTTTCTTAACCCTGCCACCACGTCTGGTTGGCTTCTGGTCTTCAGGGCCTGGCGAAGTCGGGGTTGGGGGCACGTTGAGGGTCTCAACATCATCGTCATCATCGTCATCTTCCTGTTCCTTCTTGACGCCGCGTCGCGCACGAGCAGGGCGTCCGGGCTTGCGCTTTGGGGCAGGGGTGGCATCCTCGGTCTTCGGGGCGGCTCGCGTGGATCGTGTGCGCGTTGGGGCCTCTGCTTTCCGGCCCGCACGAGTCTCACCACGCTTGGCCGGGGGCTGGTGGTGCGGCTCGTCTGTAACTGCGCGCCATTCCGGGAGGTTGTATGAGCGCTGCTTCTCAACGTTTGCTCCTGTGTATACGCCGTGCTGGCCGGTGAATTCCTGTGTGATGGGGTTCTTGACTCGGATCGACTTGACAGCTTCTTGAAGATCAGGCAACGACTCGCGCCTGTGTTGGCATTAGCTGGCAGCTCCTGGATCACTTGTCCAAGCGCATGCATACCATTCGGCCGGCGGAATAACCTTGACAATACCAGACTTCATTCCGTACCTGTCCACCTTGTCGATAAAGCGCTTGAAGTTGTGGAACTGCGCCATTGTCTGCAACGCACAGTCAGCATCAGAGCTCCTTCACGCTCCCTATCTGCGCATAGAGTGCATCCGCTGCATCCTCCACGCAGCATAGCAACACCCAGAGCATGCGCTGGACCAACGTACCGGCTTGAACACAGGTATCTTCCCGCCCTCCCAGTAGTGGTCGGGCTCAATGTCCTCGCCATCGTCGCTATCGATGTCGGACAGCTCTGACGACAGTCTCTCTTCCCTCTTGGGATCATTGTCTTCGGAGGTGGGCGGCGTCAGGGCGGCTTTGGGCAGTACATGGTCGGCTGGAGGTGCAGGCGGCGTCTCGACCGACTGCACAATATCCGTAGGTGCGTCCATGATCGCAGCGCAGCGCAGCCGGCGAGGCGTGCGGCGAGCGGCGAGCGGGCGGTGCGGAGCGCTGGGGCTAGCGGGCGTGCTGTGGTTCAGCGAGGCGAAGGAGGAGCGCAGGTCGCAAGCTCGCCACCGCAGTCGGGGGTCGCTGTTTCGGGACCGCAGCAATTTTGCGGAAGGCGCATCGGCCTGTCTGAGGCGATCGGACGGCGTGTGAACGAGTTCGCAGAGTGTGGGAGTGTGGGGGAGGTTTGGCAGGTCTGCATAGGTAGGGTGTGTCGTTCCTGGAGTGCGAGGCAGAACGGAGCGCGCTAAGCAGGGATGGACCATCGTCCGATGATCAGGCTATCGAGCATCACTGGAAACAGCAAACACCGCATGGAGGAATGAAGACGCTGCACCGATGCTCGAGATTCGATTTACTTTACTATCACACACTGCTTGTTTTCGAATTTCTCACTCTCAATACAATGCTACGAGAACTCCTCCTGCGAGAGCACTGGTGCGCTTTACTCTAAGCTTGGCATGCACGTCATAAACATCGAACTCAGCCCTTCCATCTTATCAGATCCGTTTTCCCAGCACTCAAACGCTAAACGCAGATCCAGCACATCCACAACCAGGTCAGAGCCGTGTCCCCACAAAGCAGCCGCTGCAACCCCAGACACCTCCGTATCTAGATGTTGATCGCACCACCAACCAAATCGGTGCTCCAGACCCCTACCTTCTGAACAACGCACATGGCAGATCAACAAAAGCACGAAGTGAAGCTTGGCTTACCCTTACCAGAGCTGCGGAACGCTCGTGTTGACCGTTGACGGCGCAAGCTCCCGCAGCTAGCTCATCAAACCTGCATATGCATCGTCGTATCTCCACAATCATCGCCGTTAAAATCAGAATCCAAAAATACCCATCTCGCGTACTCACTGTCAGCATTCACTTCATCACACGTGCACTAAAGAGAGAATGTCGACAAATCCATATTTCCATTACCGCCCAGTCGTTAGAGTACAAGAGCCCATGATCAGAAAGAAAGGGCCGGCGCTCCGATGCTATGCAGTAAACAAATTCCGGTTGTACAGTATGCCGTGAAGCTATTCTTTTTTATAATCGTTCCGCTCAAATGCATCAGTATGGGGTGGAGTGAGGTCTAGGGTGGGCCAAACCAAACGGAAGAAAATTGGTCGGCTTCGCTGTGGTGCCTCGTAAATCCCAAAGTGACAGAGAAGAGAAAGGTTTTAGAAGGGATGAGGAGGTGCTTTGTTTTACGCAGCAGTCTCACCGCCGCGTGGAGCACCGCGGAAACCACCGCGGCCACCCCTGAAGTCTCCACCACGGCCGCGTCCACGTCCACGGAACTCGCCTCCACCGCGAGGACCGCCGCGACCACGGCCTCGGTATCCGCCTCGGCCCTCGCCCTGGTGCTGTCCTCCACGGCCGCGACCGCCACGGTTGTGCTGGACCTCAGAGAAGCCGTCGTTGGCTGGGGCCTGAGCTGTGGGCTCGGGGGCGTCGTCAGCCCAGCTCTGAGTGCTGGTGACTGGTGCTGTCGCGTGGGGAGTCTCGGTCTCGGCGGGGTCGCGAGGGATGATCTCGAGGGGTTCGGTCGAGGGCTCGTCCTGACCATTGGCCTGCTTGTCCCACTGTGCCGCCGCAGTAGCGTTGGCAGCCTCGGGCTCAATGCTTCCTGCCGCAGGTGTGGATGACAGCTCAGCCTCAGCTCCGCCCACGGTTGCCGCTCCAGCGTCGAGCTCGGTCAGACCTGCGTGTGTGATGGTGGGGTCAGAGACGACCTCTTGGGCTTCGGAATCGGGAGCAGTGGGCTGAGCCTGTGCAACGTCGTCGACCCAGGCCTCCTCTGCGGCAAAAGGAGCCTCCTCAAGCGCAGCCTGCTTGATTTGCGAGTCTGTCCATTAGTTAGTTTTGCCGTTCTGTGATCTGTTCGCGGTAGGCGCATGACGTACAGGTCGTGTTCAGCAGGATACCCTCGGTGGAGGGCACGCCGTCCTCAGCTCCCTCGATGAGCTTCTCAGCCGCGGAAACAGCAAGAGCATCACCTCCGTAGACCTGCAGCAGAGCACCCTCGAAAGCCTTGGTGAGCTCCGAATCATCGTCCTCCAACTGACGGCGAGCGGCAGCCGCCCTCAAGAAGCGCGACAGTGTGAGCATCTTCTCGCGGAAAAGCTTCTTCTGCTCGATGGCTGCCTCAGCCTTGAGTGTCTCCCTCAGCGCCTCGAGTTCGCTAGAGTGTGACTTTCGCAGAAGCTCAGTCTCGCGGGCGTGCTTCTCCGAGTACTCCTGGTCGAACCTCTTGTACTGTGCGATCTGCTCCTCCAGCTGTGCAAGCTCGGCCTGCAGCTTGGGCTTCCTCAATGCCTGTGCCTTCTGGTCGGCGTTGATCTTGCGCGACGCAGCGAGCTCATCGAGCGAGACACCGGGGTTCTCTGCAATGATGGAGTCGACCTTCTGGGTAGCATTCTGCAGACAGACATGTCAGTAAAAGCTCACGGCAAGGCTGAAGTGGGGTACTGAGACATACAAGCTTCTTGTTGATATTGCGAATGTTCCTACGCGCATTGCATGTTAGCACATGAGCTCTTTCCGTATGTGGCCTTGGCTCTGCAAGCTGTGTTGCACTGCCACTTACTTCTGAAGCTCCTTGATGTAGGCATTCTCGCTCTCGCCATTGGCGTTGCCAGATGGATCAGAACCGCCGGCGCCTGCCTCAGAAGCTGTCTTCTCGGTCGCGGCTGGCACGGCAGTGGCAGTGCTCTCTTGCTTGGCCTTCTTCTTGCGCGCGCTCTTCGACTCGCCTGTGACGAGGCTCTGGAGCTTCGAAACAACTTCGGAAGCCATTTTGCTTGCTGTTTGTTCGGTCGATGATAACTTGAGAGGATTTACGCGTCGGTCGTATTGAGTGAAAAGGTCAAATGCTGGTGGGGCTGTGGTAGCTGATTGAGTTGGGCTGTTCAAGTGCTCGGACTGTGCTCACGCAGGGCTACGTCGTGGCCCGCAATTTTAGCGTCAAGCAAGGGCCAAGGGGATGATCGTGGAAACTCTTCGAACTGAAAAGACATGATAGTGAACCATGGTCATTCAGCACTCAAATCTTTGCTTTTGATAGTGGAAGAAAACGCTCTCGCGTCAGTAGTTTCATGTAGACATAATAAATAATTGGTACAGTTACATCCATACTTTTGCTCAACCGTGCTCAATCGTAAACAGCACTCATTCGCAATGGTATATCCAAGCTCTTCATCTATAATCATACTTGACCGTTCGCCTCTCAATGCATGCTTAACCGCTGCCGTCAAATCCTTCCAAACCCATCCCTTCCCCTGTGCCTCTTCTCTGCCCCTGCCCGAGACCATCAACCCCAGCATCCATCATATTCAGGTCCACGTTGGGACCTTGTCCAAGGCCAAAACCATAATCAGCACTGTTCTGACTTTCAAAGACACCATCGCCTCCTCCACCTATCATATTCGGGGGGTCCACGTTGAATGGCACAAAGTAGGCGCTCATGGGGTCGAAGAAATTGTTGTTGTTACCCATTCCCATAGCTTCGAGATTCCAGAACGTCGCGTTGAAGTCGGCGGACAGGTCGGGGAAATTTGACATATCCATATGATTCTGTGATTGCGTGTGTGGATTTTGTAGTTGTGAGAGATGGCCAAGAGTAGGCGAAGTGCCTGCATTGAGCATCGTGTGTGAAGCTGCAAAGTCATTGATGAACTGCTGTGATGTGGACCGGTTTTGAGGGAAATAAGCGGCAGCATCAAATGTGGTGGTGGGTGGCGTGGACATTGCTGTGTCGTTCGAGATAGAAATATGGGATAGGGGTTGTTGTTGCTGCTGCTGTTGTTGTTGCACACGAGACGGAGCGCTCTGCTGTGACTTGGTGCTGTTTTGTCGTTGTGGCTTCGATATCTCTGTAGCGCTGGCAGCCACTTTAGAAATCGACTTGGCCTTAGTCTTGCGGGCTTGTTTGCGTTGATCGGATTTGGAGGGCGGAGAAAGTGATGCGAAGAACTCTTCAACACTCTGGAGGTCGCTCTTCTCGCCAAGTACAGCATCAGTGCCCGGCTCATTAGACTTTGACTCCGCAGCGTCCTCGTAGTCTGTCTTCGAAACGCCATGCGGATATCTGTCGAACCAATCACCATACTGGAATATGTTGGCTTTGCTCTTGCCATCCGCGCCAGCCGCCGTCCCTTTCAGTTGCGCATCTGCGTGCTGCCGATATAGGTCCTTGAGATTCTCAGCAACGTACTGGAACATGCCCCAGTACTTCTTCATCTTTGTCAAATATTTAACGTTATATGCCAGGTATTTCTTCGACTGCGCCTCAAGCTTTGCATTCTTTGAGAACACTCCATGCACGTGGACGGTTGACGAAAAGAAGGCGGAGTAACCGGTGAAGGGCGCAACGACGTTGTGATCCATGGCCTCATTAATGAGAATAGAGATCTGATTCGCAGATTCGAGCGCCGTTCGCGCTGAGTTTGTAAGGAAGTCATGCGGCATGTCTTTTGGTGGCCGGGCGCCCGCTGTCGAGGGCAGTGCAAACCGATGCATGAACAGCATAATCTGCTGCCACAGAATATGCAAGTATAGGAATGAGTTTGCTGTCTTGCCAATGGAGTGGCTTTTGAGGTTCTCCGGTGTGTAAACAAGCATGTCGGGCAACGAATCCTTGAAATCCATCGCTTCTTTTTTAATGGTATGAAACGTCGATTCTGGCGACCACATCGGCTCCGTTTCTCGTTCTTTGCCACCAAGGTTCATGTACTTGATTAGTTTGCCCCATGTACACACTAATCGAACGGTGTATGCTGAGACTCCCATATTCTCCCGCGGATTTGCTAGCTGCCCGCTGTCAGGTGGCACTGGGTTCGGTACGACGCCTTCTAAGTTCTCGGTCGGTGCGTGAATCTCATGCAAATACAGGTGCTCCTTGATCGGCAATTGTACTTCGATGTACTGCTCATGCACGAAAAGCGGTCGATCCGTGCCTGACGAGTTGAACCGATCCATTAAGAAGCACGACCACATGGTTCTTCGTCGAATCTCCCTGTCTGTCGCGCTGAGAGGTTTCTTATCCGGATCGTTGACCAAGGGGTCGTACTCGTTCTCTTTATGCAACTGCAGCGCATACGCCATTCGCTGAGCCATACCGCCAAACATCCAGCTCCGCCCTCCCTGGCAGGTGCCAAATTCGTGGAGACCAAGTAACAGGTAGACTATCAAGATGGTGATGTTCGGCGAGTCGTAACGCTTCAGAGCAATTTCCCTTGCTCTCTGTGCCCAATCGTCGCCTCGTAAGAAACACGGTTCCGTCCGCAATTGCGGGTGCGTCGAGAAGCGCGCTGAAATAGCACACATAGCCAGAATCAGTACAGGTGGTACTTTGCCGGCGTTCAATCTCCGCATGAAACTTGGCTTGTGCAGCAGAGGATAACTCTGACCGTACACGTAGTCGAAATACACTTCGGCAAGGTGTTCCTGAATCTCTTTGGACGGCAAGCTTTCTGCGCCTTCTGTGGATAATCTGTTCTCGTCTGAGTCTTTTGACCGACCTGCCATGCCTGTTGCATCTACATCTCCACCTTTTGCTTTTGCCCATTCGTCCAGCTCGTTTCCGAACGCTTCTTCTGCTTGCCGTTTCTTTGTGGCCGCGTTCTTTGGAGGCGCGCCCGGTATCGCAGGCTTGACGATCGATCTCCCTACATTCGCCACCGAAGGTAAGCTCTCTTTAGGGATGAGTTTGATGACGCGGTCTTCCATGCGCTTCAATCGCTTGTCAAGCATAGCCATATAGTCTGTTCTCGGCGCCGCTTTTCGAGTAGTGACCTTGTACACGCACGGTATCCTACTCCTGACGCAGTGCTTGCACGCCGGCTTCTCGCCCGAGCATCGGATCTTCTTTCTACGACACGCAATACAGGCAAGCGGCAGCCTCTTCCTCTCTTTCCCGGCCTTGGTCTTCATCTCACTCCATTGTGGCGTGTCTTGGTCTGCATCTTTTGCGCGCTTTGTTGTCGTGCTGGAGCTGAAGTTTGCGCCGTCGTTGCTTTCCAGTTTCATGCCCTGGGCAGAGGAATTGTGTTGGTCGTTCATTGATAGCATGCCCATGGCTGGCGCACTCTCTGGGCTGGTATGGTGACCCTCATGCGTCAGCATGCCGGGACTCCCGCCGATGCTCAAAGGACGAGGACGCACACTGCCTCCTCCGCTCATGTTGTCCTCGCTCACCGCGCCCACGCTGCCTCGATGGACCATTTGGCCACCTGGATATCCCGGGGTCTGCGTGTGCGCAAAGGCGAGATCGAATTCGGGGAATTGCCCCATCATGTTGCTGGGGCTGGCGCTGAGCGCATTGCTGCCCGCAGGCGCAAGGCCGTACTCAGCCAGTCCCAGGGCGTCGTCGTTGTCGAAGTGCGAATGTGAAGAGCTGGTCATGGTGGCTGCGGTTGCGCCGGAGTTGACCATGTCATTGGGGGCGGAGCGGCAGCAGCGGGGAGGCTCGCATTGAATGTGGAGCAGCGGCGCTGAGCACGGTATAGTATGTAAGGTAATCTACAGAATGCAGTGTCCGCTCAGCACAGCGTCATGTCGGGCGACAGTGCGGGATGCTCTCGGAGGTATGCTAGGCGAAGGACGCGAGGAGAGGCCGGCGCAGACGAACACGCGCAGGGCTAAAGGGCAAGCTTCGTCTTCTCCACACTGCGTGCAGAAGAGGCGGCTCTACCTGGTAATGTGGGGCGCTAGTTGTATACTGAGTCGCAGGAGACCTGCACTGACTGTGGGGAGCTGTACGGAAGAAAGCGGCGGGCGCTGTCTTACTTCAACTCCACGTCATGTCTGCTGCAACAGTCCCAATGAGTTCCGCGTTCATCATAGCAGTTCGCGCCCAGTATAGTAGACTACAGGCCGTCACGTTGCTCACATGCACGCGCTCGTAATCCTGCAGCCAAGATTCGCGAAACTTCATCGACGTGTGGGGCATGGCTTGTGCTGGTCACGGCAGGATCGAGCATGGTGCGTGGACTGCACTGTGACTGGCCGAAGGCGCCGACGACATTGGAGCTCTCCCACTGTTTCTCCTCAGGTTCTGCCGCCCATGAATTACTCAGGTATCACCAATCAAGCAATCCTACATAACCCCTGCGACTATCCTCGTATTCGCTCTCAATTGTAATTGGGCCTGTGTGAAGCTTGTTACAGACGTTGACCCCTCAAAGGGCAATTGCGACGGAGAGCCCCTGCCACCGATATCCTCGGAGAAGCTGTCCAGGTCACGGGACTTGCTTTGTGAGGTCAAGATCTCGACCTTGTCTGAAATGTGGCGCTGCGGGACCGAGGTCTGTTAGCGCTGATGTCGTCCGCTAACTCCTGTAAACACCGATGATACCACCAAGCAGCCAACGACATCGGCCGAGTCGTCTTATCTTAGCAGAAAATTTACAGAGAGAGGCCACTCTGAGCATTCCAAATTGTTCATGAGGAGGGATAAGGACGGGAGCTTGCATGAAATGCAGATCGTGGTACCATCGTTGCATCTGACATCATGGCCCAACCCTGTATACTTGTCCGCAGAGATTGGGGAAGCTGGGGTTGAAGCCAGACCACGGCACGACACGCGTCCACGGTGATTACACTGTATCACTTTGCAGATGTATATCACTTCGAGTATGGTGTTAACGAGGGTATCCCGTCTTTAGGTGACGTTCCTTGCCATTTCATCTAGTCTGATGTAGCACTTTACATGTTTGCGGCCATTGCGCTCTCCGCCATCATCGACTCCTTCTGCATCATGTTGGCGACCATGGCGTCGTTCATCATCTCGTTTTGCTTGTTCGCCATCATCATGTCGCGCTTCATGTGCGCTTTGGCTGCCATCATGTCAGCTCCAGATCATTCAGGTTGGAGAGTAAAGTGTTACCCATCATCATCTTAGCCGCGTCCTCTTGTTCCATGTTGCTCATGTCTTTCATGTTGTTCATGTGTTCCATCCTGCTCATCTTGTTCATATTTTTCATCTTCTGCATCTTGTTCATGTTCTCCATTTCGTTCATCTTGTTCATGTTGGCCATGTTTTCCATCTTGTTCATGCTGTTCATGCTCTCCATCTTGTTCATCTCCATAGGAGCAGCGATGGCGAGAGCAGCGAAGCTAGCGAAGATGATTGAGTAACGCATCTTGGTGTCTTCAGAAAAATTGACTGTGATAAAGAGAGTGGTCAAGTATCTAGGACGATGTGGGGTTGAAAGTCTGGCTGTAGTTCTCTTTGATGTGACTACAGAAGCTTTTTGTAATCCATGATAGCACATCCCCAGGGAGCAGTATGGCGATATATCCCATGGTGATGACGATTCAGAGGTACCCGTGGATACGGGAGCGTACAATTGTACCCTGTGTAACCTGTCAGAAGTCCTGTATGGTTGCAGAAAACAGACCGCGGAATGCAGCCGTAACGACTGCCTCATGATTCCCCACCTTTGACGAATTCGACAAGAATATGCAGACCTGAAACTTCACGGATTGGATCGCCATGGGCACATGCTTGTGGTGGTTTCTCCGGGTCACCTAATGGGCGATGCTACTTGCAGGCGCAGGGCGTTGTCCATCGCAACACGAGAGAGGGTATGTCGACTCGGATGTGACGGGTCAGAGCCAGATTCCGATGCAGCTGGTGACCTCAATCAATTCTTAGCCAACGGCTTGTAAGCTGATGACTTGCGGGTGGAGGGTGATGCCTCATGGGACTGGCGGGTATGCAGGAACGGGAGGAAATGTGATCTACTCGAAAGAGCTGATAAATCTTCGTTCTCCAAAATACTTACACAAGGAGAACTTGAAGACCTAACAGGAGAAACATCGTGTGGTTGACAGGTACAGCCGACCAGTGTAGTGCCAGTCTTCCAATAGAATCTGTCTTGGCCATGTTCACTGCACCGTGGGTTGCAGTCATAGTCTTAATGTCTTTGAGTGTGATGTTCTACCGCATACACATGTTGATCAGATGGTTCCGGTACGATTTATATCTCCTGACAGTACGTTTGTCGCAATCCTAGATCAGAGATTTGCCTACTCGTCTAGATAGACGGCAGGGCATATCACAAACATGATGTGAGAGATGCATTGGGGTCATAAGTTTATAGTTTCCATCAGCCTAAAAAGACAGCGGTTTTGGGTCAAAGATATTGACATTACAAAGGGCCTCCTACGCAGATACTCTGCTGGAATTACAACTAATACCTGCCTGAGGGAAGTGGTCCATTGGTGAGCTTCAAATCTACCGTACATACCAATGCTATTCATTGCTTTGAATTGGTGGGGTAGTGCTCATGTGTGATCCTGACATCGGTGTGCTCGACCAGATGTGGCGGTAGCCGCAGGGGTGACTCACATCCCATGGCTTTCATCGACTTCGTTACGGAGCACCGATGCCGCGACTTCAAACATGCAAGAAGATGGGCTGGAGTGCACTAACTGCCGCTCGAGAAAGACATGGCTATGAGCCGCTTCTACAACCAACCTAAGCTTGAAGACGTACTCCTTGTCATACCTTAAGGTTTACAGAAGGTTGTGGGAGCTGGAGAGTGTTCGTTAGCTCGGTGTGTGGTGTTACAGCAGTATGTCGATGCTCAGCAGCAAGATCCACTCTTTTGGCGTAGAGAGCAACAACTGCGCAGGCGTCATTCACATAAGCGATCCTGGCCGCACAAGCGATTACGCATGTGTAATGAGGCATGCTCAGTTCTGACGAGGCTTTACGACACCGTCATGTACAATGTAATAGACAACAGTGCTGTCTGTATCCACGGTGGCTAGCACGACCCTCTTTGTTGTCCTCCATGGGTTTGCGGGCTTCTCCTCTGCCGAGGTTGTGGGCGGGAGCATGCTGATATCGTCGAAGACCTCAGCGAGCCTGTGCAGTGTCCATTGCTCGTTCAGTCTAGTCGGCAGAACCCACTCGTGCTCGGGCTGCGCCTTGACCTCCAGACCGCTCTTTTCGCCTGCTGCCTGGGCGGCTTTGCGCTGGCGGTCGGCGTTCTTTAGCAGCTCGACCTGCTCATCAGGATGGACGTAGAGGCGATGCGGCGGCAGGCCGGAGACAAGCGGTCGCGGCAGCGGAGCCTTGGTGAGAGGCGAATGTGTGTGCACCTTGAGGTCGGACCAGTAGTGCTGGTACTGGAGGTTGTGCAGGATCTGAAGAGCGAGCGAATGCAAACCGGGAAGGTGTGTAGAAGCAGACAGTTTGGCCGAGTCTGCGACAAACATTTGCACCTGCGCTGGCGCGACTGCCATTTCGGTGCTGGTCTGCGTCGTCATGGCGGAGGGGGTGGGCAGCAACGCGAGCTGGCAATTGGTGGTGCAATGTTTCGCAATTGTGAACGTCGTGAGGAGGCTGTTTAGCTCCCGGCTGTTTAGGGAAGGAGCGAAGAACTGCGTAGATCGCTAAGGCGCTAGCTCGTGAAGACCGACTTGACTGGTGAACAAACAACGTCAGGCTACGACGCTCTCGTGTCCAGATAACTTGCCCGTCTGCTCACCAGTGTACACATATACATATCGCTTATCCTCGCACCTCTTGCAATCCAACACAATCCAGCACCACGAACAACCACCTGCAACTCTTCCAACTATGCGTTCGACTACTTTGGGATCCACTCTGTTCTTATTGGCTGGCGTCGCCATCGCGCAGCAGAGCGACAGCATAGTGACTGAGATCCCATCTTCGCTCATTCAGACAACTGAGGGCGTTTTCACGATTCAAACATCAGTTCCAGTGGGTACGAGCTCAGTTTGCTATGAAGTCTGCATCCAGGAGCCATGCAACGCATGTGCGCAATCATCTCCATGTCTGATCATCCTAGGCTCGGTAGCTGACTGATGTAGGCTCTGTCACTCCTGTTCCCCTGCCGTCCCCAAGTTTCGTCAGCGATGGCGATGTCACCTTGACATTGCCTGTCGAGTCTCTGCCTCCTGTAGAGTCGAATCCTGGGTCCACACCATCACACTCGGGCATTCTCACACACCCTCTGCTACCCCCGATCTCTCAAACGACTGACCCTCTGATGTCGATTCCTCAAGGAGAGACACCCGAATCAACGGGCCCAGTCGCAACCTCTTCCCATTCTGGAAGCACCTCGGCCAGCGCATCGAGGTCTGCACCAGCTCAGCAGACTACAGCGGCAGCTCCTCCATCATTGCACGGTGATGGCACGCCCTTCATGTTTGCGCTTGGTCTTTCAGGAGTATCGATGTTGTTTGGTGCTGTATGGGCTCTTCTTTAAGTGCATCACTGTACGATCCGCGACTATGTTTGCTTTCTCTTGCTTGTGCACCAAGCGTTCTGTTGCACAAGGTCCGTCCTGCAGGTAGATCCATGTCTGGACTCGACGTATTTACTGCAAACGAAGGCCTGTGCAAGGAGGAAGGAATGACCAGACGGAAGTCGGCTAGCAGCATAGCGAATCAAAAATTATGTAGCAAGCTTCACATTGAATACGTGCTTGTACGATATACGCCGTATTGAGTAAAGCGTTTAGTCTGCTGCGCCAACGGCTGCGCGCGGCCTTTCGTGGCCTGAGACCCTGCGCCACTGCTTCGATGGCTCCACCGCAGTTACCCCAGACAGCCCAGCCAACGGCGTGTCCGCGACCACCTGCGCTGCATACAAAGTGTCGCGGCGACCCCCAACCATGTTGTCGTTTCGTTGTGCGCTGCCCTCCTGGGGCTTCATACGTCACAACTCCAGTCACCGACCTTGTTAATATTTACCTTTCATTATTCCCAGCAAGCAGGTTTCGCCAAGGGGCCTCGCCAATTACACCACCGGCCGTTTGTTGACTTGGCTGACGAGCCGGCGCGAAAGTAGGACGCGGCCAGTCCAACCTAATTGACAAAAAGGACAGTCGCCTCTGTTGTCTTTGCGACACACCCACCATGGCTTCCTCAAATCCAGGGCCAACGTCGACAGCAGCTGTTGCAACTCCAGTTCCACTTCCACAGCCCGAGACTCAAGATGACGTCCCAAAAGGGGCACAACGACCTCGGATGCCGACCAGCACGTCGACAGCATCGAGTCTTATACGGACCGCCAGCATGAAGTTGATGGACGCTGACCCTCCGCCGGGTATGTGGGCAGCCACAGGCAGTGCTGCGTCGAAAGCGCCTTCGCTTGTAGATATTAGGAGAGGCTCATTCGGTTCTGGAGGTTGGGACGAAAGCAGGCAGAGAGAATACCGTCGTGGTAGCCAAGGGAGCAGCGAGCGACCCGCCAACAATCGCAAAGGCTCTTCCGGCCAACTAGGCGTGGGGCCTTTCCCAGCGGTGACGGAAGAGAGGCCGTCTCTAGATAATCGCGAACGTGCGCTTCACTACGACAAACACAAAGATGCGAAGGAGGCTGGTGCTGGTATTGACCATGTAACCTCGCAATTCACCGACGGAAGCGAAGAAGACGCAGCGCGTCAGCCGTTGCGCAGCTCTGGTCAGGTAGGCGCACCTCCGCAACTTAGTACTTGACCATGTGGACTAACGAGAGCAAAGTATGCAAATGGATACGTACCACTACCCAAACTACCTTGGACTCAATCACTCGTTATCGGACTGAAAAGCTTTTGGAAATGGTTCTTAACCATACCTGGATTCCTAATCACCGTGTACGGTCTCAATGTTGTTGCTTGGGGTGGCATGCTCTTCCTGCTACTGTGCAACGCCGCGCCAGCCATGTGCACCCCTACTTGCGACGACATCAACTCTCCACGCAGAAAATGGATCGAGGTTGATTCGCAAATCCTGAACGCGCTCTTCTGCGTCACTGGTTTTGGTCTTGCTCCATGGAGATTTCGTGACCTATATTGGTGGGCCCATTGGAGATTTGGAAGTCCCGAGAAGAAGCTGATTGGTATTCGACGACTTGCTGGTATTCACCGAGGCTGGTTCAGACTACCCGGTTCAGAGCAACTTCCTGAGAAGGCAGACGCTACAAGTGTAACTTCTTTCGATCCAGCCGTCCCAATACCAGCCAGCAAAATCCCTGATCCACCACCGACTGGTTGTCGCGCGCCACCGACTATTTCCTGGAAGATGGATTTCGTCCTATGGATGAACGCCTCGAACACCTTCTTCCAGATTCTATTGTGTTTCTACATGTGGCATTATGATCGCATTCAGCGTCCATCGTGGGCCACTGGCCTTTTCGTTGCTATGGGCTGCATTGTAGCAGGAGTAGCAGGTATAATGATTGCCGTGGAGGGAAAGCGAATCAAGAAGGTGGAAGGGGTGCCTATGCGCAAGGAGGATCAAAAAAAGCCTAGAGACGAGGAAGCGCAGAGCGCCCACAACGTACCGCTCGAATCGTATCCTGCTGTGCCCAAAACATGATGGGCGCCTAGGCAAGCTGCATCTGTAGAGTGTACGGACTGTCCTCCTGATTGGCTTGGGCTCAACGTCCCGTCATCTTGGCGTCCTCCACCTTACGTCGTAGTGGCGATAATATGGAAGTTCGGCATCTTGGGATACTCTAAATCCATGACATGTATTCGAGCATCTTCGTGCATGTTGATCCTTCTTTATGGCGCAAATTAACAGTGGTATATTGCCAATGCTCTTTGAAGTCGCAACAGCAACGGAGACTGTTCCGAACACCAGGAACGAGTCATGAACGATCGCCACGGAGATTCAACCCTGCTTGCTCAGAGGCCGCCGAGATCTTCGTTCGAGGCTGACATGCGGCGGACGCTAAGACTAAGTGTGCGTCTGTTGACAAGAATGACGTACAAAGTCACGAATAATTGTGCACCTGAACGTGACTACAGCACGAGGACCGATGATAAACTCGAGTTCGGCCAAAACTTGGCTTACACTTCTAGTTCGCCGCTTCTTCATCTTTCTACAGACTCGGTGCTCGGCGCTTCCGACTCGATCTTGCCTTCGGGGGTATATATAGAAAAGCTTAGCCTTGATCAACTGTGAGCTCTACTGAAAGCAACAACCTACTATCCCTAAGAACATCACGCATCCTACGAGCAAAGTCATCCAATCTTCGAGACTGATCAGACATTCACAAGGAAGTAACATGGCTTCCGCCGAATACTATCTCGGCAGTCAGGGCGCACAACAATACAACAACCAGAAACCAAGTGTTGTGTATCCGCCACAGCAACTGCAGTACCAGCAACAGCAACCTCCACAGCCATGGCCTCAACAGCAGTACAATAACCAGCCTTACGCAAGCACACCACCGCCTTCGTACTCGCCATACGCGCTCCAGCATGAGAAGCAGCAAATGCAAGCCTACCCTCCCCCACCTCCTCAACAGCAGCCGTACGGGAAAGGCTACCAAGGCCCACCAGCTCCATACTTCCCTCCACCTCCGCAGCAATCGAACGGATACCTGGGCCCACCACTACAACATGCACGTAGTCACTCGCAGCCTGCTGCGCGAGTCCGATTCGCAGACGATGCATCAACTCGTCTAGGCTCAGAAACAGAGTCCGACAGCGACGACCCTCCACGCCGCAGACACCGCCAACATCGCAGTCGCAATCATCCTCGCTCGCACGACCGCTCCGCACGCAGTGACTTAGACTCCGACTACAGCGACCGAGACTACTCCCGCCCCCGCAGCAGTCGCAGCAGCAAAACGCACCAGAAAACGCATGAGAACCGAGACACCTTCCTCGGCGCCGGCGCCGGGGGTATCATAGGCGACGCCATCTTCCCCGGTCTCGGCACCGCCGCAGGCCTGATCCTCGGTGGCCTGGGCGGCCGAAAATACGCAAAAGACAAGCGGAGCCATAGCGAAGAAGGCAGCCGTCCCCACCGACACCGCGACGCTTACCGTGAGGGCAGAGACGAGGCACGCGAGGACAAGGATTTGGGGAGAAGTCACAGACACCGCGATGCGTATCGTGAGGGCAAAGAGGAGCGCAGAAGAGACAGAGCAAGAGACTCGGGATACGGGTATGGCGAGCAGGATTTGGAGGGCGGATATGGCAGAGACGGGGGATTCGGGGGGTACGAAGAAGGGCATAAGCTGCGGGGGAAGAATAGGAAGTATGGCGAGCAGGGTTGGGATGCGGGAAGTGCGACGTTCAAGAGCGGTACTGCGGTGAGGTAGATGGAGGTATAGACAGGACGAACTTACGACTTTCTTACGACTTTTACGAATATGAATCTTGAAATAAGAAGATTGACGCGTGCGTACTCAACGGCTCTCCACCCCACAGCTTGCCTAATGGCGCTACTGACTAAGCCCTCGCACGCCCGTGCGCATCGCGAACTTCTTCTCTTCTTCTCAGCACGCATCTCAAGTCTGCACACTCTTCCCATTCCTCCAACACACCCATCCCCGGCGCGCAAGCAACCAACCACCACTCCCAGCTTGCGCGCCCCCCTCCCAACACTCCCACACGTAAGTCTCCCCCTTCTCCGCGCTGGCACCGCGCATCCAGCACCGAACCACCACACACCTCTTCACATGATGTCTCGAATGTCATTTTCATTCAGTTATCCCTGTCTGAAACCCACTGTTGAAAAAAGTAAAAAACCTGATCTACCATATACATACCTCGAGACACTCGTTCAAGCTGCGAAGGCGAGCACGGTGCTGACTTCGCGCGCGCAGGTAGAACCACTTGAAAACGTAGACTCTGCAGGACTTAGGGTTGAAGCCCCAGCCCCAGCCCCGGGGCGGAGGGGGAAGCAGAGAGAGCACAGCGGACCTTGTTGCTGCGTTGCTGCGCACAAGCGGCGATATCGGTGTCGAGCGCGTCGGGTAATGCCCGCCTCGCTGTGCCCCAGCTCGTGCCTTGGAGACACAGCAAGATAGGCTCGCAGACCGTAATGAATGAGTAGGCCTGGATGCCTACCCTGGGCTGGGGCTGGGGACGAGAACCCGTACGGGAAAGGGAGTGTATAACACGCACCCGCCTGCTTGCGCGAGAGGCTAGGCCAGGCCAGGACAGGACTGAATTGGACTTGTTCAAACGTCGAAGACGAAAAGGCGCGAATGACACGCCGTAAGCAAGCAAGTAAGTACACTCCCCGGGCTGATCAATCCACCTGGGCGCCGCACCAAGGCCGGAGTACTCTGGAGTCCTGAGTGCGCTGGTGTGCACATGCACAGCACACCACAGACGGTACACATCGAGGTACACATCTCAGCACAGAAAAACGCACAGGAACCATTCATGCCTGTAGGGGACACCTATCCATATGTGTCGAATCCTACATTACATGGGTCCGAGAACAAACCCCCAACGAAGCACTCTGACGCAGCTTGTGCCCTTATATATGGCTAGCCGCGATTGCTACTTCACCGCAACGTACATTCTTCCCCCGATTACATTCTCTCGTCTAGATAGGAGATAACCTTTGTCATCCCCACCTCGAAGTGTGCACGATAATTAATGTAATGCAAAGCCTGAAATACCATCCAGCATGTCACACGAACCCCGACTCCAATATAACGTGATCACAACCTTCCACAACAGAGAGTCGAAAGATATTCAAATTCATCTTTTTTTCTAAACTGCTCACTCTGCCCCATTCGTCCTGCGGCCCATCAGCCCCGTTTCCGCTTCGTTCCTAACTCCGCAAGCGTGTGATCCAGCTCCTGCATATCTTGGACATCTTGTTTCTCCTTCAGCCGGTCATAGCGCATGCTTGCCTCGTACAGGCCTCCGTCGTGGAAAGGTGCATCCTATGCGTATTCGTTCTTTGACCGTGTCCTTTTCTTTCTTCTCTTCTTTCCCTCCGTCAACAGGGCCGGGTCGTGAGACTACCACCCGGGCTGCTGCGGGCCGCCGTGACCCTGTTGACCGCCGTAGCCGCCACCTGGGGGACCGCCGTAGCCGCCGTTGGGGGGACCGCCGTGCTGGCCACCGTAGCCTCCGCCTGGAGGGCCACCGTAGCCGCCCTGGTGTGAAGGAGGTCCCTGCTGCTGATGCGGCGCGCCTCCGTACTGGTTGTGCTGGTGGTTGTCGTAGTTTTGAGGGCCGCCGTAGTAACCTTGACCGCCCTGGGGTGCAGGTCCTCCGTAGCCAGCTGTAGGAGTTAGCATGAGACCTGAGATGTGTGTTGATAGTGGGAGCACTTACCTTGTGCGCCGTAGCCACCGGGGCCTTGCTGTCCATAACCTCCGTGCTGCTGCTGCTGCTGATGCTGGGGTTGACCACCGTATCCGGCTTGCGATCCATACTGGCCTTGGCCTTGTCCCTGACCCTGATTGTGCTGCTGCCCACCTCCGTACTGGCCTGGAGGAGTGCTGTGTTGCTGCTGTCCGCCATAACCGCCGTGCTGCTGAGCGGGCGAGGGCGAGCCATAGCCGTGCTGGCCCTGGGAACCGCTGTTGTGCTGGCCACCAGGCTGGTATGATGTGGGTGGGGCGGTGCCGGTGTAGGTTCCACCAGAGGACGCGCCTGAGCCGTGGCTATAGCCGAAATCATTGTTGGAAGGCTTGTTGTGCTGTGATCAATCAGTTTACAAGGTCCGAGGTCGCGAAGCCGCGATTACTCACAGATCCTCCTCCCATCAGGCCGCCAATCATTCCTCCAAGGCCGCCATTGCTCGGCGACTGGGTGCCGTGATTCTGGTTGCTGGCCCCGTGGTTGTTGTTTCCGCCGTGGTTGTTGCTGCCGCCACCGAGCAATCCACCCAGCGCACCGAGTCCGCCTCCCGACTGGTTGCCGTGGCCTCCAGAGTTGTTCTGCTTTCCACCACCGAGCAGAGATCCTGCCAGCTGTCCAACAAGACCACCAGATCCACCGCTGCCCTGGCCTCCGTGGTTCTGCTTTCCGCCGCCAAGGAAGGAGCCTGCGAGCTGACCGACAAGGTTGCTAGACCCACCGCTGCCGTGGCTCTGCTTGTTGTTACCCATAAGAGCATTCATTGCGAAGCTGCCCAGCGAGCGGTCGCCCTCCTGGCCGTTTCCTCCCATGCCTCTGGATCCGTCGCCAACATCTCCCGGACCCTCTGAGCCAGCAGGCTTGTTGTAAGGGTTCGTGTTCTGCGCAGGCGTGCTGTGGTGGCTTCCACCGATTGGCGCTTCACTCGTAGGCAGGTCCCATTGCGAGACGCCGGTGCTGATCTGAACGTAGTAATACTTGCGGCTCCTGCCATGTGTTAGCAGCACGTCGCGGGGCACATGTGCGCGCGGCAGCAGGGGAGCGGCAATGCTGCGCGACAGCTTGGACGGCCACGTACGAGTTGTCCCACTGGGCGATCCAGCCTGCAGGTAGCTTTGGCAGATTGGGGTCCGTGGGGCCTGAGTCGGGGGAGACGGGCGGACGAGGAGGAGTGGGCGCAGCCATTCTGGTCGGGCTTTGGGCGGCGCGGGGTAGGTTTGGAGCGGCAAGTAGACGTTGAGAATGCCGGCGTTGGGTTGCGCGCGAAGAAATAGGGTCTCTGAGGAGAAGGGGCAGCTCAAAGCATAGACAAGGCGCTTATATGAGGCAGGAGCGATGGCCCAGTCTGCTAGCGGTCATTGACCGTGATGCTTTCAAACGGCCTTCCACCCATCCCTGTTCGGCCTGCGTCAGCGATTGCTCCGCCCCCAAGCTTTCAGCTTTGTTCGCACACCCGCCTCCTGCAGAGCCACACTTTTGGCACGAGGAACCAGCCTAACGGGCAGGAGCCTATAGGCGTAGCCGATAAATTGTTAACCAGACATGCCTCCCGCATCCAGTGCTAACCGACGCCCAACGTCAGATCAGCGCCTGATCCATACCCAATAGTGATACAAATGCCAAAGCAAAGTACATACACAATATCAATCCCCAACGCCGGCCCAATGCACTGTGCCCCACCTGCCCTGATATCGTTAAGTGAATCCTTAATACATAACCCGTGCCCTACGCCGAACACCGCTACCAGGCATATCCGCCTTCATCGCCTGCATCGTCATTACCGTTCCATTCCTCGTCATCGCTAGGAGCAGCATCAAGAAAATCGGCCTCGGCGAAAATCTCCTCTCGTGGTCGGAAGTTGTCTATGCGGAAGATGACCGTGTGACAGCGGCCTTGCACGTAGGAGACCTGCTCCTCGTTCTCGACCTCCTCTGACCCCGACTCTTCCGACTCCTCGTCGTAGCTAGCGTTCGCCTTGGCCCGCGAGCGAAGGCGCGTCGATCCCCATTGTTCGTCTTGCTTTTTGTGCTTAGATATCAGCGGTGCATCGCTGTCGCTTTCGTCACCATTTTGGTGCCCTGCGTGCTCTTCTGATACGCCTTCTATAAACGAGTCGACCTTGTCTTCGTCTTCTCCTTGAGGTGCCTTTTGCGCTGACGCAGACTGCGATTGCTTCCAAAGCCTGAATGCTTTTAGTGATGCCAAATGTGGATTCGGTGGCTCCCATCTCCTGGCGAAGACAGCCTGGAAGGTAGCGCTCCATTTCCTCCTGAACTCTGCACGTTGCCGCCAATCAGTGTCAACCATGGCGATGACGGTGAGATCCTGCAGATGAGGCAATTCTTCAGCTGAGTCTATCAGCGATTGAAAGAAATTGCTGGCTGCCGTGGAATCCCATTTGCGTAGGTACTGCATATCAAGTACACGCAAGGTCGAGGGCCAGGTCGGAACTTCATTCTCGCCCAACAAAGACTCGTAGAGCGGCTCGTTGTCAGATGACATGACGAGTGAACTATAATAGGTTGTATCCATGCGTAGAATTTCCAGCTTTGGGCACGACTGCTTTAGGTCGACGAGGAAGGAAAGGTCAAGCGCCTGGTTGTGGTGCAGAATGAGCTCCTGCAGGTGTGCGCCATGGCTTGTCAAAAAGCTTGTCAAGCTATCAGAAAGCAGCTCTCCGCAATTGATGAAGCTCAAGCTGACAAGGTTCGTCGGTAAGAGCGGCAGCAGGCGGCCTCTAACGATGCCACAAGTTTCGAAAGTTAGAGATCGTAGATTAGGCAAAACGGCCAGTGCAGACCCGACAAGCTCTTCCATGGTAGGCTCGGGATTACCGTCGTCCTCAATATCTTCTTCACGGGAAGGATCAGGATGATATTTGACAAGAGTTATTTCGCGCAGACTCTGGAACGCTGCATCACCGTGGATGCTCTTCATCCACAAAGGACCGCGTTGCGAGAAAGTGCTATTCCACCGCCAGCTGAGCAGTCGCAACTCTGTCTGACGTAAAGCCTCGAAAAGCTCATCTGGATATACCCATCGACGGATTCTTCGCAATCTTCCACGATAAGGTGGCCTATCGATGGGATCGAAAACGTCAATCTCACGAAGCGTAGTCAACGATTTGACAAGTGCTGCCAGATCAGCAACGCTGTGCGTAGGATCTGTCAGCGCAGACATCTGGGTTGCGTCCAAGGTCAGGCGTTTTGGCATCACTCGATAATCTACATGTGCACCGCTAGGCGGCTGGATGAGGTGGTGTACAAGGTCTTTGCGACTTTGTCTCATAGCAAAGATTGGTGGATTGCGATAGAGCGCCGTCAGAGCTGGTTTTGTGAACGCTGTACACATGCGTGCCAATTGGGCCAGCCACGATATTGACGTCGTGGGCTTCATGTTCTCGTCGTGTAACGGATGTGATGCATACACGAAGATTTGGAGGAGTATGTGGTATGGCAAAGACTGCCAGTTCGGCGTGTGGCCATCGGAAGGCATGGGAACAACGTCTGACACAGCATCTGCCCCATGGTTGGGCTTTCGTATGCGTCCAATGACTAGCTTTTGTTTAGGGCGGCCTTTCTCTCTGGCTTTCCCACTCCTCTGAGGCCGTGGCGATGGCGCCGCTGTTGCCTTAGCTCTACGTTGAGTGGTTCTAACATGCTCTTGGGGAGCCTCAAAGTCCGCATCCGGGTCTTCCTCTTCATCCGAGCTGACATCTTTGTATGACACCCTACGGTGCCTCCTCGTGCGCAAGTCTTTGTGTGATTTTCTCGAAGGCTCAGGTGCAGAAGGCGGTTCTGGTGTTGAACGTTGACTCGAGACGTCATCGTTGGCGTGGTGCCTCGCAGAGCGTCGCGAGGGAGCTGAGCGCTTCCTTTTCGGTATCCGTTCGTATTCAGAGCTCTCAAGCAGGTCTTCATCGCTACTTGGCTCCTGGTATGACACTGTGGGGCGCTTGCGCTTGCTAGTTACAGCCATGGTGACGCCTGACAATGAGTGGCCTGTCAAGCGACGAATTCAGCGAGTAGTCAGTGGTCGAGGAACTATCAAGCCACGACGTTGTTGTCGCATGCCTCTGTCGAGCGGTGTACCACAATGTCAAGCATGTGCCGGGTGAATTTGCTGCGTGAGTGTCTAAAGTTCGAAGGCGATTATGGTTGTGAAAGCTTGAGGCGATGTCATCCCGGCGCACGGCACGAGCACCAAGTACTGATTTGGACTAGCGCATTTCTCTCGCTGTTGTATCATCTATATCGCGACAAGTAAGAACCAACGTTCCCAACCAAGAAACTTACATCCTGCGAGATATACGCAGCTTGATCTCGGGCTAGCTGGACCGTGCCAATAATTGATCACGCTATGACCCAAATTTCCGCCTACCTTCTAATCCCAGCTGAGCATCACATACACTACTCCATGCTTTGGATAAGTCGATGGCAGTCTACATTGTTTTTTCCCCTCGACTGACTCCAGGGTAGACCACAGTACTGCAACTACACACTCCGTGATCAGGCAATCTCTCTTGCACATGTAGAAAGAAGACTTTCTCAGGAAGTCCCACTACATTACACAACGAAGAGCAAAACGAAGGATTGCACATCGTCGTTCTCGGCCCGTGGGTAGCGCTCCAACACCCTGGTCGTTGGAACAGGCCCATTCGGCTACGGCGCTTGGACACAATCATCGTTGCACAAGTCTCGGACTCCACAGTAGCATTGGAGTGCTCAAACGAAGGTCTTAAGTTCAACCGACCACAATGTCTGAGATCCAATGCAACCAACGGAAGCATCCAAGACAAGCAATCGACAACGATAATTTCGTTAGCTCCTCTGCAGACTTCCCCCTTGTCTACTCTCGAACCGCCAGTGACAACATCGGTCCGCGAAAGAAGCAGTTCCCTCTCTGCGCCCGTGAGGTTGCTAACCCACACAAAGGTTGGCGTCATGTACCTCCTTTGCTTTGCAGTAGCGCACAGCCGCAGCACCACCGACCACATGCAAGAACATGCAGGTCGAGTCATTTTCCAGCCAATCCCTTTTTTCCAGTTCGCCACAATAACATCCGTCGAAGACAGACAGCTTGTGATCAACGGCCGCGCGCTTATGTGCAGCTTTGTCGCGCGCTGAGGGTGGGTTAGGTATCGAGGCAGACGTTACGAGTCGCCCCTGCGTCTGCGAGGTGCGCATTTGTGGTAGAGAGGCAAGTGTGTCACCGAGAAATGTGCTCGGAGTCGTAGGGTGAAACAAGATCTGTCATCTGTGTCACCAAAGCTACTCTTGACGTCGTCTAAGCAGTCAGGCACAGGGTTGCCAGCCACCTTTTTTTCCGCCCTCCTTGTCAGGCTGCAGCATGTTCATGTTGTGAAAGGGTGGCTTTCGCTGCTCGACTGGACAGCGGCGATCGTGTGCTGGCTTGCAGAACCGAAGTGTAACCTTGTACAAGACGATGCAGGCTTGAAATGTTGACTACACTGCATCAAACGATGATGAAAGGATGATTTTGATCTCTAATATGCATATTCTACTGCTATATGTGTTTATACAGAGGCCGTGAATGGAAATAATGCGCAATGTGGTAAGGTAGAAACCGAGTATCGTACATGTTGCGAAAAGCGTGGCCAGCAGAAAGATGCAAGGCCAGTCAAAACCAACTGTTATAGTCCTCGAGATCGTAAATAGTAACAATAAGACATTAGTTAGGCTGCTTTTGACATCTCAGCGTTTGCGGAAAGCGTGTCGGAATGCAAGACCAATCAATTGGACGGATTGGCCTGAAATGACTGAAACAGGCGCAGGCGGATGCGCAAGGAAATTCAGATATGTGATGCTTCGTGAGAGATGCAAAAGAAAGTTTAAACAGATGCGCGTGACTTGCGTTCGTGATCGGCTGCAAAATCTTGCAGTACCGTGCAGAAGACCACCTGAGATGTACTGTGGCATGATTGGGTCATTGTAATGGCGTGAATGTCGTCAAACGCTTTCAAAACAGAATTGCCGCCGTGGTGCTTTTGGGACGAAAGAAACGTTTTCATATGCCGACCGTGTCTTTAAACGAATGAGGTGTCGTGGTTCGTGGCTGAGCCTCTTCAATCCCCTCCATTCGCGTGTCTCGATCTCTAGAGTCTGCTGAAGATGGCAAGGGCGCGGAGATGGGCGTGAACGAGGAATATGCGTGGCTGCGATGGGGATCTGCAGATCCATAGGTAAGAGGAGATTGCATATCGCTGGACTGCTGCTGAGCCTTTTCCAACTCCAATGGCCGGGGGCGCTCGCGACGCTTTTTGCCTGAAGACGATTCAGAGCTTTGCTCGTTGTGCATTTGGTGTGGAGGGGTCGCGGTGTTGGTGTGCAACGTGTGTGTCGCTAGCGGGGGAGTTTGCGCCTGCGACGGTTGCTCTGGGCTTGGGCCTGATGTCGGTGGTTCGGGGTGCGTCGTGATCGATTGTCGCCCTCTTCGAGGTGGTGGATAGGGTTCGCCGCGTGCTGCTGCCTCCTGCGCTCGCTGTTGCGCTTCTGCTTTGGTCGGCCTCCCCCGCTTCTTCTTATTTGCGGGCTCGTTACCAGCGTTGATCGTGGTAGCGTAGGCGGGGCCTCCGGAAGGTACATATTCGGTGGCATAGGGGTGCGGTGGACGGGGTTGCAGAAGACGGCCGAGCGGGACAGCCTCTTGTTGAAGCGGTCGTTTCCTGTTGAGCTCAGGTCCGGGGTACATGCTTTGGTTGGGTGGTGGGGGACGTCCATAGCCAGTGTTTGAAGCTGCAATGTCACTATATGCTCGCTGACATGAGTTGAGCGAGCGGCCTGTGAGGGGAAAGGTTGTTAGCACCATACAAGAAAACCAGATGCGAATGTCTGCGCACGAGGTGAGGCGGCTGTGCCATGTGCACGTACCAGGAGGGAGGGCCATGTCGTTCCATCGCACCTGGACCTGATAGTCACGAATGAAGCCATAGAGAACATGAGAAGATACTGGAGCGGCCTTCAATATTTCGGCAAGTAGGTATATCTACGCGGATGGTCAGCCTCATCCAGAAGGCAGCGGTTAAATTGGCGGGCTCAGGCCTCTGGCGACGATGCGTACCTTCTCATGCTCCGACCATTGTCTTTCTGCTGTAGGCTGCTCCATGTTGTGCCTTGCAACTATTATCTACGGGCAAAGAGGCCGATAAGAAGTAATGTCACGGCGGGTCCTAGTCAACTGCACCCAGACAAATCGAGCATCGAACGATCACAAGGCCGTATAGTAAGTGCAGAATGCGGGCGCGAAACACCCTCGCGCGCGGTTGAACGACAGGGTTGACAAGGAATAGTACAAACGAGAGTCTTGAAACGAAACATAAACGAGTGAGTAGAAAAGAGCATCAGAAGGACCCACGGTGGGCACTGTTCGTCATGCCGGCGTAGGCAAAAGTTTGTGTCAAAGAGACGAGAGCATGAGGCTGGGTTTAGGAGAGAGGGTCAGTTGCTCTTGAAATTTAGGGACATGTTACGTGCATACTTAGCGCGAGTTAACGGGTGGTCGTGCCCTCCTCACAACATTCCTCACCGTCCAAGAGCAGTCCGGCTGCTGCACAGCTCCTCGATTGCGGAAAGACCATCACGCGGACTCGATAACGAGGCCGACGCAATCGACTTTGGGCGGCCTTCCCCTCTCGACCTGAACTCCCTCCAGGGTAACCTCAGTGTCGATAAAGAGCGCCTCGACGCCTCATCAGCCAATCGCTACCGACCCCTGCACGTCTCACCAGGGAACAATCCTGACACAAAACGGTAGGATCCTCTTAGTGGCTCGGGCCCTTCCATGTTTCGTGAATCGTGTCGCGATCCAAAGACGCGCTGCGCCTTTTGAGATGGACCGTGGGTAGTGTTCCGCCGACCTCAGCCCTGGAAGGCAGACCATGCAGCCGAGGGCCAAATGTTTGTTTCAAACGCGCTTGACTGGTTGATGCGACGTGTTAACTTCTTCCGCGCTTCGGGTCATCAGTCCGTGCACTATGAAATATCGTCTATTGGACAATCCGCCCAAACCGGTCCACGGCAGCGTGCGATGGTAAAGGGCGACGGCATGCTTCTGCTACCCAGTATAAAAGGGTTGCAGCTGTGTAGCTCAATGGCTGGCATTGTGCGCATTCTTATATTTTACCAGTGACAGAAATTTGCACCTGCATTTGCGAGCCACGTTGCACCAACCAAGGCGTCAAGTCTTGAGGCTTCTCACCGTAAATCCCATGCATGTGCCGACTTTCTGACCAACGGCAATGCTTTTAAAGACGGAGCACTGCTCCCTTTCGCAGCTGTTGTGTTGCTTTTGTGGCACAGGCGTGCTTGCTAATTCTGTCGTCTCCATCGGCAGATGTTGACAAAACACCTCTTTTCCATGCTATCGTTTGAAGTGGGTGGAGGCTGGAGATCTTCGCGGAGCTTAAAGACGTTGCGCCCAACGTTCTTGACCAACGGAACTCGCTCCTCCCCGGCCTAGTGCAGATTATGACATGCTTGGTAGGAACTGGGCCTGACAGTCGGCGGAAAACTAGCACGTCGTTCCCGCTTTGATTACCAGTTGCAGCGCACGGAAGGCGTGATTGCGCACGTCCTGCCCCTGCTCCTGGTGTCGACTGCTTTTGGTGGTTTCTTTTGACTGAGCATTGTCGAAAGCCGTGATAATACAAATCAGATATCAAGGCAACGCTGCAATCTGATTGGTCCCTGGCAGCGCGCTGAAAGAAGCAAATGCGCGATGAACAATCCATAAATAATACTACAACGGCGTCCTTGCAAAGCAGCGCTATTGCAGTCCCAACAATTGGCACGCACATATGGTAAAATGCAATGCATGACGCTAGTATGCAGTAGCTGGAGCTTGAGATGCCTGACTCAACGGTTCCACAAGCTGGAAAACAAACTCTGATCCTCGAATAAGACCGCGCGGCTGTTGCTCTACAATTCCGCACTTGAGCTTTACAGCTATATAGAGGGCGCTAGAGTACATCTAGATAGGTGCAATTGATTTTGCATGGTTGTTGGCGGAGAGAACAGCCGGGAGGTATGCAGCTACCTGTTCATTGCATGGACTTGCCTCCGGCGAGAATACACTTGCCTCAGGGAGGAGAAGTACCTATTGGCGGAGTTGTTGTTCTTTCTTCCGAACATGTACATCTTTACTCGTCGAGGTGGTTTGGGATGTATCCCGAGGTTGTGCCAACTCTGTATTGCAAGTGTCAGGACAAAAATGTAATCATCCTAGTCACTGTACGCGTCGTTCTCAAGATGCATGTCTGATCTAGGAAGAGGGCCGCTGGTACACGGACACAGTCGCGAGCACATTACGTCACGAGGAAGACAGTCAAACTGAAGTGAAATATCGTCATCATAGGCAAGTCTTGATCAAGACTGCTTTTAGCACATCCTAAAGCAAGCATCTTCCTCGTTTCAAACGCCAGCCAACGCCATGCAATGATCGTGAAAACCTGACCTCCACTACCTACTCCTTGAGTACAGCTTCGAGCCTCTCCAGCAACAGGTCCGCGTGGTGCTTCTGGAAGATCAGCATTGGCCTAAGTCTGACGGCCTCCATACCCGAGCCGCCAATGTTGACGCCGTGCGCCTTCGCCTTCATGAGGACCTGATCACGGCGAGGGGTGTCCCAGGCAATGAAAGTACCCTGGCCTTGACCACGTAGGTTCTGGATATCCTGGGGATATCGTTCAGCCAGGCGCTGTAGGCCAGCGAATAGATAGTCGCCGGTTGCAGCGGTGTGGTTGACCAAGTCCAGACGCTTTATCTCCTTGATAATGGCACGGAACAGGAGGGCGCGTGCGGGATCGCCCATCCAGGTGTTGAACTGGCGGTATGGCTTGTTGGGCCGCAGCGCGTCGTTGCCGTAGTAGTAACCCGCCGTCTGTGCCTTCTTGGAGAACGTCACCATGTCGGGCGGGGTCTGCAGGTTCCAGTGATCATGAGCCCAGAACTTGCCGGTTGCGCCGACACCGGTTTGGACTTCGTCGACGATGAAGAGCACGTTGTTGCGAGCGGTGATCTCGCGCAAGCCCTGGAAGAAAGCGGGAGAAGCGTGGTTGTCGCCGCCCTCGGACTGAACGGGTTCAACAACGACAGCAGCGACTGGCTTGGGAAACTCCTTGATCAAGCGCTCGGTCTCCTCGAGGCAACGCTTCTCTTCGGCAGCATTCTCCGAAGCAAATTCACTGAGCGGGTACTTGAGAGCAGGGAATGGGGCCTGCGGCCAATCGAAGGCAGGAATGTCTAGCTTGTGAATGGGCTTAGAGCGAGTGGTGGACAAACTGCCAAACAGGCGGCCGTGGAAACCCTTCTTGAAGGACATGATAGACATATCGGGAGCACCTGGAGCCTGATTGTTCATCGAGGAGTTGATATCAGCCTCGGAGAACTCAGCATCGTAGCTGCCGCGCTCCTGCTGGCGCTTCCACATGAAAGCAGCCTTGTACGCAAGCTCATTGGCGTCAGAACCAGCCTGGGCCGTGAAGACCTGGTTGAGACCCTTGGGCGCGACAGACAGGATACCAGTCTCGAGGATATCAGCCCAGTCGTGTTGGGGGAAGTTGCCGAGCGCTGGGCGGTTGATGATGGCCGAGGCCATTTCGGGTGAGGTTGCTGCAAGTTGCAGGGCGGCATTGTTGTAGCCCACAGGAATGGAAGCAATCTGAGCGTAGACGTCGAGAAGCACATTGCCGTCAAGATCAGCGATACTATACACTGTCAGCTGGGCCGCTGTAATTACATCTCTTTCAACACTTACTAGTTGCCGTAGCTCTGCTGGTAGTTGGCCATCATGTTCAAGCTCCGTGTGTCGGTGACCTTGCTGAGGCGCTCAATCGCCGCCTTGCTCTTGGGACCGGGAATTTGTGTCTTGACGATGGGCTGGCTAGGCTCGTCTGGGAAGAACGGCTGCTCGCCAGCATCTTGAGAGACTGCCGCTGCAGCAGCAGAAGCATATCGCCTTTGCAGTGTGATGGGTGCAACCTTAGAAGCTGCGTGTGCAATTGAGGGGGCGATAGGAGACCGCGCGCGGCCTGCTGTGCGGAGTAGATAGGCCATCGTGGAACAGGAATGAGAGAAGAGCGGTGACGTTTGGAGTGTCGTAATTATACGTCGAGCACTGAGCGGGAGCTCAAATGCGGGGTGGACCACAGCTTCGAATCTGTTACGCGACGGAATGCAGGTCTTTGACCGTGTGCAATTGGAACTTGTCGGTGAGCTGAGAGCAAACGCGTAGAAACAGGGAGAGAGAGGATATATTTGCAACTTCCGCCAGGGTCTATTACGTTTTATACTCCTCGCCGAGTTGCTATCAGTTGTAGCTGTTGTAGTCGCATGATAGCTGCCACTTTTTCCAAACAAAGCTACTCCACGCGACCCCAAAGCTTAGCAATGCCGGGGACCCTTATCGACTAGCCGCTCTGGGTGATGAATGGTGGCAACGTGATCGCTACACGCCAATAGCTAACAGATAAACGCCATACACGCTACTCAAGCAGTAATTCATTCCGACCGTACATAGCCATTTTCACTCCGGCCATAGTCTTTCCCGACGGGCGTTTGAGTCTCTCTCGATCGTGTGTCAAACATCACTATGCAGTATGCAACCAAGGCGATGTCTAGTACAAGATCACACACTCTGGAAGTGAAGAAATATTCCAATATGTTTAGTGGTCTATTGCGTAGATATCATCCATCGCATCACTCGCTTATCTATATTACATTGGTTCGCATGCTCGTGAATGCGAATTCGCCCAGACGCCATACAATAGAAAGATTCGAAGAGGCTTTCCAACCTCCAGGGTATCACCGTAGCAAGATCAGAGTTCCACAACCCATATGCCGTTGCCAATGCGCTCGCTGCATAAAAGAATGAAACGCCATAAGCATCGCTCGATCGAAAATGCAACTAATGTATGTGAGATGGAATAAGTAGTGTGGACGTTGTCGTCCTGCAGCCGTGCAGGCTCCGCAAGTATTTTTGCGCCAGTGATTATGAAGGCTGGTCAAGGTTGACGCGCAAGGAGTACTTCAAGCCTTCCTTCTCGCAGTATTCGCTCAGGAACCTCAAGCCAAACCGCACAGCCTGAATCGAGGTCGTGTCGCTGGAGATTGGTAGAAAGTATGGTCCGGACATCCGCGCACCGCTGATCTTCTCCGGCTCCTTGATCAATTTGGCGTTTTGTTCTCGCCCAGCCCATGTCTTCTTGTAGCTGGACTGCAATTCTTCAAGTGGCAGTGTCACCCTCGCGTCTTGGTAATGCGCGACCATCTTCTTAGTGTGGTCAGCTAACAGGGCGAAATTCTCAGCGAGAGAGGTGTGGTCTTTGGCAAGTTGGGCGTGCGCAACATCCTGAGGGGAATCATGAGCCTTCGCGCTGGTTGATCGCTGAGATACCAGCGTGCAGATGGTGGAAGCAATGACTGAGCCGAGGTAGGAGCGTAGGCCATCGAGATGTGCGAAGTCTTTAGTGTATCGGGCGTAGGAGAGACACAAAGGAAGGAGAGTTTTCCAGGTTTGCTCCACTTCGCCGCATCGTCCCCGGAGGTTGAGCGAGTGATCTTGGGCATAATATGCAGCCATATAAGATCTACGAGTTTTGTTAGCAAAAGACCAGCGTGTACAGATTGAAAACGCACAGGATGCACTCCAGGTTCGTCACCGCCGCCCGCTTCTCATCTTGCTTGGTTATCTTATTGCCCTTCTCCTTGAAGATATTCGTAGCCTCGTGCTTCAAGGCGCGACCCATCTGGTTAAGCTTCATGGACGTTTGGGCTATTAAATGCATCTCGGCTTGCTTCTTCCCGGTCAAAGGTGCAGACGTCGGTGCAGACCTTGCATCAGGTCGGGCAGTTGCGGGAGTGCCACCTGATCGACCTGGGGTAGCATCCTGACTATCAGATGAGCCAGTTCGTAGCATGTTGACAGCCTTGTGTTCCTTCTTCGGGGTCTCGAGTTGCGATTGAGTCTTTTGCATACCGGATTTGGTAGAAGTGGCCTGAGCCTGCGGTGGTGTACTCGTTCGATCGTTCGAAGATAGGGCCCTTTGCCTCTTGGGAGGTACAGCGGGTGTTGCATCGTCCTCCGGGCGGGGACGCTTCTCTGCAGTCTTCGTTGGTAGCACTGTAGATTTCGTGCTAGGTGTGGGTGTCGATGTTGCTGTACTTTCTGGTCGACGTGCAGCAATCTTGGGTATAAGCTTTGCTTTCTTTACAGATTCCTCAACAACCTTTGTACGTATCTTGGCTGGCGACTCTTTCGGGGGCTCTTGACGTTCTTTCTTCTCCGAATGAAGCCCTCTAGTTGGTAAACGAAGCAACCTCTCGAGAGTCGCAGCTCTTTTCGTAAACTTCAGCCTCACTATAAGCGAGGTTTCCTTGTCATCTGCTTTTGTAGGAGGCGCAATATATGGCGACTTTCCGCTCACCGAAACTGATCGAATACGCTGCTCTGACTTGACTGTTTTGTCGGCAAGTTGAGGCCTCTCGATGTCTTTCTCCTTCGGTACCGAGAGAGTCTGGGTCTGACCTTTGGGCTCTGAGGACGAAGCTGATACGCTAGAGATTGTGCGTGGTCTCTGCTGCTTCATTCTGTCCAGCTCTGCTTGTATGCTTGACGGGAGAGTGGGTGACAGAATGGTTGGAAGTCCGTACGGATTGCTCAACGGCTCATGTACAGGTGATAGCATAGGAGGCAGTCCGTGCGGTGTCGAGTTTGAAGGGCTCGATTTATCCACGATCCTGGCGTCCTCGTCTTCGACGCGCTTCGCTTCGGTAATGGGCGGACGTGGCGACAACTTGTTTCGATTGGCATCTTGAGTACCCTTTTCTGACTTGTGCTTGTTGGCGTCCTCTGCGATGTGCCTACGCAGTATTAGCTGTGTTATGAGATTTTGATTGGAGCAACTCACTCTTTTTGAGGCTTCGACTCTGCTGACTTCTGAACAGTAACTGGCTGCTTCTCGGCCTTCTTGTTTCCATTGGATTGCGCGACAACGGGCTTCGAAGGAGGTAAGCTGGGTGATGCAAGCTTGGAACCGGGTGTTGAGGCGATGACGCCATTTGCCTGCTTGCTCTTGTACGCAGAAAGACTGATCTTCTTCTTGGGGCCTTGGCTTGTGGTGTTCGACGCTTGCGATGTCTGTGATCTAGGTCGCTCTCGTTCTGGCTCTGGCTCATCTTCTCCAGCCTGCAACTCGAAGCAGTCCTGACACGGTTCGCGATAAAGATACGTCCTGTACTGCAGATGTTCTTCGTTGTGCTTCCAAAGGTGTCCATGCATCCAGGCATTGGCTTCTTGTTGCGTTTTATATCTGTATGGGTCCATAGATGGCGTGGACAGGATGTAGGGGTTGGGCGGCACCACGGACTTGATGCGCTTGAAGAGCCGATCCAGCTGCTCAAGATCATCCTGATCCTTCTGCGTGAAGTCCTTGCGCTTCAGCGAACGCGTGGTCGGCGCGTCAGGTGGCTCTGGGTCTGACATGATGGTAGAAAACTACGGGGCGCGCAATTTGGTAGCGAAAGGTGTCGTCGTATGAATCGAATGCAGCGCAGAATGGCTATGGTAAAGTTGTCTGGTCTGGTGTTTCCGCAGAGCGCGGCTCATGGGGTAGGCGCTGGAGGTGGGGGTTTGACGGGAGCAATGCGCGGTGAAGGTGAGAGTGACAGTCGCGAGCGCGGGGCAAACAATACGACACACAATTGCGCGCTACAATAGCAGTGTAAGTGAACGGACTGCAGGGAACCGGCGGCGCGCGTGGGCACGAGTGCTGCGTACCGTGCCAAAGAATCAGTGAGTGCTACCTCAGCCTGCGATGCGCTGTGTAGCTGATACCGCCGGGACAGAAGCCAACCATCGCCCACACACAGGCCAGTAAGAGTCGGCGACGCGATTCCGTAGCACTGGACGGTCGAGAAGAGCGGTGTCAGGGCGGTGCTTGTGCTGGCAGTTGTTCGCTGGGCGGAAGCACTGCCTTGGCGCGGTGGTCCTCGTGCTAGTGGTAGGAGCACGGCTTCGGCTGACAAGACGCAGCGAATTGTTGCTTCGTTGTCTCACCTCGTGCTTGTGTACTGTAGTCATCACGCACTAATTTGCAGTTTGCAGTCTCTTGTGTTTGATGCACATAGCCTTGTCGCTCTCGAGTGCCATTACTTATCGCTGCTCAATGCCCACATTGCCATCCCTTCCGTCGCCGTTGCGACTTGAGGAACGACCCGAGCGGAGATCTACGCTAAGGGGCATCTCTCCGTGGTCGTGATGCAATGCCGCTCGGCGCAGAACAACTCCGACAACACCCATTGATAACCCTCCAGATAGCGACTATCCAATTTGCCCAATTTCAGCATACGAGGATTTTCGCACTCGGGTCGCTACTTCAGAGCGTACTTGATACTTGATTTTGGGTCTTCTCTATGGCCCTGCAGTCACTTTTCCGCTAAAATATGTGCCATGACATCTGTTGGCTGGGGACAGGATCCGTGTAAATGCACGATGCTTCCACGTGTCGCATGATGGAGTTCGAAACGGACCTCTGCTGTCTGATGAACCTGAATTGGCCAGCCCTTCATGGAACTCTAGCCAAAAGCAAATGCAAATGCAAAGCACACGATCTGACTCACCAAACGCAACGTGTACAATCATGGCACTCACAATTCTTCGTCGTCAGTTTCATCATCGTCGTCGTCTGGAGGCGAAGGTTTTCTAGCCGGGGCTTTGTTTCTTGTAGTTGCTCGGCCAAACGGTAATGCACGTAACGGTGGCGGGCCGCCACTAGGTGTAGCAGCTTCAGATGTTGGCCGTGCAACCGTTGAAGTTGACTTCAACGTCTCAGATGACCCGCCACCTAGCCCGCTGTCAGAAGCCTCCCCTTCCGATGCTGTTTCGTCATCTGACCCACGGTCCGGCGTGGCTGGGCCAGGGACGTCTGCATCGGCAGTATTTTCTTCGTCTTTGGCTTCCTCAATTTCCATCTGATCGCTATCCGACTCCTCTCTCTGCGCCGCTCTTGCAGCCCTTGTGGGCGCCTTGCGCTTGGAGGATCGAGATGGACCTGCTTTTCGTGGTGTCTCCGCCCTGGCTGTTTGTATCGCGAGTGCTTCGACGGGTCAGCTAGCTGCGAATGCTTCACGAAGGATTTGAGTGACGTACCTGTAGACTTATCCACTTGAGCTCCAGCCAGTAGCCGACTCTGATCTCTTATCTTTCTCTTCTTTTCGTTAAGCAATTCCATGAACTGCTGCAACATGGCAGTCTCAGACTCATTTTTGGTTCTGATGAAGTCATCGAGTTGAGCACTGAGCTTTGTGATAGCATGTTTCTCGCTGTCGATCCTTGCCTTCACCTCCTCTAGCTCTTGCAGTGTCCGTGAATGGGCTTTGGCTGATGCTTGGGCCCACTCAAACGGATTAAATTCGAATTCTTCATCTTTGGGCAGGATGACCTCACCCCAGGTGACCTAATTTCTGTTAGAAGGGGCTGGTCCAGCTCGTGCTGTCTTACCTTGATTCCCTGGACATCTCGTCGAATAGTAACTTCAAGATGGTCTTTTTTCAAAACATAGACCATACGGACGCCTTCCAATAAATTGGCTTGGCCTGGACCCAGCGGTCTTTGCAAAAGAAAGTGTGCCAGGACGGCCTCCCATTCTGCGTTGGTGCCCTTGAATTTGTGTTTCAATTTTGGCAACTGGCTTTGTTTGACTGCATCCTTGTCAGCATAGCAACCACGGCGGAGGTTGGGATCACCCTTACGATTCACCACGTATGGATTTTCGCCCTCGCACCCAACAAGCCGCACATCTAGTTCGTGGGGGCCTTCCTGTTGCACCTCAATGACCACGAGTTCTCCGCGCCCACTAGCGGGCTCGACAGGTACAATGCGGCGATCCATGCTGTCGTGTTCACTAGCTCGCAAAACTTCAATGGGCAAGGCGCGTACAAACTAGGGCTGCTGATCTGTTATTGTTTTCCCTGCCGCGGCACACGCTGCGTAAGCTTCGGCAACACACTTCCAGAGCTTGAAGCAGAGCGTCGTTGGCAGCGACGTGGTGGCGTGTGGCAGGGTGTGGCAGAGTGAAGCAGCAGACTCAGGATGGTCCCTGTTAGGCAATGCTAAAATGACCCTGAAGTCATCGATGGCCGCGACGCATACGCAGGAACGCGAGGCGGCTGTTTCACTTGGGAGCAGATAGTATCGAAACGGCAGGAGCTATCTGAAGTTAAATAGGTGCTCGTAAGTGCGGGCTGCACGGTGCTGTTGGTGCTGCCTTGAAGGCTGCGGCGCGCCTGGCACACGACGCATGCAGAGTTTGGCACACGACTCGTCGTGTTTGGCACAACTGGATATAGACCCTGAGTCCCTGACGTCGTGTTGTTGTTGGTCACGTCCAACACGCTGCGACCGCCTCGAAGACCTTCCCAAACACAGCAGCCCTGACGTCTGCAGTGCATACTATATCCACGCGCACGCCCACCCTTTTTGCGGGGAACTGCATAGAAGCGTTCGCGACCTTGCTGGCTGTGAGTTTTTGGGCATCGACGGCCAACGAATTTCGGGGACCAAGCGTGCATTGCCACCGTACCTTGTCAGTGGGTCCAGTAAGCGAAGCGGCCTTGCCCTGCAGTCAGGCCCGCCCGCCGCAGCACACCACCCAGCCTCTCTTATTGAACCTGCTCTACAACACCACACTCGACCGCGTCGCGATCTGCCGACCCACACCTGCAATGGCTGCTCCGAACCGCAGCTTTGCGGCGCGGATAGCCTCCATCAACTCCATGGTATCCGGAATCGAGAACTGGGACGACGCCGACTTCGAGGACGGCGACGGCCTGCTGTTCAAGAACTCGACGGTGCACTCGCTGTCCTCGCGCCTCAGCGTGCGCTCCGAGTCGAACACAGGCGATGACGACTGGCAGGTGCTGCTGACGCCCGAGGATGACCTTTCGACGAACCAGGCTATTTTCTCCGCAAAGCAAGCTGGCATCCCCATCCCCACAAGCGTCCCCGCGTCGGCGCTGCTGGGCGGAAGCATCAAGCGCCTAGGACGGCCCAAAAACAACAAGAAAATCGAGCTCGACGATGACTGGGGCAACGACCTGGAGCTTCCGGACCCTGCAAACGGCGGCGAGCTGAAGCTCAAGGCCCCCGTGCCGCGCGCACCCGCGGATGATCAGGACGACTTTGGCGATGACTGGGGCGAGGGCAGCTTAGGGATCCGTTGGGCTGGCACGAAGAGAGATCCGCGCGGCGGACGCAGCTCATCAGCCTCTGCCATGAGCCCGAGCTTAGGGAGCTGCATGACTCTGGAGAGCGAAGACGATGACCTGACAGGCCTCGTGCTGCCCACGGAGCCCATGGACTTCACCGCGCGCCTCAACAGACTCAAGGCCGCTGAGCAGGCTCCTCTCGCGCCCTCGCCATTCACTAACCAGCAGTCGCGCGACCTGCCCCCCACATCAGTACCCGCCGTGGTCCCTGCTGAGGAAGTGCCCGTGCCCCTGCCTACCGAGGAGCCCGCCTACCAGGAACCCGCCGAGGATGACTTCGAAGCAGACTTCGACCTGCCTGCAACCTTTCCACCGCTGGCACTAAGCCAAACCCAAACATCCTCCCCCGCCGTCACTCCCATCACATCTCCCCCACTCGATAGTGAGGCTGCGTCGTCGCCCCGGCCCCCACCCAAACCGGCAGACGATGAAGAAGATTTCATGGATGGCCTCGACTTCGGTGCAGGGGAGGTCCTTGATACAAAGAAGCTCACGCTAAACCGCAATATTGTAGTGAAGAAAACAGCTTCCAAGCCAGCAACGCCTCCCGCTGCTCGGCCTACAGCTTCTATTACCTTCACTGACAAGCCGTCGTCAGGCTCCAGAATACCTCGACCACTAACCAACACTGCTGCACGCACCAGACTTACGCCCGTTTACGAATCAGGCGCCGCGATGCAAGGGACCACTCGACCCATGCCTACTACCACTAGTGCACAATACCTAAAGGCAAAACGCTCCGCGCCGCTGCTTCGTAGCTCGAACTTCCAACCCTCACCGCGCTCGAGTGTACCCTTCCTGCCTGCCGGCAACTCGACCGCCCAATCGCATCATGTTACGGCAAGAGGTTCGACGGGCCTTCTGCGTCGCGACTCTGATCCTCGACGGCCTTTGTCGCCATCAATGCGATCCCATTCACGCATGTCAATTGGCGGCCAGCTAGAGACCCCAAGCCCTGGTCGCGCTGGAGGGCGAAGGGACCTGGCTCCTTCCGCTCAAGGACGTCACCCACCACCACCAAAGAAGTTGACCAAGCCTCAACGTAAGCGGAACTTTGGCGATGGTCACGAGCTTGACCTCTTCGACGACCTGCCAACATCCGCCGTCAAAGAAAAGCAATACGAGAAGACACCTCGCAATTCTGCAAGCACCAAGACGCTCCGATCACAGTCGAGTACTTCTCGCCTACCTATGCCTGATCGAATGACCACACCGCTGCCTCAGACACCCAAGAGCCCACCAAAGACAGACAATACGCCACGATTTGCTCGAGACACTGCTGCCAGTAGGAATGCCCGTGAACAGCGTCTGGCAGGCACAAGATCACGAGGCGAAGGTCCCATCGCACCCGCAACTCGTCCCGTAAGCTGGCAAGCACAAGTTGCTGCGCGCAGCCCGCATACGAGCCCGACTCTTCGCAGGAAAGGTACAGGCCAGAAGCCGCAATTGATCAGACAGATGACACAGCCGTACACACAGAGTAAGACAATCGTACTGCATGTCTCATCACTCACACTGACAATCACGCAGACGAGAAAGGCATGGTTTATAACCCCTCTATGCAGCGCTGGGAAGGCAACGAGGATGTTCTCGTTTCCTTCTCTCAGCCCAACAACTCCACCACGACCCTCGCTCTAACCACAGCAAGCACACCGACTTTTGCGCCACCGGGGATGGCGCATGGTCGAGCGCACGACCGCTCACAGTCCTTGGGGCAGACATTGCTGTCCTCAATCCATTCTAGAAACCTTTCATCACCCAGATTAATGAAGGTACCCTCCAATCCAGCGCCAGCACCCTCGCCACCGCGTCCGGCTCTCATCTCGCAGATCTCTGCTCCTCGAGGCGTTCAATACGAAGGTCGTATGGTCTTCGATCCTGTAAAGATGACCTGGCTCAAGGCCCCGCGACATTCCACCGGTCCTCACTCGCCCATGTCCGTGGGAGATCCAGATGAAGAAGAAGACCCATTTGCAGGTCTTGATGATTTGAAAGACAACGAGAGTGTTGTTGGCGGGAACAATTTTGGTGGTGGCGCAGGTGGTGCCACTGCCGCCGACGATCCAACTTTCGTCGGCGAGGAATTTGACGTCGGCCCAAGCTTTATTCGCAGACAACGCGAGGAAGAAGCTGTCTGGCGCCGTCGGGTCGAAGGCTGGGTCGGTGGCATCCGCGATAACGGAGAATATCGCGGCGGTTGGAGATGGTCGATCCGCGAATTCGCCGCAAACGCCCACGCCGGAACCTTCGAAAACTAAACGTACTGTATATGCGTTTCACCATACTTACGACTTCATGACTGCATTGCACATTTGGATATTGGGCATATACCCACATGCAAAAGGCGTCTGGACAGTGTCCTGCTAGATATCCCCGAGTGTTATGATGGGTGCCGGGAATCGCGCCTCACTCTTAACGACATATTCATGACTTATGACCTTTTTGTTTCTAGCAAGGGAGACCTGGGCTATGTAGTCCGAGATAGAGGATGTAGCTTTTTGGGCATCACATTTCCACGGCGACATCGGCGTTTTGGTCTAGCCCTCTAGCAATATAGTGCTACTAATACATATGGATTTTGGACTACGTACAAAAATACATTGCTACCCAGGAAGTTCCAGCCACATGACGGTGACGGTGAAGCCAACCCAGCCCCCTGTGTCTATTTTGGCTGGTATGAGACCCTGGAGTGGGGCTTGTCCGCAAGCGCCGCTTTGACGCCCAAGAGCAGGTCAGGTGCGATCTCACAGTCACACGTCACCCCTTCAGCCCCGCTCCTCGCCATATAAATCACCATGTCTCGGTCCAACGACCCAGGACACTATTTCCAGACCACGTATGGCTTGCGCTCTGGCATATTGAGGTCCAACGCTGACTGCCAGCAGCTCTGCGCTCGAAGAGACTGCACGCAAGGCAGCCAAGTCGAAGAATGATAAAGGCAACCCACTGAAGCTCCCGTCGAAGATCCTCGCCATCGTCGCAGATCCACAGCATGAGAGTCAAATATACATCGCCGAGGCCGCTGGCAACGTAAAGCGAGTCAACCTTGAAGTCGGTCAGACCTCCGTTCCGCTGCGTGCGAACCACAGGCAGAACTATGGCTGACTGTGCTTTCGCAGACTAAGAAAGTGATCACCACATTTACTGGGCCCGTTGCGCCTCTCACATCACTGGCCGTCTCGCCGAATTCCGATACTGTATATGCCGGATGTTGGGATAAGTCAGTTTGGTCGTGGAGTCTCTCCACAGGAAAGCTGGCGAAACGATTCCAAGGACATAGCGACTTCGTCAAAGCTGTGCTTCCATTTACCCTGCAAGATAAGGAGATCATGGTCTCTGCGTCCGCAGACGCAAGCATCATTGTTTGGGACGCTGCCACTGGCAGCAAGTTGCACACTCTGAAGGGACACACAAGGGGTATCCTCGCGCTTGCGCTGGATGAAACAAATTATGAGCCGAAGAACGACACAGCTATCGTGTTCAGTGCTGGCAGCGATCGTGAGATTCGAAGATGGCAAGTTGGTTTCGGTTCAGCTGCAGAGGTTGAGCCCTCGCCCATCATTGCCCACGAGACGAGTATCGATGCCGTACATTTTGATTCAGACGGAGACATCTGGACGGCTTCCGCGGATAAAACCGCAAAATGTCTCTCGCGAGGCAGAAATTGGGAGGAGGACTCTGCTTTCGAGCATCCGGACTTTGTACGCGATGTCGCTGTTGACGAAGACGGTGGCTGGGTCATTACAGCCTGCAGAGATGAGGAAGTTCGTATCTGGGATAAAGGCAGTGGTAAGCTGCATCACGTATTCTTTGGACATTTCGAAGAAGTTACTGGACTGGTCCTGCTGCCTGGTCAGAGACTTGTCAGTGTGAGTATCGATGCAACTGTTAGACAGTGGAGCCTAAAAGCGCATGAACTCGCTGTGGCAGTCAAAGAGGCCGAGGACGAAAAGCAGGGTAAGATCAAGGAAAAGGAGCCAGAGGAGAAAGGAAGCATGATGACAGCTGAGGAAGAGGCGGAGCTGGCTGAACTCCTAGAGGATAGCGACTAGCGACTAGCGACTAGACAACTGCGGCGAGCGGACGAGCTATCGGATCGTACTTTGCCAGCAACTCGCTGGCACCTTCGATCGACGTCTTCTCCGGTCGCCATAGGTATCTGCAACGAGACGAAACGACAGGACGAGCACAGTTGTGCGAGACTTTATTGACGTACGGCTTGATCGGACGCAGTAGGGTTCGTTCCTTGACTCCCCAGGGAGTTGCTCGGTATCTCCAAGACCCTAAGCTTCTACGATTTGTGGTACTATTTACCGTGGTATCTAGCTTTGTGCTGCCCATCCGGCCATTTCGGCCTTGGATAAACTCGGCATTCCTCAACCTGTGATCCGTCTCTGCGCGCACCAGTCAATCCGTTCTGCGTCACCACGACGATAGGTCACCATGTGTTTCCTCCCCTCCCTTCAACCTTCGTTTTCACTGGCCGTTTTTTGCGTAACGCGACGCTTCTTTGCCGACTGACGCGCCTTTTGTACTTCGCATTCACTTCCTTTCCTTTCCGACCAATTCCTGTTGACTGCGCTCCCCGAGCACTGATGGATGCCTGGGATCAACAATACCTCGCAACAGACAAAGGACCACCCGACGCCGGGCCAAATTCAAGTGATTCAATATCGTCCAGCTCGAATGAAAACTTCCGTTGCAGGGTCTAACCCCATCACCAGTGCGGCCTTTTCAGGTCAGCGAGTGTGAGAGAGGCCAACAGTTGTGGAGTCACAGACTCTGACAGGCATTGATGCCCATGGCAATTGCATGGAAGCACTTTCATTCGTCGCCGCGGCCACAAACACATGTAGGGATTATCGAGGGCAAGTTCGTTCCTGACTGGATTGGCAGAGTGTGAGCGGATCTTGGAGCCTCTCACATGTTCAGCACGATGACGATTTGATCGGAAGGACGCAATATCGGCAAGTCATGGGAAATAAACCTTTCGGTGCTCCGCCTTTTCCAAACAACCAACTGGAGGTTCGAGATCGATTTCCATGGTTATATGAGATATGCAGGTATCTGAAGGACTTACAATGGACAACGTACTGCGGAATCTCCAGGCTAGCTAAGGAGCTCCGCTGTGATCTATGATCTAGCTGTCTGGGGAGTCTTGTATGGTGACATTCACTGCTGAAAGGCAACGGGTCTATGGTATGTGTCTCCCGCCTGAAGATATTCAGAAAGAGCTGGTATGGTGGGACGGCACACCCGTGAGTTGCAGACCACGCGGTTGCTGGCTCGGAGCACTCCTCAAAATTAACCTCCTAACCTCGATGGAGTGCTTCGGATTAGTGGATCGCGTACTCGACTCGAATTACTACGATCGACAGAAAATGCTGGTCTCGGTCTATGGTGGTGCAGCTGCTCCTGGGCCTGTGCGCCCTTCGCACGTGCATCACTGTATGCTACGTCCTATGCATTCTCTGTCGCTCGTCCACGCCTCGCATCTAGAATGCCGATGGTGAGCTAGGAGCCTGCTTCTCAGAGGGTAACCTCCATCACCAGTGTTTTCCTTCTCAGGAAAAAGTATGTGACAGACGCCTGTGAAAAGAGGCCTCGTTCGAGGCCCTGGTAGACCGACAGGTCCATGGCACATTGAGAAGCAATCGCTCTTCGCTCCGGGGTGTGAGCCTCGGATCTGGTATCTGGGGCGCAACGCAACCTGCTTGCGAGCTGTGGCTCGAAGTCAGGTATTCCTTGGTTCTTTGTTGGTCTTTATCGACTCTGATGTCGATTTCTGTTCCTTCAAACCTGAGACGAGGTGCAAACTTGCTCTCAGCCTTTGACATTTCCGCTCAGAGAACCTGTACGACAGGGTACTCCTGCCCCGTCACCAGTGACTCTTTTTTCAGAGAGGATGGCGTGAAAGATGCCTACGTTGTTCAGCACCCGCTTACAGGGGGCTTTGATAGACCTAAATGGTCCATGGCGAGATGTCTACAGGTACCTTTGCTGCTTGCTCCGCTCTACATTTGGGTTCGCCCACGTTTCCATCGAGGTTATACTTTGTGTCCAGATACAATCGTCCTATTCGCTAGAGCATCCGCTCGCGTTCCGTCCGTCGTCGATCGTCCACGAGAACTTGCACAGCAGGGTCAGCCCCGCCACCAGTGTCTACCTTTTCAGGTAGAAGAGTGTGGAAGACGCCAACCGGTATTTGGCTCATACCTTTGCTCTCGAGCAGATGTGTGACGCCTTGTTAGACCGCAAGGTCCTTGGCATATATTGCTTGCAAGCACCCTCCGGCCTCGGTTCGAGTGGCCAGGAAAGCTGTCCTATGCGCCGCTTTCTCAGCCCTCGAGACCTCGATCCACCTTCTTGTTCCTTCGATCGTTCGTCCGTTCTGACTATTCATAGTCTATATTTTGTTGGTGCCTCGCACGGCGCCTTCTTCTCGCTTCATTTCGTGGTTGTTGGCTAAAGCGGGACAGGTGCTCAACCTGTCTGGAGAAAGTGGGTCGGGCACAGAAGTGCTGAGAGACCGCAAGAGATGGATGGGCGGCAGAAGTCGGACCCTTGCGCCTCCTCGTGGTGCCGTCTGGATAACCACTTGCTTCCTGACGTGAAGTCGAGAGGTGAACCAAATGCAAGGGACGCAATATATGGTATGTAGACATAGATGTCATCTGCTTCATATAATTACAATAGTTACATGCATGGCACATCGTTACTCAAATCGTTAGCTATGGCCCACACTGTTTCTTGACCCTCTCGCTACCAAACTGAATGAGATGTTGGCAAACTGAACAAATTGTGCGACAGGGCATCCCGAGATCTCATTTCTTACGTGATCCAAAATCTTTGCTTGACAGTGTTGATGCCAAAAGTGTTCCAGTCATTGTGCGAAGCTGTTGTCTTATTGTGCATGATGGTAGCTGCTCTTTCCTAATTCCTCTCGCCTGCTGAGATGGTCACCATCACCCACCGTTCACCATTCACCACCCCGCCTTCACTTTCACCATTATTCATACAGCCGAAACGTAACAATGGCTTTCATTAATATTCTCTGGGATTCTCTGGCTCGAACCTACGCGACACCTAGCTCTTTAGATCTTACCACCACCGCGAGCGACGCTACTTCTCACCGAGACCAAGATCACCCAATGTCACAACGTACCAAACGGCAATACTCACAGCAGCAGGCTGCTCAGTCACAGTATTCACAGCCGCACAGCCAGAGCTCTTGGTTCACCAATCAGCGACGTCAGCGCCTAAATCAAGCTGTAGCCAGTGATCTCCACGCTAGACAGCACGCACTGCCGTCCATCGGATTCTCCACAAACGCAGCATCGCAAGATAACAGGTGCGACGGTCGTACCTTTGACACCTCAACTGAGTAAGTCGTTCATGCTGAGCCCTGAGGTCACACACTTACCTCTGGGTACAGTTTCGCACAGCCAGTAGTGAGCTCTGCGCCAGTAGTGCCCAAATCAAGCTGCACAACGTCGACTACCAAAACAATGAACGACCAAAAACCAATTGCATGCCAGCCATGGATCAATTCGGCTTACTTAACTCAAGGAGGACATGCAGTTGACCATTGGCAACAGCATCCAGAGCTGTCCACCAAGCATCCTCCTGCTACTCCGTTGTCACCGGTCGCAGCAGAGTTTCTGCCTCCGAAGAGCCACACCCAGGTGCAACATAGAGAGTCTCTCCCAGTAATCAGTATGACTTGGCAGCAGCTCTGTTTGACCTACAGTCAACCGCCTGTTCAGACGCGCGACAGCTATCTCAGTACGGTCGGTGTGCCATTCGATCTGGGCTCACTCAATGGAAGGCGACACACTTTCTCGGGCGTGGATGCAGCTCAGACTGTACACAGTCTATATGGCCGTGAACAGAAGGTCACCTTACCCATTGCGTCCACATGTGCGCCACCAATCTCGACCACCGACAACCACGCAGGTCCCGGCAACTACGCACACCCTACATCTACTTCTAGAAAAGGACGTAAGACTGTGCGAGATGGCAAAATGGATGAGCGTTCGGCTTTGTCAAATTACAAGCAGTTGGCGCAGACCTCAACCAACGGTCGGAATGATGCTGCGCGAGCAGTACAATCACAGAAGACACATAGTGGTAACAGTGAGATGCCTCGTTTGACAACTCTTCAACACAACCTTCCAAAGGTTACCTCCGCAGCTCTACATACGCCACGACGTAAGCTCACCGAACGAAACCCAGTGTAAGTGTTGTTCCCCACTGTCTCCTGGATTCATGACTTGCTCACTCTGTACAGGCAAATGACGGCGGATTCTCAAAGCGACCAGCTTGATTTGATGAAATCGTCAACTACTGCACCGCCTACAAAGCGAGTCAAAGGACATCACGCCACCGTCACAAAACCTGGAAGTATCAGTTCGCACTTACCAGTGAAGGCGACAGCGATTCCTGCTCGGGCAGCAGGGGGCTGGGGCCATTTCGCGGCACACATCGCACAAGACGATCAGAAGGCTGCTACTATAGCACGCGAGGAGCTGAAGCAACGAAAAGGCGATACTTTCCGTCCTGAGTTCCGGGAGACATACAAGGGCCAGAAGGGTCAGAAGGAGACTACCGTTCACAAGGGATTGGGAAGACGGGTAGTGCCTGCAGCGACGAAGTCACAGAATGTCGATGGTCGACCAAAGACAGAAATGCCATCAGCTGGAACCGCTTTCGTTGAAGAGCCTCTATACGATGCGGATTCATCCGAAGGTGGAGTTGCGTTGTCGCCCGTGGACTGAGACCCAGGTCAAGGGCACTGACATTGAGATAGGAAGAATGCGAGCCAGAAGTAGACTCAGGACTTTTGATGCTTTGACATTAGAAATATCCTGAGTGCCAGACTCAACTTTGAGGACTTACATGTATCCACTGGTACACGTTCATCTGTAGCCGCAAAGCTAAAGCGTCGTGAACGGCCCGTATACAATGACAAATACAATCCCATACTCCCAGTCCAGCTATCGTTGCAAAAAGCGAGAGATCAGATACTCACAACGAAGATCTCAATCTTGCGTAATTTTCCCGTGGCCTGACATTACTACAGTAGCGAACCGGTAACAAGCGCGCTCTGCCGCGTCAACATAGGGCTGTGCACTACTGTTCGCAGATCGTCACTATAAGGTTCAAGATCCCCAAACCCCGTCGTATCTCACGAACTTACTTTTGTTTTCTTGTTGCTGTCGCAACTTTATGTATACCCAAAAATCTCTGCAATCGCGATCGAGTGATGCTGTAAGGTTCGTCTCCGTCGTATTGCGTATACATGCTTTTTCTGCTCTTGTTTTCCCCAGTGCAGACACAATGGGATTCCAAGCTTTGGCATAAGAATTTGGAATGATAAGAGATTTCACGTGTGTGTAGTGCATGCACGTGTAGCATTTGCATATGTCTGACGACGAGAAGGTTAAAGGCTTTAGATGCTGGGGTTCCAACGCAATAATCTCTACCATTCGATCAAGTTGTTTGGCTCAGGAGGTCGGGAGGTAACGTACATTTACTACGGAGTGCGCAATTGAAAGGGGACAACGCAATACCTATGTCTTTTTCCCCAGATGACCAGCACCTGGTGCGCCATACCCGCACAGGGCCCCATCGTGCCTACGTCTTTGGCACGCTCGACTGCATGTGTCGTACATAGCAGGACCGATCACGGTGCTTTTCTTTTCCCTTTCGTTCGTCGCTCCCTGCCCCACTCAACCAGAAGAAGCACACATGGTCCAACAAAGGGGTCCGGCGTTCCTTGCTTGTCGAGATCTCAGGGAAAAGCTTTGCTCGCCCAAGGGCTCTTGGTCGCGTTCTTACGCGCGTACGGAGCAGCGCTGGAATCGCGGTCGAGAGGAGAGGAGTGATCTAGGGATTTGGCGACACGAGGCTCGACTGGGGTATTGGAAGAGCCTCAGGCCGGAGATCTGTCAGCGCGATGGTGTCGTAGAGGTCCTCGTCTTCATCAGAGAGGCTGTAGGCGTCGTCGAAGGGGTTACGGGGGCCTTGGCTGAGGTCGATGGACTGCTGGTGAGTAGTGTGCGCTTCGGCTGCCGTGCGAGAGATGCCGTGCCGTGTCTGTGATTGTGAAGTTGCTTTTGAGATCGGCATCTTACCTTTATCTTCGGCCTGGGCGTCGGGGAGATTGGTCGACGGGGTATGGCTGGTTGTGCAGTGTGCATCGGCATTTCGAGTCGACGGTACGCAAGGGACATTACCATTAGCTATCACACGGGCATGGGTCAAGGTCTGATTCAGAGTGTCCAAAACGGTGCTGAACGTCGTGTGCTTATCGGCAAACCCAATGGCTGTGGTATCGTCACAGCCAGCAAGCCGACCACGGTTGTAGAGCTCGATGGCTGAGTCCGTCGTTCCAGTGACCAGTCGCCCGTTCACTCGAACCTCGTCGCCAAATGGCAGGTGCGGACACATACCTTGACACTTATGCGAACACGTTGGCGGTTTCCAGGTGGTGTAGGGAATGCTGCCGAGATCGCAGGCCTGCTGCGCGGTTACTTCGGGTGGAGAATGTGTGATGAAGTAGGACGATATGAGCCGACCCAACTGAGCGAAATCGGACATACAGGAGCGTACCATAGTGACGCTTAATCTGATAGCCGCTTTGGTTGGAGAATCCCATGTTATTTATGAGAGCTCGAAATACCTCTGTAGAAAGTGCTGGCATTGTCAGTCGCCGTCTGTCTTAGACACACAACATCACCAGCAAACAATCCAACAGTTGTCCTTGCATGTTCTTTGTCATAGCCGTTAGAAGAATTGGACTCAGATAGCTTTGTGAGACGGCGAGACCAGTTCTGAGTCCCCAGGTGATTAGGCTCACAACGACCATTGTTGCAAGAAGAGCCCCCACTGCATTGCTATCTGCGCGACCTCGCCAACGGTGATCTCCTCTAAGATGAACACTTATTGACGAAATATCGAAGGTTCCGAACAGGTTTTAAGCGAGATGTGATCACTTGTCGGTGGCTTACTCGAGTTACACCGGTCAATGCCAACCTCCGCGAGAGGATTTAGCTCCAGGTAAGGGATGTCTGGGTGAAGTTTTCAACTCAAGACATCCGTTGAACCCCGCAGTGACTGCGCTTATTAGCATGTGATCGGCAGGCCAGACTATTGCTAAGCCCACATAGACCTCCTTTCGAGAAGTTCAGGGCGGAGGGTGCGTGGAAGTAAATCAGTGCACACAACCCGCATTGCTATGCTGCAGCCCGACTCAGTATGAGACATGCGTCTGCACAGATATCAGACCATACTGATACAAATGTACCCTCGAAGCGTGTAGTGGCTTGCAGATGTCTTTACACGTGCAATGCGTGTGCTAAAACGGCTCTTTTACCATTGCCGGTGAGTTGAAACTAGCCACGGTGCGTCCCACAACCAATAGATGAGTGTGGCTTGTGGAGAAGGTTGCAGTCATCTCAGTTTGAGAGGCGCCGTCAATGCTACATTGTGACCTATTGGTACCCCACAGGTTGTTCTGTGAACTTTGGATGGCACGCCTGTGCTCACTGATCGTGGCGACAGCGTAATAACTTCGTATGCTCCAAGAAGATCGCTCGCATCAGTAGTTCTCGACCGGTCACAGGATGTCTCATGTGTCAGAACTAAATCTCGTCCACCATAGTGGAAAGGATGCGACGCCTCCATTCCCGGAAGCCTTGGTTTCGGGTTGCACTCCTACGCTTTCCGGCGGAGTATTTACTCCAGCACTAACAAAAGCGGTACCGCAAGAGGTAGTCAGGAGTACTGGTACTTCCTGAGCGACTCGCACATGGCGACGGTGCCATTTTGAGCTTCAGACCCGCTTCTTAAGCGGTCAGATACCAACGGTTGTTTGAATATGGTGGTGAGGCTGCGCGCACTGTTCGTACCTGGGGTGACAGCGGCAGCGGCTGGCTGTCGGCCGCCCCCACTTTTCTCACTAGCTTCGAACTCTAGGATGGACTGCTTGAGGAAGTTTTGATGACCGAAGAGTACTTGGTTTATTAGCAGCTGGCAGGATGCAAGTTGCAGACAAGCTTGAACATGAAGCCGCTGTCGGCCCTTCGCCGTGGGGTGAGTCGTGCGCCGCGACGGCCAGCACGGCACATGAATCGCTCGACGGGAAAGGGAGATTGTGCGCCGCTCCGCCTGCTTGGTGCGGCTGGGTTCGCGCATCCGGTATACTGTGTAGCGTTCACCCAATGAAACCCTGGTCGACTCCAGAGCGCTGCCCACCCCAGCTCGGTGCGTTCAGGTGATCCTGACTCCTCGGACCCAGTGCGTGTTTCCTATTGGTCCCAGCCGTCGGCAAAGGTCCCAATTGCTGCAGAAAAGCACTGTCCGTCCCGGAGACATTCAAATTGCGGCGGCAGGCACACAGAGCTGAAAAGTGGACTGTGTTCCGTACAAAGAAGATCAGACCATCTGCGCTGTGTGGCCCGCCTACCCGCATGGTTGTACAGGCTTGGTCTGGCAGCATTGTGCACTGGATTGCTGTTTTTCACAGGTCCGCGTGAGGAAAACATGCGCCATCGATCGCTTTTTGTACAGGTGCATCCAGTGCAGGGCCTCTCGGAGCGGGGAGCGACAGCTCACTGGGTGAGATGGATGGCAGCCGGTGACGCATGGGCATGGAGCATGCAGGGAGAAGACTCACACCAGCCTCCAGCAGCATCGCGTAAACTTCCACTAGAGGGCGTGCGGCGGACACGCACATGGCTGGGCTTGAGCGTTGACGATAGAGCATGCAGTAGCGACGACACTTCTCCTCCGGTTAGCGGAAAGGAGCAAGGGCCTGCCCAACTAGCCAAACTCTCTTGCATGCCTGTCCGGTGGAGCGCTCCCTGGGTTATCCCGAGCTTTCAGCAGGTTCGTATCGCTCTCCCGGGACCCGCAGGCAGCCGTCTGTGCTGCAAAGTGGGCAATCTGAATGTCAGATGGGCCTCATCAGCAGTGACGAGATTGGCAGATGGACGGCCGTACCTGGGTACTTCCGTAGAGCCAAACCGCGAAGCAGGCCGAAGGAGCGGGCGGCCATTGCCAGTGTCCAATGGACGGGCTGTCGCAAGGTCAGCAGCAACATCAGCCGTGGAAGCGAGGCATCCTCCATCCTTGGAGAGTTTGGGCTGGGAACTAGTGCAGGCATGGGGAGCCACTGGGAGCCTAGGCCCAACCCAGGCCGTGTCCGCTCATCTGGGGCGCCCGTCCAGCGTCTTGCTTTGTTCATTCTCACTACTCCTCCCTCTCACGCCGACCCTCTGTGAACTGACGGGCGAGTGATCGAAGCGACACCATCGGACGTCTGCTGCAGCCAGACCCAGCGTCGCCCTCACGCATCCTCTCCCTCCCTGTGACCCAACCGCTGCAGTCGTCGACACCACACCAACCGTGTCGATCTCACCTCTCAGGCCCAAACCACTTCCGCTACCCCAAAACGGCTTGCACTGCTGTCTTTGACTCGGCGTCGACTACGCGACACTCGTTTTTCACTTTCTGCTTATTCTTCTGAAGCGTGAGTACGGTAGTTCCTATTTTTTTCATTTTCTTCGACGTGGACATGACCACATCGCTGGGCTACCAAGCCAAGTCTGCCGAGCCAGTGCAGAAGCTGCCTATCATGTCACGCTCGCGAGGCCGCAACGCTGCAAACGGACGCATAGCCACGACCGTTCCATGGTCGTGGTCGTGGTCGAGCTTTTGACAGATTTTGTTCCTCGTTTTGCCCATTTCCAAGCGTTTGGTTCGCCACGTAAGCGCGCATGCCCTGTCAACCTTCTCTTGGGAAAAACGCATGCCGTCCCTGTCCTCACCAAACTTTGGACTGAAGCTTCAACAACTACATGTCAACGCAGATGCTGACTCGATTCCAGTCCGCACCTCCATCCACCATGTCTCTCTCCACGATTCCGTGTTCTAACGAGACAAAAAACACTGCACACCGCACCACCAAGGATGGCCGTCGCATCCGCTATGAAATGCAGGTGATCCAGCAGCCCGAGCGCGCCCGTGCCTGTGGCAGCGGAGCCAAGTCGAGTGCTGACCGCCGTCCTGTGGATCCTCCGCCGATTGTCGAGCTGCGCATCTTTGAAAATGACCAGGACGTCACTTTTGCTTACAATGCCAATTTCTTCTTGCATGCCAGTCTCGAGAATGCCCGTCCCATCGCACCAGGCCGCAATCCTCCCTCCATGTCCGGCTCGCCTGTCCTCACTGGAACCCCCGTCGCCGGCATGGCCTATCTGGACCGTCCAAGCCCTGCTGGCTACTTCATCTTCCCTGACCTGTCAGTGCGTCACGAGGGCAAGTACCGTCTGAGCTTTGCACTGCTCGAGAACCTAAGCGAAGTCAAGGACCTTGATCCTGAGGACCCCAACGTGATCCATGACGGCAACCGCTTTGTCACCAACCGCTGCGAAGTCAAGTCGGCGCCATTCACCGTCTTCTCTGCGAAGAAGTTCCCTGGCCTGTCCGAGAGCACTGCGCTTAGCCGCATGGTCGCTGAGCAGGGTTGCCGTGTTCGCATAAGACGCGATGTCAGGATGAGGCGTCGTGAGAATAAGAGTACCAAAGACTGGGAAGGTTATGACGAGGACAATGAGTATGGAGGACAAGCACGACGTACCCCAACACCTGACTCCTATGGCACCCAGCCTGGCATGCCGGCACCTGGCGCACCAATGGACGAACGTCCCCGTTCTGTCTCCAATGCTAGCAACCACTCACTGGTACCTCCTCGCCGTCCGAGCATGGAGGAGATGACACAGGCCTACCCGCCGCAGCAGCCAAGCACGAATTACCAGCAGATGCCGCCGCCTCAAAGTACCGCCTACTCTCATATGCCAAGTCAGCCCCAATATGCGCCTCAGTACCAGCAGCAGCAGTATCCTCCGGCAAACCACATGATGCAACCACCTCAGCCCGCGTACTCGCAGCCGCCACCGCAACAACAACCGCAGCACCAGCCTCAGCCTGCATACAACGGCTACCCAAGTCACAATCCCATACCCGTCAATCAGCCTTACGGTTACCCGAGCCATCAGCAACCTCAGCCATCCCACTACGAGGCGCGTCAAGAACAACCGGCTGTCCACCACCAGCCGATCGATTACCGAAGACCCTCCATGCCGCACTCGTCGCCACAACAATACACTCCTTCGGGCCAACCTCAATTGATGTCCCCCTACAGTTCGGTAGACCCATATCAGCAACGCTCGCAGTCTATGAGTCAGCCAGTGCAGCCAATCCAAACGCCTAGTCGTGCGGCCTCGATCTCCGGACCTAGTGTTCTTCATCCGCAGAACAGCCACGCCTTGCCTACACTGAAGACTCTGCAACCTCCAATTGGTGGAGACAAGCTGGAACCTGTCTCGCCCTCCTACAACTCTCCTATGAACCCAATGTCTTCCGGAGCGATGTCTGCAAGCTCTGATGCCTCTCACTCGAATTATGCTCTGCACAACTACCCTGCTTCGAACTTGCCTCCAATGTCAAGTAGCGGTGCTGGCCAGAAACGATCTTTCTCCAACACGTTCGATCAGGGTCACGTTACAGGACGCTTGACACAGGGTGCTCGACCAGTATTGTCTGGACCAGGTTACACCTACGACGAGCCGGATATGGAAGAGCCTATGGATCGAGCGGCCATGAGCTACAGGAGAGCAGATGGCACACAGCGTCAGCGTCACGTTCCAGAGGTGAACGTCTAGAATTGATCAATCCTTGTCACGGTTCTCCGATTTCTTGCTCTGCTGCTGTACCTTGGCGTATTGGTTTCTGGCGCTGTCCGAAATTTATTTTTCCGAATATCGATATACCCGAGAACAAATGCCATCTCGCGAGATCTCCTTTTATCTGTTCTGTTTTTGCTGCTTTTTGGATGACTATCGAGCTCATGTTATGGCGGTCGACTCGCGTCTGCATCCTATTGTCTCATGTACACATTCCTTGCGAAGGCTCATTCGCCAATCTCCTAATGCATCTGCATTTCTTTATCCTTAGGCGATTTCAGTTCGCGAAAAATAAGCTCAATATAGGAGCCTAAGCCCTTCGGCACTGCACTGTCTTGTTATGTTTGCGCTTTTCAACGTGTTGTGGTCGGTGGTCCTTTGCTTAGACCATGGGTGGCTGTCTGCAGCACTTGCTAGATCTGATCGATGCTGTAGATAACACCTCAAGTGACTATCATGTCGCATTAGCTAGCCAAATCGCATTATTTCTAGTCACAGAATCGCCTCAGTGGTCAGTGCCTTGGATCCAATGATGCCGAACCCTACGTCTTTCCTCTAAAACGCGTGACACGATCAGCGCAAGGTCAGACAAAGCTTGTGCAGCTCAGCACCGTGGTGTCCGGCCGTCGGCGTAGACCCTGGTTGCCATCCAGCCTAGTCCACTTGTTTACATCGGCGCGGGGTACGCTACCATTAGCTACCCCTCCAAGCATCACGCAATTCGGTACGGAGGACTTCCACTCTCCAATCATCCCCTAGAACGAGAAACCTGACAACAGATTTTTGCTAAGGCGGTAGCATTGGGACCAACTTGACCTCTTGTGGGCTCCCTTATGTCCGAATCTGTGAGTTGCGGGAGAAAGTGGAGCTGGTGTAAATGGTATGGTGGACCCCACGCAATCTGACAGCATCGCGTTCAGGGCAAGCGAGCTCCAGAATCCGGAGACTATTTATATGACGTGACGGACGGCTGCTTTTGTGCAATCTCCTCTTCTTGATCCCACGGGAATCCTCTGCTGTGACCATAACTTCGCCTTTGCATGTCTAAAAGATAGACACGCCCTCAGATATCATATAGAACCGCGAATACCACTCAAGATGGCTGAACAGCTGTCCAAGAACTTTGAAACGCTGCAGTTGCACGCCGGTAAGCACCTTTTCTTGCTATATGCACCGCGGCTAACAATCGGGTTCAGGTCACACCCCAGATCCAACTACGAACTCACGCGCTGTACCAATTTACGCAACAACAGTAAGTCGCTTCGAAGCATACCGATGTGCAAGTAACGAATCCTGACACTCGCAGTCCTTCACATTCAATGACTCTGCTCATGGCGCGAGACTCTTCGGCTTGAAGGAGTTTGGTAACATCTACAGCCGAATCGGCAACCCGACCGTTGGTCAGTATAGCGTACTCCCGTTATTGGAATATTTGGAATAACGCGTAGACAGCTGTGTTTGAAGAGCGCATCGCAGCGCTCGAAGGCGGCGCAGCAGCTCTAGCAACCTCGTCCGGTCAGGCTGCCCAATTCATCGCCATCAGCGCCCTCGCCCACGCCGGGGACAACATCATCGCAACCACAAACCTCTACGGAGGCACATACAACCAGCTGAAAGTCTTCTTTCCTAGGCTAGGCATCCAGACCAAGTTCGTCAACGGCGACAAGCCAGAAGATTTCAAGGCTGCAATCGACGACAAGACCAAAGCCATCTACCTCGAGTCCATCGGCAACCCCAAATACAACGTCCCGGACTTCGAGAAGATAGTCGCCATCGCCCACGAAGCTGGCGTCCCCGTCATTGTCGACAACACCTTCGGCGCTGGAGGCTACTTCGTGCGCCCTATCGACCACGGCGCCGACATCGTCGTGCACAGCGCCACAAAGTGGATCGGCGGCCACGGCACCACCATTGGCGGCGTCATCGTCGACAGCGGCAAGTTCGACTGGGCGAAACACGCAAAGCGGTTCCCCCAGTTCAACGACCCCTCTGAGGGCTACCACGGCCTCAAATTCGTTGACACCTTCGGCGCCATCGCCTTCATCATCCGCGCGCGCGTCGAGATCCAGCGCGACCTCGGTGCAGCCCTGAATCCCTTCGCCGCCCAGCAGCTCCTTATTGGCATCGAGACGCTCAGTCTGCGCGCCGAGCGCCACGCGTACAATGCGCTCAAGCTCGCTAAATGGCTCGAGAGCAACGAGAATGTGAGCTGGGTGTCGTATCCTGGACTTGCAAGCCACCAGTCCCACGAGCTGGCGAAGAAGTATTTGCCGCGTGGGTTCGGAGGCGTGCTTTCGTTTGGTGTTAAGGGAGGGGGAACTGCGGGAAGCCAGGTTGTGGACAACTTTAAGTTGATTTCGAATCTTGCCAATGTGGGTGACTCGAAGACGCTTGCCATTCACCCGTGGACGACGACACATGAGCAGTTGAGCGAGGAGGAGAGGATTAGTTCGGGTGTTACTGAGGTAAGTTATCTAAGTAGTGTATGTTTTCTGAACGAATGCTTACTGATGACTACAGGACCTCATCCGTATTTCTGTGGGAACCGAACACATCGACGATATCATTGCGGACTTTGAGCAGTCATTCCAGAAGTCCGCCACGAAGCCTGATGCGAAGGGCGAGCCTGCTAATGCTGAGAAGACGGGTGATACCAATGTCTCTGCTTCTATCTCTGGATCTACATAGGCTGCCTAGCTATTGCCTCCTGTTCTGATGATAGTTTAGCCTAGACACATGAATATCGAGTTCTCCTCCTAAAGTTCATAGGTTTTACTAACCTTTCCAAAGAAGCCGCAAGCAGTCTACTCCCACAAATCCCATATGCGAAGTAATTTGGTAGCAAGATACAGTGCTTTTCTCGAAGCCCTCCAAGGCTATTTGATACTATGCAGGTACATTACCACGTGCTCTCACCTATTGACTGACCGCGCACTCTCATGCATCAGCCGACTACCCACCCTATATACTCAACTAACATCTCCAAGATGCGAGTTCTGAACAAGCTCGAAGATGGGGCGCTAGCAATAACTGCTAATGAATCGTCAACCACCTAATCTACTTGCCGGACTTCAATACACTCTGCTAAAGCCCGCACCATTTCTAAAGCATAATGCCCGTGTCGCCAGCATTTGATCTTTGACGAAAAGGATCGCAAGCACTGCGACGTGATGTATGTGTCCAGCCCAAGCGACTCCAATATTAGTGGAAGAAATTCGCCTTCGCGCTAGCATTAATTCCAGGAAGTAGATTCTCTATATATTGGAGCTGTGTGAATGGTGAAGACTTATCCTTGCAACAACCCAATCAGGCTCTTACCTGTTAGTGAGTAAACACCTTTCCTACACCTTGTCGGCTCCAACACGACACTCAGAACTTTTGGGGCATTCAAGGACGGAAGAACGATGACCCAGCAGGACAGACTAGATCCGTAGCTATCTGAAAGACTTCAGATCTACTTATTCTGCACTTGCCAGCTTCGAATGACTCCTGACTGAGATGCTGACTTTGGTCTGTTCTTCATCATCCGAAATATTTCCCTGAGACGGCAAGAAGCATTCAATATGCAGCCTCTCAATTATATGAAGTGTTTGTATGTATATCTTAGCGACCGTCTGAGCTGTGTGGGATGTCGTGATGACCTCAGATGTAGACTAATCCGCATCCGGTAGCCGCGTTATCTCTCTACGGAGTATCAGCTATGCACACTTACTCCTTACAAAACTCCCCACGACAGCGAAATTCATTCTCAACTTCGAGATTCAATGCCGAGCATTTATCACGCCTGAACCCATGCACCCCACGCGCCACTGTCGCTACACCGCATTACGCTATCATCGCGGCTGATCGCGTCATCGGTATGCCCTTGGACGACAAACGTTCGCGGTCGCTACCGCACCACGGCCAAGAACTGCCGAGCACCCTGGATCTGCAGCTGCCAAGGTGATAACACCTTGGTGCATATAAGCATAGTAAACCCCATACAATTCCGCCATGTAATCTTCCTGCCGCCCTCATCGTAATCACCATGGCGCTCTTCGACGGCCCCAAGAACCCCGGCGGCCACACGTCGTCACCGACTGTGAGCTACACCCGCGATGACGAAGACTTCTCGCGCATCGATCCGGAAATGGGCGTCAAGCGCGGACTGAAAACGCGGCATTTGTCCATGATGGCGCTGGCGGGCATTATCGGTCCTGGTATCCTGGTCGGAACGGGAGGTGCGCTCTCGAATGGTGGACCTGCGGCGCTGCTTATTGGGTTCGGTATTATTGGTATCATTGCGTGGAGTATCACGCAGTCTCTGGGCGAGATGACGACGCTGTATCCCACGGGCGGTGCGTTTGTGACGCTTTCGAAGCGGTTTGTTGATGAGGCGTTTGGAGTCGCGATGGGGTGGAATTACTGGCTCGTTTGGGGCTGTGTTCTCGCGAATGAGTATAACGTCATCTCCTCGCTGCTGGTGTTTTGGAGCGACAAGGTGCCGTTGTGGGGGTACTTTCTCATCTTCTGGTTTGCGTTTTTGGGGTTTCAGATGCTGGGTGTCGAGTCGTTCGGTGAAGCTGAGTTCTGGCTGGCTTTGGTCAAGCTGTTCGGGCTTTGCGCCTACTTCCTCTTCTCCATCATTTATGCCTCCGGTGGACTTATCGGACAGGACGAAGCGCTTGGCTTCCGATACTGGCGAGACCCAGGAGCTTTCACCAACGGGTTTCGAGGCGTTGCGCAGGTCTTTGTATTCGCCTCAACTTTCTACGTTGGTGTAGAAGCTGTTGCAGTCGCAGCTACGGAGACGAAGAATCCGAGTGTGGCAGTCCCACTGGCTATCAGACAGGTCATTTGGCGCATCCTGTTCGTATACATGGGCGTTGCGTTCTTCTTCGGTCTGACTTGCCCTGCCAACGCTGATGGTTTGATCAACGGGGAGAGTCGCGCACTCAAGAGCCCTATGACAATTGCTATACAGAACGCTGGATGGGAAGGCGGCGTCCACCTAATCAACGCCTTCATCTTCATCACGGTCGTATCGGCAGCCAACAGCTCCATCTACATCGGATCTCGCACGATACTCTTCATGGCGAAAGATGGCGGTGCGCCCAAGTTTCTCGGGTGGACAAACAGCCGCGGTGTTCCTGTATATGCAATCCTACTCACTAATCTCTTCGGTGTTCTCTCCATGATGAACATCTCCACCGGCGGCGGCAAAGCGTATTCGTACATCATCAACCTGAGCGGTGTCTCCACTTTCTTGGTCTGGGCCGGCATTTCTTTCACGCACATCCGCTTCCGCCAGGCATGGAAAGCGCAAGGACGTCTGCCTGACGAGCTACCGTTCAAGTCAGCCCTGCACCCGTGGAACGCATATTTTGGTCTGTTCGCGAACGTGTTTCTTGCACTTGTACAGGGCTGGACTACGCTATCGCCTTTCGATGCTGGGACCTTTGTGGATGCGTACATCTTGTTGCCGTTGTTTGGTATTATCTTCTTCACGTACAAGTTCTGGAAGAAGACACGGTGGTGGCGGAGCTACGAGGTTGATCTTAACTCGGGCATGAGGAAGGATCTGGAAGCGAGGGATGAGTCTGTGGAGCCGGTACGACAGAAGAGTTTCTTGAAGCGTATATGGGCTAGCTTTTGAGCTGTGGGGGGCCTCGCTGAAGAGAGTGGGGTCAGATAGTTATGTCATCTGCTTTATGCATTCATCTTGCTGTGATGGGCTTGTGACTTTGTCTTTACACTTGAGCCCACAAGGCAATATAAATTCACACATTAGCGACTGGGATATTTCTGGACCGACTTAGCGCAAGTCGTATTTTCGAGATTAGTCAACCGCAGGACTACCAGGAGAGAAAAACTTCATTGGGACGTCAAATGCCTAGTTTGAGCACAGCGTATTTGTTGAATATTGGCGCTCAAAAGTACTTAATTCGATGCATACACCACAAAGACTTCGATGAAGAGGTCAAATGGTTTTCTCAGCCGGCCAGCTCCAGAGCATCGTGTCTGACGTATCGGGCTCAGTTTCAACGGCATACAGCATCTTACTCGCCTCCTTTTCATCGTCCATATGCTCAAGATTGTTCGTATTATAAGCAAGCATCATCATGCCAGGTACTTCAGTCCACGGTCCAGGCGCAATCCTGTACCAAAATGTTTGCCAAATGCCAAAGCCAAAGCAGCACAGTATGACAGCCAATATGAATACTGCTGCCCATTCCCATGCGAGCCGAGGCCCAGACCCGACGATCTGCCACTGTATGGAGTACGATGTGATGATGTCGTCAGGGCTTGCAGGAAGGCTTGTAGGCAGTGGTGGACTTAGGCTGTCACTGCAAGTGATCATATTCTGAAGGAGGACACCCATCATCACGGTCAATCCGTGGACATCTGAAGTGATTGCAGGGATATCGGCGCGAAGTTTGCGACTCAGCAGTAGAAGGTACATGAGCACGCCGTCTGGCGTCATGAGTCGATCCATAGATGAAAGCACACTGTCAGCGTGTACTGCTAATGCACGCGCCATCGTAAGATCCTCTGGCTGGGCTGGCTGATAAATTAAGGGTTCGGTGAAATTCGCCCAGTATTGATTTTGCGACACATCGGGTGCATCCATTTTGATGATCCACATGCCAAATGAGTGTAAAGATTGCCGGAACGTAAAAGTACAGACTGCGCCAGGGAAATCGCGTCCAGGAATGGAGCCAAGGTCGATTGTAAAAGTTGCAGGGTCTGTTGACTGTCCATATGGGAAGTTAACAGTTGTTGTACCTTGGGGGAGAATTGAGTCGGAGGTGTGAAGTTCACATTTGCTGTTGAGGACGGGTACCATCAGTGTAAGGTTACCATTCCAGCCAGTAGAGCCTTTCGCAAGTCTGTGACGGCCATCACATTGCCATTGGAAAACATCCCAGACTTGAGTACCTGACACAGAGAGCGTTTCAAGAACATTGGTCTCGTCGAAGGTGGTGTTCAACCCAGTCCACACTCTGCTCCCACTTATGTTTTTGTTGAGCACTGGCTGCCATCCCGTCCAATACCTCGAGTATTCGAGCATCATGTCCGCAATACTCTCAACCGCGCGCGATGCGGAGACAGCTGCTGCCCAGGCCGGAGCTGCTTTGTCACCGATATTGCTTGTCGCCAACTTGGTCTCGTGTGACCAAGTCAGTGTCTCCAGGTAGACTTTCGGGTGCGTGATTGTGAAATCCCTCCGTGCTTGCTTGGTAATCGTCCATCCGTTGTGAGCATCTGGTCTGTTCGGGAACCAGCGTTCCTTTGGTATCGCAATTGTGTTGATCGCGAGACCTTGCAGTAGCACACAGACAGAGATGCAGAGACATAGTACGAACCGACCAAAGCTTTTCCAGCTGGCTCTCCGTCTCCAGCCCTCCCAGCTCCCAAGACTTTTCCAGAACGTCAGGCTCTTCACATTCTTCCAGCTCCAGTCAGAACGCTTTGCGAAGCTGCGGATTGTCATCCACGGTTTAGTGAGCTCGTTCTTCACATCGAAATCGTTGAACGATGCGCCACATGGAGCCTTCCTCGGTTCTGCAGTCATCCATGTTGTAAGCAACACACTTGCAGTGTACTCGAGGGAACTGACTAGCAGTACATCGAGCACCTTGTTGAAAAAACCAAGGAGAGCCAGTTGTAGGTCGGAATCGATGCTGTACCATGACAAGGTGAAGTCTTTGAGGACGATGTTGAAGCTTGAGCCACCGAAGGCAATGCCGGTAAGGAGCACTGAGATCGAGACCAGACGGGAAAGTTGAACCCAGAAAAGGTCTGATCCCTTAATCTTGAGACCAACGGTCCGTGTGGGCTCACGGAAGTGTCTGAAATAGTCGACTACTCTCGTGCCCATAGTAGGAAGCATGTGGTAAAAGTGAGTATGGTATCAAAAGAATACTATCTGAGGCTCGATACAGTACTCGCTGGTACAAATCTGACAGCCCTCGTGTTGAGCGCCCCTGAGCCCCAAGTGGGCAATTGCCGCGATCAACATCGTTCGCTAGAGCTCGAGGGCAAGCGAGGCTGCAGGGCGCTGAAATAGAAGCGGGATTTGCCGCATCGAGATCCATCAGGCCACCCGATGAAATGTATACCGTATCCAATCAGATTCGCTGTTTTCAGCCGCATCTGATGTTCGGGCATGGACGTGGATGTTCCCGTGTTATCAAGAGGCGAGGGCGAACCTACCAACGAGCGAGAATGTTGCTCCCGTCAGGCTGAAGCGATTTGACCCACCACATCGCTCCTTCATGATCTGGTTTTGGCCTCGGTCCTCGCAGACGCCGTAAGCTATGTGCGTTAGGCAGGTGAAGTAGAACAATGAGGCTTAGCAATGCGCCGGAATGCTGGATGCCCTGTCGTCAGGCGGTAATAGATTTTCCGCGAACCAGATTTCATGCCAGATACCATCGTGCCGTCGTTTCAATTGTGTGAGAGTGTGTCATTGGTATCTCTTGCATGATTTTTGGTGTAAGTTGTGGAGACTGGAGCTCAGCAGTTGCCGAAACAAACCTCGCTCGGGCCGATCCGTGACGCTCTTGCCTACGTTCCCCAATAGCCGCCCCATCCTCCCCTTGCCCACGACGTACAACAACTCTCCAGGAATGCAGATCGACCAGGTATGATGAGCGACTGTTCTAGAAGGTGAATTTCTGGGCCTATCATCGTGATTCTAATGCTGTCATCTCATCACAGAAGGGGCAAATTGTTAATCAAATCATCAGGTTCTGATGTACGTCACTCGAAGATACAGGATCGATGAATGAAGTTTGTTAGCACCACACATGCTCTCATGGATTCTTGGAGCTATTTAAAAATTACTTCATGCTTCTTGCGGCTAAGTCTCGTTCATACATAATCTACGGGGAGTATTCACAAACATTCGGAGTTTGTTGCTCCTGGATGCAAGCTAGCTGATCCAGTCAGCTAAGATCGATGCTGCCCAGCAGCTGGATTCCATTCTTTAGAGCTTGCGGGCAATTTCCATGCGCTTCTTCAGTCTGTAGGCGACGGCCCTCTTCCTGGCAGCAGTGCTCTGGGTGAATGCAACGCTACCGCCAAACGGACCAGCCGCGGCACCGTTTCGGACGCGCATAACGCAAACGTTGGAAGCGCCGCCGACGGTGGCATCGCAGGTCATACCTGCAGGCATCTTAACTTGCATCTCGAACTCGGTACTGGTGGCCAGAGAGATACCCTGGACACCAAGACCAGGGACATCCTTGGTGACAGTTGCTTTCTGCATGGCAGCTTCGTCGGTCTAAAATGGGTCAGAAACGAAATGATCAAGGATAGCCGAAAGACTTACACCACCGCTTGTGCCATCTACATCAGCAGTGAAGGGGCCAGCACCGTCCTGGTTGATCTGGCGGAGTGTCATAGTGACCGTGCCATCGTCTGCACATGTAGGCAATCCGCTTGTAGCTCCAGCGCCTGTAGCAGCAGCAACACGAGCCTCTGGTGGTCCGACTGCCTTGGTTCCTCCTCCTCCGAGGATACCAGCGATACCAGTAGCACCAGCGCCATTACCGCCAGCTCCTCCTCCTAGGCCACCGAGAAGACCGGCGAGGAGTTGACGTCTACGGCCACCAGTTCGGGTGCTGGCACCACTAGCTTGACCTTGAGCACTCTGGGGAATATCATCTTCAACGCCGACACTTCCAGAAGCACCGTTGTTTGTAGGCGGTGCTGCACCAGCACCTGAGCCCATGAAAGCTGCGATCATGACCGAAGCATCTACGGGACCGTTGCCCTGAGTGCGGCCGAGTGGAGTGGCCTTGCCGCTGGCAATCTCACGGTCCCGAATAATTGCAGTGTCTGCCTGAGATCCACAGCCGCTGAGTAAGGTCAGGGTGTATATTCTGGTGAGTTAGTGGGAGCTACGTACTTCGATGAGCAATCTCGAGGGGTACCGTCAGCGACCGTGAGACCGGGCATGCTGACGCCGTTCGCTCCCTTGATCTCAGTGACGAGTCCGTGAGCGGAAGCCGAGGCAGCCAGAGCGGCTACAAGCGCAAGTTGTGAGATATACATGGTTGCTGGAGATAAGTTCGAGTTCAACTCGAGAATGTGAAGACTTGATGTGAAAAGGACGAATACAATTAAGAGAAGCACCAGGCTGTAAAAGGGAAGAGGAAGGTATTGCTTGCTGATGATCAACAACAGCAGCCGTCAACACGTCCTCTTATACGTGCCTCAGACTTTCACGATACCTGCCTAAGACTCCAGTGCGCCTTCCTCTATCCGTCGATCAATGACCACTCTACCCAATCGGCAAGCAGAGCACAACCTCCATGGATCCTGACCCACACAGCGACACATCAAGATCGCCATGGCCACAAAGCAGGACATGCCTCAGAGTCGCCATTCCGAATGTTTTTGCGCCAGGCCAAACAGGCTTGGCTACGAGTATGCGTTTCCCTACTCGCTTGGCCAGGGTCGATGATGGCTCTGCACGCACACGACAGGTGCCGACGCCCCGAACAAGGTTTCAACACGCTTCCTGGAGGATATTTTTGAAGGCGCCAAGGCACTCAAGATTCATGCTCAAGGCCGAAACGCAGAGTACTGGCCCGAGGTATGTCATCGTAGGAGTGTTTGGAACGTCGCTATGCAGCTCGTTGCGATGCCGCAGTCGCCGAGTTGCTTGGCCAGCGGAGTGCTAGGCACAGCTTACCCCATTATTTGTCTTTTCCCTTGTGTCGTATTCGCAGGCAGGTGACAGCGCCTCACACCCAACGCTCACGCGCTGCATTAAGCTGTCAGATCCGTCACAGCCAAGTATAGACAAGCAAAACAGCCAAGCGCTCCTGTGCGCCTCCCGTGACTCCTTCGCTACAGCAGACTATTACTCCCCTATATCCCATAGGAGTAAGAACAAGTATTGTTCCAGAAAACCGGGGTGCCTTCTCTTTTCCTGTTCGTCAGTGTAGGTGTGGTGGTGTTCCATCCTTGTCGCCCTAGCGTTTCAGCAAACACCAAACCCCGGAGCTTTTAGCGATTTCAAACATCGCATGCGGGAGATGCGAACTTTGATCTGTGGTTTCTGCTATTTGTAAGGTTTGGTGGCCTCGTTGGGGCTTTTTCCCCGAGGCACGATGTGAGTGTGCGGTGGCTGTGTTGGGAGGGGAGGAGTGGAGAATGGAACGGTGGAGCAAGTGCGATATGCAAAGACTTGGCTTGCTGGGGAGGATGAGAAGTTAAACGCGGATGGGATTGTGCCGGTTGAGACACATGGTTGTTAGCTAGTCTGAGGATTGTTCTTGAATAATGTACGCAGATCATGATGAGTCAAGAACAGACTTGCGTAGTGATGCCTGCTGCTTCCCTGATTTGTGTATGGAATTTTTGATCCACAACATTTATCATCGTGAGAGCACGTTTTGCAGTAAAGCCATTGCTTGTGTTGACAGGCACGCTGAGGCCTATTCGTGAACACCAAGGTCCGGAGTACTGTAAAAGATTAGAACTTCAGCTGTATGAGATTATCAGATAGGCCTGAGAGCACATGCAAACAAAGAGTTGTAAGTATAGAGTCGAGTGGCTTTTAATTTTGAATTTTGAGTGATAGGCTTGCTACATGCAGATATATTCGGACGACGAGCAAAGGATGTGGTTTCGCCGCACCGTACGACCAGGTCTTCCTCCGTTCAGTTGGTCAAGTATCTGACCAACGATTAGCAGCACCCTACTCACGCAACCAACGCCTGAATTTGGATAGGGTAGTAATTTCGACGAAAGGTATCGGAATAGCGATCGTCTTGACAGTTTTCTGGCCTTCGTAGCCGGCGAATGTGACACTACCTTTGCGGTAAGAGTAATGCGGCCAAGTGTGACCATTACCATCACGTTCAGCGATCAGCACGCCATATGTTACTATCGAACTGAAGTCGAGAACCTCTACGTTTGAACCGAGTCCCGTAAGAGTATCCATGATACTGTCAGCAAATTGTGCGTACCACAATTTACGCTCTTCAGCGGTGTCGCGGGGACTCTCATGAATGCAGCTCACCAAAGAAAGCCGCTTCAGCGAAGATATACCAGCTATAATAGCCTGATGGTACTGTTAGCATGTGCCTCATAACGTTGTGTATACATCACTTACAAGCTGTTCCTTGCAGTCAGGGAAGTCTTGCTGGCCATGAGTGCTACCTGCGCCCCTGGGTTCCAGGTTCACAAGAGTTACGATGAGCCTCTCCAATTCCTTGCAGCTGGCAACGATGTACTCAAGATCGCTATCATGACATACTGGCCAATCGTCGCAGAGAGTCAACTGCAACTCCTTCCATGCATTAATGGAAGGACCAACTCGACTCAGGAATGGAAGCTGTGTGGACAGATCAAAGTCGTCAACATCTAGAACGACCGTAGTGAGTCCGCTGAGTGATCTGAGGAGGATTTGAGCATCGTAGTAGGTCCTAAATTGGCCGTCGCTCCGGCAGATGAATGTTTCCAGGCATGGACAACCAGACCCTTCGTTACGCCCAGCCACAAGGTCCAAGAACCCTGCCGGTCTTCGACAATGATCCAGCTCCAGAAATCTAAGTTGGGGCATGAAGAGAGACGATGCAGTACTGTCTGTATACCTTGCGAGGTCCAATGAAGCCGCGGCCAGATGTCGCAGGTTTGGCCAGTGCATTGGTAGGGGCGAGGGCCAACTTTTGGGATACCTGCAGTTCTTTGTATCTTCTATCTTCAATTCTCGCAGATGCGGTGTGTGTTGGAGCAAGATACAAGTATCCCTGTAGATTTCCTTCGACCCTTCTAGTATAATTTGGACAGACTGTAACTCATCCAAGCTGTCGCGAATGAGACCGATATCGGGCAAACCGTGATGATCGGTCAAGATAGACAGCTTTGAGAGACATAGCTGCTTTGTGAAAAGGGCCTCCAGAGTTTGTTTGCTGATCGCGAAGTCTTTGCTGTGGAATTCAAGTAGACGATTGCGGGGCAATGCCTCGAATAGCTTGGTTAATAGTTGGCCCACTCTGTCTTCTATATCCGCAGACCAAAGGTGTGGCGCCGTGGACAATCTTCTGACATTGTCGACGAAACCATGAGGAGATGCGACTAGAAGATCCTCTAGCGGTCGTTCAGAATCGATATCGATAGTAGTATCCGCCCAGAGCGCCTTTGATGCCTCTGCGATATAATGCTTGCTGACCAAGCGCATAGCCTTGCGGGCGGAGATTGGAAGCTATGATTGTATTAGTGACCAGTCTACGTGTTACGATTTCCATAGGATAACGCTACTAGCTCAAGGATCATCGCCTGCAACTCTGGTGGCAGATTATCGAGATTATGCGGGTCAGCCATGGCTGCTTTGCAGTGTGCTTGCGAGAAAGTTGGTTCTTTGGGATGAGTAAGTGGAGGGAAGGTGGCTGAGGGAGGAGAAGAACTGGAAGGTTGTGGCAAAGATGAGATGTGGGGAGCGCGTGATATAAGAGAGGGAAAGAGAGGTAAGAAGTGAAAGCTAGCGATGAAAACAAACAGCGAAAGCAAGGTTTTGTCCAAAAGGGGTTCAAGCGGTGGAATTGAGAGTGAAAGTAGAAGAAGGCGGCGCAGCTGCACAAGAAAGCTTTCACACGCAACTCAAGATCCCATCCAGCAGAATCCTTTGAGTTTGCACTAACGGCAAAACGAAGGAGACCACAGATTTCCTCGGGTCAAAGGTCCAAATCGATAGTGGTGAGAGTTGCCTGCAGTATATGCGAAAACCTACACTTCAATTCAACATACATGGTCGTTGTTCCCTTTGGACTCATAAGTGTTTTAAGTCAACTGCCTCGAAGAACCACTTGAATGAATAGGCTCTGAGCGACCACTTGGCGTGATGCAAGGCGTCTATAAGGCAGCGCTTTGATCGGAGGGTTTCAAGACTCATTATCATAGACTTCAAAGACCTATAGTCTCTACGGTGGCTACGTCCTCTGTATTTGGTTTCCCTTCTAACCGCACCCACCAGAGTAGCCAAACAGACACCTGGAGTTGACAACGGGGTTTGAAATTCCTCAGCGTCCGTGGTAAACAGGAGCGCCCCGGACCCAGCCTTGGGGCCTGCAGCAGTGCCACTAGGTATTTGTTAGCCAAGCGCCGTATCGTTCAGGGACTCAAGGGTACCTACAGTATCAGTTCCACTCGAGTTCTCTCCGCCACCAGCGTCCTGGTCAATACTCGCATAGACCGTCCAGCCCTCCTCCTCCAACATTGCCAGCATGGTCAACAGCAGTTCCCTAACACTCATCGTTGCCTTTCCAGACACAGCCCACGGGTACCCATGAAACTTGATCTCCTGAATACCAGGTGCATATTGGCTGACCTTGCTCACCCACTGCTGTCCCAGCCGCGCCGGCAGCTTCTCACACACCTCAGGACTCATGTCGATGAGGCGCATCCGGTCACTGCGCGAGAAGCTGATACAACCCCAGTCACACGGTGCGGGCGCGGGGGATTGGTGGCGGAAGAGTAGCGTGTCCTTGTCAGCTTTACTCCTACTCACATCTGTGTTCAGAGTCATGATCCAGCCCATGCGATGCAGGGTGCCCAGTAGCGCTGCAATGAGGCGGCGGGCTTGCATGCCGTCTGTGGACGTAGATACCCAGGGGTAGCCTTCAAGCTTAAACTCGCGCGAGTTGCCGTACATACCTTCGCGCTGGATGGGATAGAGCTTTCTAATCGTGGTCCGGCATTCCTCTATGACTTGGTCAGGGAAATTTAGGAACCGCAGGTCGTCTGCTGAATGCAACGACATAGACGCGAAGCGCGTTTGAAATGGCGGAGGCGCTTGGTTGGATGATGCTGACCCGTATGCAGGCGCGACTTGTTGGTGGTTGCCATCGAAAGAGGCGCTCTTCTCGTCCCCACCGTGGACCTTTTCGCGTAGTTTGTCGAACATGGTGATACAAGCTTGGGTCGGTCCAGCGTGCAGATGTCTCTGCAGTTGTGTGATGCTACGAGTTTTGACGGTTGAGAGGCTCTTTCACGGAAGCGTGGGATGCCTTATATATTTGTCACGGACATATTGTTCGTGGTGTTGATGCCTGACACGCAGAAACGTATGTGTTCACTGCAATACAACTGATGGTTGTTCAGGTCATACTGTGTTCTGTGCACTACTCTCGCCATATACTTCAAGGCCAAGGTACCTCTCAATGATGAGATCCTCAATATGACATATGTCTTGGCTTCGACCACTAGAGATCGGAAGTAGGAAGTACACAGTAGGTTGAGTGAGACGATCCGGATGTGACCCCGGGCGCCCCACAATCCTCGAAAACCACCGAGGAGGCCAACCCGGCGTTAGCGACATCCTTCTCCCGTGCGCGACCATGGAATTGCATGAGACATGCCGCGCATACAGACAGCGCTGCTGCGCAAAGCGTGCGCGATAGATCCATTTCTCCCAGCCCTCCTCGCACCCTGTCGTGACCTCCATACGGCCCAGAACGAGCTGCGATGGCTGCGCGAACACGTCGAGAAAGTCGCGAACGCGCGACGCGCACGAGGAGATACGCTTGCCAAAGGCGCACTGCTGGGCCACTTGGTCAGAGCCAGGGTGAAGGGGAAGCCGCTGCAATACCTGCTCGGCACGGAATTCTTTGGTGATCTGGAGATCAAGTGCAGACCTGGTGTGCTCATACCACGGTGAGATATAGTCTGATGCATGTGTGTTTGTGCCAAAACTCATAGCTGTGACAGACAAGACACTGCAACTTCAGTCGCCCATCTTGCTCAACTCATGCGTGATGCAAACAACCTGCCATCCGAACTACGTCTCATAGACCTCTGCACCGGCTCGGGTTGCATCCCACTGCTCTTCCGCCATGAATTTGCTGCGAAACGAAAGGACATCAAATTGCGTACTCTCGGCATCGACATCTCCGAGAAGAGCATGGACCTGGCTCGCTACAATCTAAGGAAAAATGAGAACGACCCTGAGGTCAGGAATGGCCTTGCGAACTTCGCCAGAGCGGACGTTCTGGTAGACCCCTTTGGAGACCTCAAGGCGGGAGCACCGCTGCCTCTTAGGAACCTGTTGAACTTGAACAGATGGGCGCCCTTCTGGGATATACTCATTTCGAACCCGCCATACATATCGCCTTCGGCTTACTGGAAGACTACCACACGATCAGTCCGCGCCTACGAGCCGAAGCTGGCTCTTGTGCCTCCGAACATATCAGACATGGACGACACACAGCAAGGGGACATGTTCTATCCAAGGCTTTTGAAGCTTGCAGAAGAACTTGAAGTAAAAATCGTGCTTCTCGAGGTTGCAGATCTACCCCAGGCCCTTCGAGTCTCACGACTTGCGCGGGAAGCAGACGTCTTCGATGGCATTGAGATTTGGAGGGACGACCCAAAGTCCGCCCCAAACCAATCTACAAATGAGGACGGATTCGATGTTTTTGGTAGTGGCAATGCTCGATCTGTCGTCTGCTGGCGTGGACAGGGCGGTGCATGGCTCGGTAAACGCAGCTTATCTAACTCATCGAAAAAGCTCAACCCAGATATACCACAGAGTGTCGCTCACTCTGGGTTTTACTATGGGACCAATTCTAAACTGTCGATGGCGGGAATGTCAAACAAGACTTCTACCAAACTGAAAACGAAATTGGTAGACTGGAACTTTGCAGTTCCAGGGAGAGGACGCTAATGATCACTAATGGAGTAGTTATTGGATGCATCGTTCTAGATGTTCGTAAACGTCACGTGCCTCCTCACCGGCTCGAGGCATGGTGACGCACTCTGTCACGCGCACGTCGTACAAAGACCAAGGCCTGTCAGCACTTGCTCGACGCATGCTGACGCAGGGGAGGGGTTGCGACGATCCGGGGTACTAGATGGTCGAGGCCCTCCGCACATAATATCTGGCCCTTTGAACCTCGGAATCCTTCAGTCACGACCTTTTCTTCACAACAGCCAGCAGAGATGCGATTCCCAATGCAACTCCTCGGCCTTTTGGTGGCGCTCTTAACTGCTTGCACCCTGGCGCTAGCGGACCCTGAGGTTCACACCACCCTTGGTTTTCATGTGCGTACCTGCGTCTCCCGCTACTGCTGGATTCCGCTAACGAAATAACAGGATTTACCCCAAGATCATGGTTCAGCCCAAAAACCCTTTGCACAACCGGATGCCGTGTCTACATACGCGTCTGCACAGGCACAGCCTATGCAGGCAGCGTCTGAAGCAGGCACTGCTGAGCGACCAGTAGGCAGGATCGTAATCGCCGTGCTGGTGTCCGGCGTGCTTTTCGGCCTCGGTATGGGGATGTGAAAGAGATAGCTGGAGGCAACAGCTGCGCGATTCCGGGTCGTTCCATCTTCGTTGATATACTACCCGGATCGTCCGGTGCTGCACATAACAAGCGCAACCACTCCTTCGACTATCTGGTCGCTGCAACCCTATCGCCACTTCAAAGACCCACACAGCACCACCGAAGCAGCTTCAAAGTCGGCTAATTTGGTCGCAGTGGGCTTGCGCCGTCGCTACAAGCGGTTGCTGTACGCTGCCGAGTGACTGAGCTGGTCTACCAAAAGACGCAGCGTAGGGTGCGCAGCTCGCGCAATTGACCTTGACGCCAACAGCCCGGAAGCCACTATAAGCAGAGGTGGAACTGTGATAAGACGCCAAACTGCTGTGAGCCTTGGTGTGTGAACCGCTAGCTCACAGCAGAGAAATGATCGAAATAGAGAGAACTCTTTTCCGACCAGGTCGCAGTCTCAGCGACTAGCCTACAATATCCTGCTTTCTTTTTCAGAAAGAGATGCAAGAACATGGATCTTTGGGCTGTATTCGAATGATCGTCTGTCCGTATGGTCAGTGACAAGCCTGTATATAGCACCTTGTCAACCCTCGATGAGACGCTTGGCCCAACGCAGGAAGCCGTTTTGACTGGAGGACTTCAAGTCTGATAGCCCAGTCTGAGTACACATCTGATTCTAGAAGATGACTACGTATTTAAACATCGCTGCCAAGTCCTTTCTGTTTACTTGACGATTCCTCCAAAAAGGCAAAAGAGTGTGATAAGCGATGTGCCTGTACAAATCAAGCTTTGGCAAGGATGCTGAGAAACAACACCAACAGAGACGAAAGACCCCTGCAACAAATGCTTCAAAATGCTGATCGCTACCACATGGTAATTGATCAAAGCTTACCCCAGATCTCAAAGTGCGGTACAACTGAATCGCACCTCCGCTATCTCCGAGCCCGAGCGCGTCATCATCCGCGGAAGGCTTCCGAGCATCTGATAATTTCCCCAGACCTGCCCAGCGCTCCTCCCTCACATCCCTCACTGACATGTCTGTCCCCTTACTCCGCCTATCCAGGGCGCGAGTACCTTACCTACGTGCCCTCCGCCCATTCTCAACAACACCACGACCGCGATTCCAATCCCCAACACCATCCATCCCATACGTAGAATCATGCCCATCGCCGACATGCACATGCGCGTCGGCGCCAGCAGACCTCGACATCGACCGTAAAACGCCGCTGCTGAACACCATGGCGCCGTACACGGAGCAAGTGCTGCTCTGCACGGGGAAAGAGGACTGGACAAGCAACCTGGAGGACGACAGCGGCGCGACCGCAGACTTCGTGAAAGGGCTTAAGAGCATCATTGGGAAAGGCGGCGAGGCATTCGATGTTTGTACGCCCCCTGTCCAGCTTCACAGCTGGCGAGACCGACACAGAGTCTCAGCTGCACAAAGCCACCATCCCACCCCACACACACACATACTAACAACTCTTACTCACCCAGCCCTTCACAAACGTGCTCATAACCGCAAGCTCCCTGCCCGCCAGCACCCAACCTGACACAACAACCGCCTACCTCCTCCCGAGCTTCCTCCGCCTGGCGTCAATCCCGCACACGCGCACCTCCTTCACCGCGCTCGCAACCGCGTACCTAAAAGCGCCCGTCCTGCACCCAATGCACGCCAACCTCTCCGCCGCCCAGAAACGCTTACTCACGCGCGATCCCTCCGCAGCCTCCGCTCTCCCATCCCCAGAGCCCATTACCTTGCCTACAATCCTGATTTGCGGGCACGGCGGCCGCGACGCCCGCTGCGGGGTTCTCGGGCCTGTGCTGCAGACGGCGTTTCGCGCGGAGCTGGAACGGAGGGAGATTGAGGGCGATGTGGCCCAGATTAGTCATATCGGCGGGCATAAGTATGCAGGGAACGTGATTATCTATCTGCCTCCGGGGATGGAGGGGAATGCGCTGAGGGGGAGTGGGATCTGGTATGGCCGGGTGGGGCCGGAGCAGGTGGAGGGATTGGTGGAGGAGACGGTTGTGAAGGGGAGGATTGTGGGGGAGCTGCTGAGGGGAGGCGTGACGCAGGATGGAGGCAATATCGGGAGGATGGTTGAGGCGCAGCTTAGGGCTGAGAGGGGAGAGGAAGACACAGGGAGACTGCGGTTGAAGCCGAGAGCACGGGCGGCAGCAGCGTAAAAGTAGACTAGAAAACGTTGAAGTGAAGATAAGAGTCCAATTTGCACATAGAACAACACCAGGATGGATGTAAATGCCCCCCTGCCTGACAAGTGATCGAGCGCCCCAAACCACCCAATTCCAAAACCCAATGCAATCCGAAGAAAAACTCCCACGCATATGCTTCCCTTCCCTTCCCAAATGCACTTAAAAACGCCCAGAAATGCCCTCTACACACCACACCACCACCCCTCCTTACCCCTCTCCTACCTCGCCCCGAAAACCCTCTTAATATCCGCAAACTTCACCGGCTTAACCAGATACATATCAACACCCGCATCCTGCGCATCCTGCTGATCCTGCGCGCTCGCCAGACCCGTGAGAGCCACGATATGCGAGCGTGGGAGATTATGCTCCTTCTCGAACCTTCTGATATTCCTCGTACTCGCCAGACCGTCCATAATGGGCATGCTGATATCCATGAGAATGAAGTCGAAAGGCCTCGTAGCCGGGGTGCTGGAAGACGCCTCGGTCTTGTACGTCTCGAAAGCCTCGAGCCCGTTTGTGGCCTCCATGTAGCGCAGTTTCTGGCGCTTGGCGAAGACGACCAGCAGCTTCAGGTTGATGGCGTTGTCGTCGACGAGGAGCACGCGTGGGTTGAAGTATTCGCCTGCGTCGGCGGGGCCGGGAGAGGACGGAGTGACGGATTGGGGAGGAGTGATGGTGGAAGAGAAGGGGAGGACGGGGGGAGGTGAGGGATCGCCGAAAAGGGTCAATGTGGAGGATTCGTTGTTGGGTGATTGCACCGTGACGCTATCGCTAAGGCTGCGCTGCTCTTCGGTCAGAGCGCCTGGCGGTGCGAGCAATTGGTGGTCGTGAAGGCCGAGGGCGGTCATGGAGCGCGTGATGTGCCGTTCACTCTCGGCTTTCTGAGCGCGCTTTTGGCACTGTAGGAGGGTGCGAGCCAATTTGCGAGGGCCACAACTGCAGTTCCGTTAGCTTTCAAATACCTCATGGCTGTACTTCCTGAACTTACGGTTGAGTGAGGACCTCTGCTGTCCAGCCCAAGGCATCAATCTGCCTGCCCAGTCGCTTTTCCAATGCCGTCTTCTCGGCTGTGTCTGTGCAGACGCACACCATGGTCAGAGGCGTCTCATTCACCCAGCTGGAGCTCGACTCCTGCAACAGTCGATCCAGAGATGGCGTGTCTGTCAGCAAGAAATCAACCTTCTTGTTTGAAAGATTCGGGTCGTAAATGTCCAGAATGTCCATGTTGAAGCCTCGACAGGCATTCTGCATAGATTCTTTGACCTTCATGCCGCGCTGACCACCAATTGAATCGCACTCGCATAGGATACTGACAGTCGAACCCTTGAGTGCCTCTGGGGCATTCAATAGATTGTGGTTGTGCTTGCTGATCTCATTCTGACCAACAGGCAGCTGCAGTGTGACTTGAATCTGAGTGCCAACCTGAGTAGTACTCTTGACGTTGATGTCACCCCTGAGAGACTCCACGATCTGCTTAACAATGCTGAGACCCAACCCTGTACCGGATGCGAAAGGGTCTTCTTGGCTGAAAGGCGAGAAGAGTTTGGTTTTCTGGAAGTCCGGAGACATTCCGCGACCAGAATCTTCTACTGTCAACGACAAGTTGATGTGCTGCGGCGTGCTGTCAGCTTGAACCAAGCTGATGGCCACAAAGCCAGTGTCAGTGTACTTCAAGGCATTCCCCAGGAGGTTCATGACTATCCTACGAAGAGCGCCAGGTTGAGAGCGAACGGCCCAGCTGACGTATGGTGCTACAATCAACGACACAATAACAGATCCATTATCTTTGCCTATAACAATCTTGCCGTCGTCTGCAGTGGGCACATCTTCGCTGGTGATTCCACTCACACCAGATTGCTCTATGTGGATGTCGGTCGCAACTGTGTTGACCTTTTGGGTTTGGCGGAAGGTGTGACCAGCGCAGACAGTGTCACACACTTCTTCGACAAGCTGAGCCAGATCGAAGTCGGCTGTAACACCAAGAATCGAATTGTCAGAAGGTAGTTTTCTTGCTTTCCCATCGGGACCCCGCTTTCGACGTGCACCCGTGTTGCGCAACTTGTTGATCTTCGCGTGATCTAAGACGTGGTCGATGGTGTCCAACAAGGTCTTGCCGCAAGTCTCAATAGAGGAAACCAGTGATTCCTGGTATGCTGAAGCTACTGTATCGCGGAGAAACTCGACCGACCCCAGGATACCGTGCAAGGGAGATCGAAGCTCGTGGGAGATGGAGGCAATAAAGGTAGTCTTTGCCCGATCCGCTTTCTGGGCACTGAGGCGAGCGACTTCGCTGGTGATGCTGTGGCCGAAAGCCTGGAGATATGGGAGCTCGTTCTCAGGGCTCATCAGTCTCCCAGCTTGTGTAGTCCAGATGAAGCCGCCAGCGACCCATCGCTCCGTTGAAGGATCCCACAGAGGCAGAAAGATGAGTGTGCGCACGTTTGGCAACACCTTCAGGAACTCAGTTGGGATGAATCTTTCTCTCCGTTTCCTTCTCCTCGTCCTGTCATTTGGAGAAGTGGCAGTTCGGTCCGACTGATCCGTCTCAGAGCGTTCTGATTTCTCATCGCTCGAATTGATGCCGACGCCATCCTCGTTGTAATTGAAGAATTTTCCGAAAGGATAGCGGTGGATATAACGCTCCATTACTGCTTCGCTGAAAGCAAAATCTTTCTGCGCTATGGTTGCAGCGCCTTGGCGCAATGAAAGGCCGGCTACAGGACATGCTTTGCTGTCAGCCTCAGAGTGCGCAGCCCTGCCTCCTGTGACTTCGGTATCAAAGGTAACCTTCTGTCTTCTGCGACGCCTGGTCGTCGCGGCTGAATCGGCGGTATCAAAATCTGTGGTATTGTTGGTGACACTCTCGTCGCTGCTGGCCATGGAGTCGCCATCGTCGTAAAGTCCGCCCTTGATGCCGGCAGCCGATGTGTCGAAGAAGACGACGCCGTCGGCCATGGTTGATTGGCGCATGATCCGAGCAGCTCTGTGAAATATGCGGGCCGTGTCAGACTCGGCGTGAGCCTTGCGTTGGGCGTGCTTGGTAGCAGTTGACGGGGTCAAACTGCCCGTGCCAGAGGCGTCGTCTTCCTCCAAAGTCTGGAGACGTGCATTCTCCGTCTGACGCTCCATAGTGGACATGCGCGGGCCAGCTTCGTCGCGCATGTCGGCAACAGAGGAGCGCTCGATGAACTGCTGCAGGCCGCGCACCATGCGCTCGCCCTTGACGCGGTCGTCGCTGTCTTTTGCCAGCTCGAGGTGCTCCATGACGGCGGCAGCAACGTCCTGCATGAAGCGCACTTCGGCGGCGCTGAGGCCGTCGCGCGGGTTCTCGTCCGAGACGGCATAGACGCCAATGCGGTGGCCTGCCTTGGTGACAATGGGCACGCCGGCGTAGAAGCGCACGCCAGGCTCGCTCTTGACATAGTCCTTGTCCGCGAAGCGCGGGTCCAGGCGGCAATCAGGGATGATCATGCAGTCGGCGGTGTAAGTGTCGCCATTCGTCTCCTTGGCCGTATATGTCGACGAGAAGGTGTGGTAACACACGGCGTCGGTCTTGTTGAGCACGGCATTGCCCAGCCAAACTTCGTCCTCGGGACGCTCTGCCTGAGCTTCGAAAAGCGAGACGGTCTTGGTGGCTTCGGCGAGGATGTACTGGCGGTTCGAGTCGATCAGGGAGACCATGCAGCGGCGCACGTTGAGGCGGAGGGCGGCCAGCTGGGCAAAGGCCGTCAAGCTCTTGTCGCGTGAGGCCTGGGGCTCATAGCCAACCTTGTTCAGGCCCTTCTCTCCGATGCCCACGGAGCTGTCGACGAGGCTCTGCGCGTCGAGCCATGGGCGGTAGTATCTGCAAACAGAATCATTGGTTAGCACTTGCCCACGAAGACGCCGTATAAGCATCCAACGTTCAGACAGTGGCAGTGACAGCGCGCCAGCCCGCCACTAGCAGCGACGATCAAGGCACACCATCCGACCACAACAACGACAGCAAACATAGACCCAGTTCCGGAATTAGAAGTAGCATGGAGAAGAACCGAACCCACCTTTGAAGGTCGCGCTCCCTCGCCGCCTCTGCCCATGACAGGACGTTTCCTCTCGACATGCTGCTCGGTCAGGCTTTGTTCACCTGGACATTATCTGGTTATTGGGGGACTGTGCGCGCTGGGGTGAGCAGACGATAGCACAGCGGGGGGGAGCAAGGAGCAGAAACAGGCACAGATCGAATTGCCTCGAAGGATGAGTATGCTGCCCGCAATCGTGATCGTGATCGTGCGGTGTGTTCCTGGTGTCCGCGGACCAGTGCAACGGGACGGAGGCGAAGGGCAGCACCTATAGCCTATAACTACCGCATAAATTGGTGAAGACTGACTATGCTAAGCCCTTGACAAGTCCTGGACGGCGCACCAGCCTGTCTGGGACCAGCGCAGTCGCTTAGCTCTCCACGAGCAGCACCATGGTGTTGCGGCCGCCTTGTGGAGGCCAGTCAAAATGCGATCCTTTCTGCATCGACGATGGGCCTGGACAACCGCTGTCGACAACCGTTCCATGCGCCGCAACAGCGCTATGCCCTTTGGCCGCTAAGGTCCAGCTGCTTCTGGCCTAGCCGCTGTCTCGAGTAATTCCAAGTCGGCGCCAAAGCAGAGCCTCGGAAACGCAGATACCTCGCTGAGAAGCAGGGTCCTGGATGTACGTATAGCCGCGCAGCTCGGCGCATGGAGCCGCGGTAATTAGGAGGCAGTACTACAGGCGCATGGGAACACGGCCAGAAATGCAGAAGGGCAGAAGAAGAAAAAATTCACCGGCACTTGCACTCTTGGTCACGGTGTTGAACCGGGCACAATACCCGGCTTTGTTGGTGGAGACATTGCAATGCTTTGCTTTGCCATGACGCTCGGCGGGGACAGCCGAGAATCTAAACGATTCTGACATTAGCCCGTGCCCACATCCTTCCACGCGAGAGCAATGCTTGACGTTCGGCTCGATAGCGTCCAAGACATCTGCACAGCACTGCGCTATTCTGTTCACGACCCAGAGACGCAGTCGCACCTAGCCGCAGCCATGTCTTCCATGTTCGACCTGCCCGGCGCCAGACAGTAATGAATCCCCCATACGGCCCTGCTGTTGCTGTGCGCCCACTAACCTGCGTGCAAGGGTACGTCGAGATGACCTGCGATCGCCAGACGAGTCTCCGAGATCGACACCAGATCGAGACATCGAGCAGCTTTTGCGCCAGCGCATATCTGCCGAATTCGCCTTCACCACTGCCGAGGAAGGTTCAGACGACGCCGACGGTGCAGCACAGAGCGACGAAGACGAAGCAGAGCTGCGATTATTTGCTGCGCCAGCCAACGCTGCGCCTGCGACGCTGAAAGTCAGGCTCTCGTCGCCAGGCCTTGACAAGGGCGATGGGTCCGGATTCCTGGTTAAGAAGCCACACAGCTACTACTTTGCCGATGAGCCGACAAGTGATGAGGAGCTGGCGCTGCAAGCCTCTGCTATCGATGGGCGCACCGTGCTGGAGATGGCGCAGCAGCCATGGCCAGCGTGCGCAATGCCCTGGAAGGTGCAAACCATCACCAAAGATGGCATGAAGAAGGCAGTCCTTGTCGGCCACCCCCCTATGCTGGCAACAGTCGATGAGACACAGCACAAGCGGACACGCAAAGGCAAGAAGGCACGCATTGCGTTGAGGATGAAGAAGCAGGCGAATAAAGACAAGCAGGAGGAGAGGGCCCGGCTTGCTGCTGAAAAGGAGGCGGCCGAGCGCGAGAAAAGGACCAGGAGAAACAGAGAGAAGAAGGTCAAGAAGAAGGCGAAGGCGCAGGCCAAGAAGACTGAGGGCGAAGGCGAAGGTAACACTGAGGGTACAACACAGCCGGCCGATGTCGACGCCGACATCAGCATGCAAGACTGAGCTGTTCATGTGCCCAATCGCCAGCAGCGCACTTTGGAAATTACAGTCCATGTATTCGTCCCATCGCTTCTCGCGGCTTCACCACCTTGCCAGCTCTGGTTCAGCAACTGGAGTAATGCAAGAAAGCCCAAAGACAGCGCTGCTTGCTTGGAGTCCTTCCAGGTGATTGGTTCATACTTTGGAACACTGCAGCCTTGAGGTGGCTATACGGATACTTGAGCACTGACCCATTGCTCTGTTCTAGCTGTGTCCTTCAAGATTGCCGAGTGTCTACGCGGAGCTGGCGAGGTGCTATGCCAGGCACGTGGGGTGAATTGTGAACTTCGGGAAAGCAAACACTCTTTCACTTGCTTTCTTTGAGCGCACCTGGCCTACTATATGAGTCCAATTCACCAGGCGGCCATCTGATCCAACGATCGATCTTACATTTTCAACCAACCTACAACCCGTTGTTCTCAGAAGCCAGCTTCGAACATAAAGATGTCCACGGAAGGTGCGCTTACCGGAGGCCTAGACTCTGTCGCATTGGATGTGAATGAAGGAAAGAAGTCGCCGGAGAATGTGCCAGACCTTGCTTTCGACAAGTCAACAGCGACTGAGCACAATTTCAAGGAACTGCAAGGGCTGCTCTCTGGAGAGCCAGCTTCTGAACGCGAGGGATCTGTCCCAGGCAGCGATGCTGAGCTAGGCGACGCTGATGAAGACGATGACGATGACAGATGTATTGAATCTCTGTACAATGCTTATCATACCAGCTATGCAGTCCCCATCAACGAGACTTCCCCACACATGCAATACGCCAAAGACCTTGCCTATGCTCTTCTTCAACGCTACTTTCCAGAATCTGAAGGCTACCTTGTTGAGCCAGCGGCTCTTGGTCCATACGCTGCCAATGGGATCAATTTCCTGCTCAACGAGAACTATGAGCCTGACGCTGACCCAGACGTCCGTTCGAAGAAGCCAAGCCGTGATCGCAAAACTCACGCGCAATACTCCTTTCAGTCAGATTGGCACTTTATCGCGCCGGAGTACATGGCTGCTTTCGAAGTCAAGAAAGGCACGGCAGAAGTGGATGAGGATGACGAGGTCATTACGTTTCGCGCACACACCTATCTTGTTATCATTATTGACGACCTCCTTACCTTCCCGCGCTGGTCTCGAGCCAATGTGAATCATCGAGGAGACGTGCTCAGCGACTTGCTTGGAGTTCGCGCTGGCATTGCAAAGGGTCGCGGCATGCTTTTCTTTGGGCCCCGGCTTGAATTGTACAGCTACGATGCCAACGACGCGTCTGAGCCCGTCAAGCGGCTGCCGCAGTCTGACTGGCGCACCGACATGCGCACTACGAGCCTCGCAGCGGTCGACTCGATACTGCGCGGCTTCGCCGGTCACCAAGTCTCGTACCAGGACGCGTCATAAGGTTATCTCCACTAGCTAGCCGGTTCGGTCGGCACCCAAGGGCGCAGTACTTGCATAGGTAGCTAGTCTACATTACGAATTCAATAAATCCTCCACTAATCTCAAATTCGCTCACTCATTCACCGCAGCGCCTTCTTAGCTCCCATGAGACAGTCGGCACTTGTGAAGGCTTCAACAATCTTGAGATCTCCAGCAATCCGCAAGAAAATACCTCAAACGAACAGTTCGATGCACAATCATCCCAGAAAGCCTTTCGTCTCTCTAGACCCCGCAAATGAGACCTGAAGCCTGCGGATCCATTCACCCTCCCTACAATCCACCACGCGCCTGGCCGCCACCAACAAGATACTACACCACCCTCACCCAAGCAACCCAGCCATCACCAACCCCACACCCCCCATAACGCCCCCATACCCCCAATGCGCCCACTCCCCCGTCCCCGCCTCACTCTTGACCACATACCCATCCACACCCGCACACAGCGCCGCGGCAACCATAACCAGCCCCGCGCTGCGCCGTGTGCCGAACCAAGTCGCGCTCGCGATCGCCGCAGCCATGAAGACATCCTTGGCGCCGTACAGCACCATCACGCGCTGCATGACAGCCCAGTCCGCGGGTGTGGTGGGCGCGGTTGAGAAGCCGTAGAGCGAGTAGCCCGTGCGGGGCGAGAGGATGTAGGTGATGCCGAAGGAGAGGAAGATGGCGCTGAAGAGGGTGGAGATGTAGGGGAGGGAGGGGTGCGTGGAGAGAGGCATTGGAGAGGTGCTGGTGGGCTTTGCGGATGGATACGGGCTTGGTTGGTGCTGTTGGTGCTTTGGGCTTTCGGTCCTTCGATGCTGACAAGTCGCCGAGACTCTTTTGCTGCGCTGGAGAGGAGATCTGACAGTCTCCCGAATGGCAATGGTGAAGGTTATTGGTGGTCTCGAGAGTAAGTGGTGAAGGTGTTGTGACGATGTCGTGGTGGTAAGCGTAGTACGAGACCAGAGTATGCGGTGCGAGCAAGGCTCTCAGGAATTGGCTGGTAAAGTGCCAACGGCCGGTGGAAACAAAGTATCTTGTATTCTTTCCTTGTATATACCTTCTTACTGTTTAAACCAGGGCGGAACCCCGCTCTTTGTAGTCGCGCCAAGGAAACCGCGTGAGCGCGTTGGCACGGGAATGCGCGTTCCGTGGACTCCGTGCCGACGACAGGTGCATTGCTGCCTGAAGCCACAATGGTCTGATTGACCAAAGAAACGTGCAAGTCCGCCCTTTTGGCTACTGAAGTGGAGTTCAGTTAGGTCAAAGAAGGGCGACGCAGATGAGGTGAGTTTGGGTGTGGCTGGGGGAATCTGGAATTGTTTCTACCGTATTACTGAACCTATCCTACGGTCATCCATTGTACTCTTCGACACATCAGAATACTGTTTGTATGCAGTGTAGGCGAGAACCTTGTACACGCTCACACATAGTACGCTCTTGGAGGAGGAGCCGATTTTCTATCCAGTCTTGAGGATAAGACCTTCGATATACCTCCTTCATCCAGCTTTTGCGCATGTCTGAGACACCAGACCAGCCCTTTCTTTATCAGGCGCAGTTGAGTTTCCGGCTTCTTGCACAAGCTGCACTTGTCTCGCCTGCAGGCTCTGAATCCGACGTTCGATCTTAGCGAGCGAGAGACTATTTCGGCGAGATGTCTGGCGCCTTTGAGGCCATTGATACTTGTGCGTGGCCTTCTTATCGTCAATCTGAGCATTCCCATCGGTTTCGTCATCAATGGTCAGTGGAACTGGAATCGACGATGATGTTTCCGTCTCCTTGATCTCACGACTCGCTCGGATCGATTCCAGGGTCATGGCCAGCTCCTTGCCGAACCCTCCGTGTGAGTGATTGTTCTTGTCGTTCAAGTCATCATCCCCGGAGCTTTGAGGGTGCCAGATCATAGTATCGACTGATCTCAGACTATCGTTGCTGTTGATCCGTCTCAGACGCGTTGTCATCGCTTCGCAGTCCTGTTTCTCTCGTGCTTCCTTTTGTTCCGGGCTGACACTCCTCGATCCGTTACGCTCGACGATACGCGCTGACTCTCTCTCTATGCTCTTGCGTCTGGCCTTCTTTCCGACTGTCATGTAACCCGCATTGATGGTCTTTTCTTTCTCCACAGATAGCGTCGGGGCCGGCGGGGCATAACTCAAGCTGCTGAAAAATTCACACAGGTCTGGAGTAGATTGGAACCAGGCCAAGATTTCGAATGAATCGCGCACTCGATACTCCATGTTGGCGTTCGCTTCCATGAACCTCATGCCCATTGTCTTCACGATAGCCGAATCGTGTGGGAAGCATTCCCATAGCGCGCGCATATCCTGCAAGCTCAATAGACATGCACTTGTCATCATCTGCGCTTGGATATGCACGTGGAGACCTTGCAAGCCTTCCAGCGGCAACTCAAGCGCGACCCAGGCGCTGTGAATTGACATTGAAGTCTCAAGATCAGGAGTCATGGTGAACATTTCTTTGCGCACCTTGCGGCCGCCCATCTGAAGTATGCGACTGAGGATCCAGCTCAACCCTTCAGCTTTGATTGGCGCGCGGATATCGATACCAATGTACGGGGTGCACATAGAGTGTTGGAGGTCGATGCGAGGAAGGCGCGTGGTTTCTGGAGGAGGCAAGACCCATTTCTGCAGGGCAGGCGCGAAGAATACGACAAGTTTGAGTGGGATAAGCGGAGGAAGCAAAGACGTAATGTCAGTGCCGTTTATGCCAAAGACAACAAAAGGCGCTGACCTAATGCCACCCGGCAGACGGTCTGGGCTGCGAAACTGCAGGAGATGAGACATGTTGCGTGAATCTGTTGCTTGTGGTGGTGTACTCAAAGGCAAGAGGTTGACGTGCGCGCTCAGGCGGCGCAGCTTGCGCGAAGACAGTGAAAGTGAATTTTGGACAGAGCCACATCTTGCTACCACGAACGAGATGCATAGTGTGTGTGCTCATGCAATCGCAAATAGTGATAGAACCAGTCGCAGACTGTAATCATTGAATACAAGGTGGAGTCAATAAGGCTTGCCATGGTTTGCAGTACCAGAACAGGGAGGGTTCCCTGTCGAACCTGCAGCCTGCCTTCCAAGTTGAATGTAACACTTCGTCATACACCTATACAAAACAGCCACTTTATTACTGTGGATGATTTAATTCAAAAAAGCACTTTCACGTCAAGTATCAGTAGCTGCAATGCTGGGTCAGCAGTCCAATGAAGAACATTCACTTCAGACTTTTGTCCCGTGACCACGTGTCTTGGCGAGGTGATATACTTTGCCTCTGCGTCGATGCGCTCTTTGCCGCGCATTTTCACTCAAAGCACAAAGACTTGCAACGAGAGAGTCTCTCGCCTCCACTCCTCTTCTTCTCTTCTTTCTAAATACCTTCCCACCACACACTCGATTCTAAGAACCAACTTTCGAGCGAGCGAGCGCACTGCCAACTGATCATGGCTGACCCACACGGCCTCAATAGTTTGCCGCCAGAGTTACAGGCGATGGTCTTTGAGCTGGTAATGATATCTCATTGCGAGTCACGTACCTTACTCGCTAACACAACTACCTACAGCTTCCCATTCCCGCGCTAAAGGCTATGCGACTGGTGAGCAAGCAGTATAGCTCAGAGGCGACCAAGGCGCTTTGGAAGGATACCAAAATCAAGATCGACCTAGAATCCTCGCGATCACTCGATGACCTTCTGGTGGAATATCCGAGCGGCTTTATTGACAGTGTCAGACAGCTGTCGATTGATACGGTATCATGCAACTGGAGCTTAAGTGCCAAAATTGCTCGTGATATTCTCAACAAACTGCCACTTGATCACCTGCGTATATTTCAATCCAGGAACTCGAAAGTCAGCAGGGAAGCTCTGGGCGTTCTCCTTGAGAAGCAAACACGCCTCTCGAGTCTGCTCATTTGTCCAGATCTTTTCCCTGAGGAATGTTTCAACTATGGCGGTATGGATAATTTACAATCTCTCCATATCATATGGCATAATACAAGGAATAGTGGCTTCATCGTCGACCGTTGGCTCCGACTTGCGCCGAGACTAGAAGATCTGACAATGGAAGCAAAGCCGATCCAGCAAGCCCTGTTTTCACTAGCCGACTGTTTGAATCTGCAACGTCTGACGTTGTGCGGCCTAGATCTAAGCGAATTGTCAGCCAACTCCTTGCCCACGGTCTCGCTGAAAGCTCTGGAGCTGAACTGTTGCAAAGGATCTCGGGCCCTTCTACAATCGGTTGCTAGCCATAACAAGCAAGGATCTGGTACGCATCACCTGATATCATTCATCTGGCGAAACCGGGGATACGATGCGGCTTGGCCAAACGCCACTGAGGTCTTGCAATCGGCTGAAGGGCTTTCAAAGATTGTCATTGACATCGACTATGCTGATGTGCGTGCAATCCTGAGCAATATTGGTCCTTCCGCCGGAACTCTTGAAGAGCTACAGTATACCACCACTGTAAATGACTTCTCAACTCGTCAGCTTGAGTTCGTCGTTCCGAGCTGTAGAAAATTGAAGAGGCTCACTATCAGTCCGAAGCTTTTCGAGCCCAGACCCGGGGACATCGTGCCAGCAGAACCCAGATTCAATCCAGAGCCGCTTGTAAGTATTTCTGAGACGTGACTTCGAGTACCTTATTAACTCTATCTAGAAGATTATATCCAAGATATCTTCGCTGCGGCGGCTCTCGTTAATCCTACTCTTTCTCGACGGGCAAGGATATGCAGCTGAGGAGCTCAAATCGAAGTACGCATATTTTGCCGATGAAACCATAAATCTCCTGGCGCAAGCTGGCTCTGGTATTGAGACTCTTGACTTTGGCCCTCCAGATAGAACGTCTTGGTACGACCATCATAAGCCTGACGACAACGGACACACTTATCCTTACTACTCCTACAAAGTGGGTCGTATCACAGAGACCTGTGACGGGGGTCAAAAATCTGTCAAGTTTGTTGCGATCCCAATACCTGCCGCACCAGTTGAGATGCAGCCTTCTGCTTTTAGGTAGGCAAGGACTTCTGATATGTGCATGGGTACACCACAGGGCTGCACTGAGGCGACAAACGATCTCGTCATGGAGTTCAGCTGATCCTTTACAAATTGATTGATCAGAGAAAGGGTACATAAGATTGCTCTTGTTTGATTTCTTAAATCATAATTCAAATATGGCTTGAGCCTTTCGTGCGTGCGTGTACACTTGCCGTCTACCAGCCATCTCCGTTCACTTTGTGCCCGTATCTAGGCGCCTGTCTCAACTGCAAGAGAATCCGTTCTTCCCAACGGCCTAACGACGACAGCTTGCGAATTCTCCTTATCCGCCTCGTCTAGCATTCCGATTGCATCAATAAGCCCTACCTCCACCTCTTGCATCTCTGCCTCTACCTTCTGTGTCTTTGCCTCGGCCTCAGCCTCAGCCTTCCGCTTTTCCACTTCCTCCCTTATCCTCTGATTCTCTGCCTTTACCCTCCGTATCGCCTCATCTCGCTCCATCTTAGCTGAATCGGCGTTTGATGCGGCTCCAGCGAGCGCCTGCTTTTGCCTTGCAGTAAGCTGTACACCCTCTGCCACGAACGGAAACTCAAGAGTCTTGCGAATGATTGCCTTGCCAGGATTACATCGGCACATGTGCGTCGACGTGCACACACAGCAGGTATGGTAGTATTTCTTCCCTCCGTGTTCACACCACCAGCGAGCAAGCCGGCGCTTGGATTTGTCATCTGACAATCCTGCTCCATCTCGCGCAGGCTCGAAGCCCATGAGGTGCGCATCGGCTCTTGTGTCAAGCTTCGCCAAACGAGACCTGGCGGTGATTTTCGACCCGAAGACATCTTGCAACATGCCGCGTAGTCCCGTAAGCCCCTTGTCCTCGGAATGTAGGCCCATTGTTCCCGCCAGCCATTCCAGTCGCGCTCTGCAATTCACACGGTCCGGCTTCTCCATTTTAGAACTATGAACGGCTCTTGCAGCGTCCAGGAAGACTTCTTGTACAGACTTGGTGTAATCAACTTCCAGCCGCTCCTTCGGCTTGACGATACCTAGCAGGCCATATACTTTGTCGCGCGGATTTTCGCAGTTATGGCCACTGAAGCGAGAGATGGTCACTCTCAACCCTTCGTATCGGTTCATGCCTTGGTTGGCCATTAGTGCAATGATTGCTTTTGTGTGGACTGCTTTCATTTGTCCATGCTCTTGTAGCCAGAGCGCGCTCCCGGTGGCTACGGCATGCACTTCGTTCCAGGGTAACTCCACAATGCCAGATATTCCTCGACAAAAGATCTGGACTGCTCGAGCCAACAGGACTTCTTGGACGACCCATAACCGGGTGAAATAGTTATCATTTAGGAGAACACTCAGCGCCTGAGGTCGTGGCTTGTAACGAAACTCGTCAGCTGCTTCTTTGAACTCTTGGTCATTGCTGCCGAGCCAGATGATCATCGAATTACAGTCTTTGTAGATTTGGGCCATCATCCGAACTTGGTGGTTCTTTTCCTCGGGATTTGATTGGTTGATACAAACTTGATCTATCCATATGTAGTCCCGGGTAGGAACACCTTCAAGAAATGCGTAAAGATTGGCTCTAACATTGACTTTTCTACGGTTGACGCGAATAGGATATGCCGGAGATACCGGTCCCCATGTATAGGATAGAGCTGTGTAGGGCGGAGCTGTCTCCAGATCGAAGGTTGTGAGCTCGTACTGAGGCAGGTGACCGTGATGGCCCCTGTGTCGCAGCCGGAGAAGGCGGATCTGCTTCTGGGTCGTGTCCAGATCTGGATACTCATATTCAGGCATCTTCGAAAGCAGAGTGCCCCTCGACACAAGAACAGAGTCAGGAGGTAGCCAAATCACGTGGTCAGTGATGTGTACAATATGTCCAGCTGAATCTGCAGCGAGTGAGAGGTCGGCGTATATGGAGACGAAGTTCTGGTGATTTGGAGGTTTGAGATGCTGTCAGGCATCACTGGAGGGGCTTCGGGTTTATGTCTTACAGCTGATTGCCAGGCTGCGTGCAGGTTAGTGTGAACCGTGGCTTACATCCCTGTCCAATCTTGCATATCTGTGGCTGCGCCCCTCATTCTTACCGAAGAGAGGTTTAACGCGATGCTCGCCACTGGCTTCATATCAGCACAGCCTTTCCAAACAAGTTGAACCCAGAAGGTGGCCTGAAGTTGCTTTCGGTGCAATTCATGAAGCCAATTCAATCTTCAACGAAGGTAACAAAGCCAAGGCCTGCCGTAAAAGCGTGTCTCGTAGACGTTGTTGATAGATTTTATTGCCTTGAAATCCTTGCTCTTTCCTACTTGTGCCTCATGCAGCTATTTTTCGGTTCTGGAGTGGTTCATCGTAATCATCATAGGGTGGTGGGAGAGCCCAGGAAAACGTGGCTGAGTCTACAGATTGCAATACTTGAGGGAAGCATGTGATTACTCTTGGTTCGAAACGCAGACGTGTATGACATAGCCCAAGCGTTTTGCTTAGCTGTCTTATTGGGCTAAGTGCGAAGAGTGAGGTGAATGCCATATCGTCGACATTGCTTCGGTGGAACACCGGTTGTCGATGGTCACCCATTTTGCTGCAGCACAGGCAGCAACAAAGGCGGCGAGCCAAACGAGGCCTAGCGCGGGCCCGCTTGGCACGCTACCCAGAGTATATAAACCCCTCGCTCCTCGCCCTCCCTTCTTCTTCCTTAGCTCTCTTTGCCTTTTGGCTTAGATCAAGTGTAGTATCTGTTCTTTCTAGTTTAATCGCTAGAACTCCTCTACGGAGGATTTACGATTATTCTACTTTTTGAAACCAGCCGTCGACTCACTGGGCTTGCCTATAGTCTTCGGCACAGTGTCGCCGGTATTGCACTACCTCCGGTGTACGCGAATTCTTTTCGTTGATCTGTCTGTTTTATGCAGCTGGTTGAAGAAGAGTGTATCGATCTTTTGTGGTGGGCGACACGAGGGACGCGTTGTTTACTTGTGATGACGCGCATCGAAAAGGCAGGAGCGCGAATTGGCGGCTTATGTGCGGCGAGCGATCCAATCATCGGCGATTCTGTCTGCCACTGTGACGTCGAGCAAGAGCAAGCTCGCTGTGGGCGCAGAGCGACAGGCAACAACGCAGGAACAACTCTTGCTTGCATCGCAAGCTCACATGTTGCAGGAAGCCGATCAAAGTACCGCAGTGCAGATTTGAAAAGGACCACATTTGTCTCATGATGATTACACTTGTGTTCAAAGTCCACTTCTGATGCAGTCGGCGGCTGCAGTGTATACCAACAAAAGCATCTTGCTATCGAAATGCCTGTCAGCTCAGTCGAGCTTCTTTGGACGAGCGACCATGCAATAGCCCCCAAAGACCAACGTGACAGGTATGAGGTAAGTCGCCATGTTGGCGACGTAGCAAAGAACGACGATAGCTACCAACAGAGAGCCCACAAGGCCAATCCAGCCATATGCGAGGTAGTGAATCGCGCGATGAGTGCGCCTATGGCGTACAGGTCGCTGATTGGCTTCTTTTGACAGCTGCTGTATTGCGCCCTTACATTGTACCTTCTCGGTCTCCTTGATGATCGGTTGCGCCTGCTTTTTTGACAGCTCGTCCTTGGTACGCTCGTCTTCATAGTCTCTCACTATCCTCGCCAGTCTGAATAACGGGATACTGAAGATACGGTCCCAGTCTGGTAGGATCTTGTACTTGAATGTTTGGTCATCTTGATAATAGTACCAGGATAGCGACGAGCCATCGTCACCAAGAGAGGCGATGTCTGCGATTGACTGTTTGACTGCGTCCCAGCGTTTTTGTTTTATGATAGAATCCCTTTCCTCTCCTTGTATCCAATAGCTGGAGAGCTCGTGGATGATGTTGAACTTGTATGTCTTCGTCAAGGTGGTATCGGTGTGGTGAGAATGTGTCTTACTACCAGACGAATCAACTAAACACACCCCGATCACTGACACCAGTTTTGGTAGACTAGTGTGCTTCGCTGCTTCTGTGTGCCGCTGCGGTGGTAGAATCAAATTCACAAATTCTAGGAGAGCAAAGAGATCTCCTATTTCAGTTCCATTGACTCCCATGTCTTCACCGAGTCTTTGTACAGCTTTGAGCCACTCTCTATAGCTTTGATCGCTCACATAGTTGACCACGCTGTGCAGTTCGATGACAGCTTCTTTAAAAATGTCGTAAATTGGCTTGTTGTAGTCAACCTCCAGCTGACGCTCCAGTCGGAGCAGACTCATAAGGCCATAGACTTTATCACGCGGCTCGTGGCATGTGTTGGCACTGAAGGTAAGAACCTGGAGCAAGTCCTGCGAGCTCGTTCTGTTCTTTGCCTTGGCGGCGAAGCGGAACCAGCTTGGCCCGCTTGGTGACGTTAGTGCACGTGGGGTGTGCATCTTTTCCCGAGTATACGTGCTGGTCATGATTACGAGGTTCGAAGTATTTACCGGTACCTTGCTCCATGCTGCAGATTCTTCCGCGCTCAGGAGCCGTCCAGTCATGACTTCGTGGGTGGTCTTTACTACGGTAGGCCACCAAAGCCATGTGTTGCCAGGTGTAAAGACACAGATCGAAGGTGCAAGCAACAGCTCTTGCACAATCCAAAGGCGAGTGAAGTAATCGTTCTGTAACAGCCTCGCCAGCGAAAGTACCCTTCTTGTGGGCTGACCAAAGGCATGTGCCTCTCTTGTACATTGGCCGTGTTCATCATTAAGCCACACGATGACCTGCCAGCACTTGGAGTAGATCTGCGACATGAGTTGAACCTGTCGACTGCGCTCTTCGGGATCGGACTGATCAATGCAGATCTGGTCAATGAAGAGATACAGGTCCTTCTCAGAACAAAAATGCTTTCTCTTTTCTTTACGCCTGCATTTGAGGAAGCGATAGAGATTGTTTCGAACCTGCAAGGTTCTACCATCAATCCATATGTCGTGAGCCGGAGATTCTGGACCCCATGTATAAGATAAAGCCGCGTATGCTGGTGCTTTCAGCAAGTCGAATATCTCAACGCTGCACCGAATTGGTCCGTATGAGTCTGGTTGGACTCGGAGAAGGCGAATTTGCGATTTCCAATAAGCCAGTGGCTGATAAACATACTTTCTTGGTTGTGTTCCGAAAAGCATGTTGGGATCAAAACCCCGCTGTCGGGACTGGGAAAGCAGCCTCGAGGTATTTGTGATCAGGAAATGCAGTGGACGGGAAGGTCAAAGGTCGCTGAGAGCTCGTGTCAGAGATCAATACTGAATACACAAATGTACATAGTGTTGATTCGGTGCTCGGCAGGATCTGTCATGCCACAATATTCCTGTGTGCCATCTTCATTCTCGAGTTTGGGACCTGGCGGTCATCAGCTTGTACTATCGGTTTTTCCTGTCATAGCAATTGTTACCGAGGCTTTGTTTTCTACGCACATGCACTCTAAGAATCGCAAACAGTGCCCGCTAGAGCAGCGTTGAAACTGCGAATGCTGCGAAGCGAAGTAACGACTTCAATCCATGCAGGTGGGGCAGATGTCAGATTCGCGAAAGGGGCTATTCCAGCGCACGCATCCTGATTAGGAAGCTATTCTTACCCAGCCACCGACCTGAGCGATGCTCGGGCCCACGCACCTGGCAGGAGAAACAGCCTGGAGGAAAGGCAAAATTGCATATGAAAGGCGTCTATGCTTCCCTTATCACGTCTCTCTGTTTACTGCAACGCGTCACCATAACGGTAAAGGATCGCTCGCTTTGAGGGTCTGCAGGTGACAGGAGTGGTGGCGGTAAGGCGGGTGGTAACAGTTCGAAGAATAGGTGCATCTGGGTTAACACAGTGAACCGTATTGGGAGTTGTGTAAGTCACGTGGGATTGTTGTATAGCGGAATGACACGAAAACCGTGTTTTGCAAGATTGATCGTGCCTTGAGCTCGTGAAATTACTATAAATACATATATGCTGGTGTTGCTAGAGTATGCCGTAACATTTGTACATCGCCTTGGGGGTATATAAAGCCAAAGCACACCGAACTGTGGTGTAATGATCAGAACGCCAACCATGCAATCGCTAAATCGTCAATCGTGAGAGAGCCTCTCAATTCTGTTTTGGTGCAGCTCGTCCAGATGAATTACTACTGGAGGGCATAGAAGTCCTGCTGTTGCGCTGCACGTCTCGTAATGCTGCAGCGTAATCTGCTTCTGCAGTCATGCCGTGCATGCGGCTGTCCATGTCGTCCATGAAATGATGTTGTGGTTTCCTTATATCGGTGTGTGCGGCTTCCAAAGTCCGCATAGGTGTATCGTCAAATGCGCTTGGCACGAGGTCCTCTGGCGCCACGCCTGCGTGCGGGTCGGCCATGTCGTTGGAGAAAATCGAGTCCTTTGGCTTGCGGCGGTGTCTCCTTGGCTTGAATGGGAAGTTGCTCGGGTGAATGTAATCACCATCCGGGCTTCTGACCTGCTGTAGTGCGTTTGCCTCCCTCTCCATCTCTTCCCATGTAGCTACAAGCTCGCCATTATTCCGGTTGCGACTGTCACTCATATCGGCTGAGAAGCTTCCCAGGCGGCTGATCTTGAAGGCTCGTAAGCGATCCAGGGCCATCTTGAAATCATCCAGAACTACCGAGTCCGTCAGGCACTTGAAAACGAATGCAAGCTTCCAGAAAGGATTGATGCCAGTCGCCAGTCCAGTAAATGTGATAACGCGAGTGACACATAGAATGTCCAGAAGGATAAAGACCATGGACATGACCATTGCCAGCAACATGATTGCAAACCGCGGTGAGATGCGTAGAATCTCTTTCAATCCCATCTCATATTGGGTTTTGATGATCCAGAAAAGATAGACCGTGGTAATGATCCACCATGGGTCCCGGCACAATGCTTCCCATGGCCTTGTTCTAAGAAAAATGGTGTTGACGCCATGGAAGTAGGCAAAGTTGGCGTAGATTTCCGCTATCCAGTAGGGCTGTACCAGGATGATAGTCCCAATGAAAGTGTAGCTGACTGGTTTCGATAGGAATGGTTTAATTTTCATCCAGGCGATGACATTGTGAAGCGACCAGGAGGCATTGAGGAATATAGCTGATATGGATAGCCACCACGCGTGTGTAGGACTGTCGAAGAAAAGATAGAAGCCTTGCCAAAGGCCCATAACAAGCTGGTGATTAGGTTAGCAGGGGGCCTTATTCGTGTCATGCCAAGTACCCACTTCAAGTAAAATTAACTAAAATCAAGTCAGCATCGGATGACGGCAGCAGGGATCGCGCGACTCACTTTGTGCAATAGAACACCTCTTCGCATGTTTGCAAGAGTGATGAAGCCCATGATGACAAGTGACCCCACAAGATAACCCATTGCCCATGCTTCGAGGACCAATTCGCTGGGGTTCGTGGGTTTGGGAACCACTTCTCCCTGAACCCAGCGCCTCGGAGGATTCGCGATGGGGCTCATGGCGGAGGCAGGATTTTCGAGATGTTGAGTGTCGTGTTGGAGGCCGAGATGCGTTGCGAGCAAATCACTCGTAGGCTCGTATAGTTGTGGCCCTCGACAATATCACCATGGCAGTGAAGGAAGCTGAGGCAAAGCAGGTGAGAAGGAGCGGGAAGTAAGAGAGAAAGCGAACGAGCGGCGCGGGTGTTCTCGTGGCCCTCCGCCATTTCTCCGCAATGCCATGACCGATGTGGAGGACGTGGGCAGAGGCTTCACGCGCGGACCTAGCGAATGATGACACTTCACTGAAAGAAGCGTTAGTGTCATCGAAATAGGTTGGCTTACTGCCACGGGCCTCAACGGCAGACGGGGCTTGACGCGCATATGGATCAGGATTCGCTCAGGTTCGGCAAACGCAGGATCCAGACTGCGCAAAAAGCGTAACAGCGATTTGCCGTGTACGAGAGGCGTTTGTCATTTTTCGGCTCACTGCCAAAATAGTATAGTTTACGCGCCAGCGACAAATTGGGTGCTGCGTTGACAACTGCTCCAAGGCACAACATAGTGCTGCAGGTTGCGCGCGCAGATAGATCTGGGGAAACCGAGCTTGCGGTAACATCTATAACAGATAATCATGCGCGATGATAACACAGGCGCAATGTCGACTTCTTCAAGGAATGCGCAAGTCCGCTCAACCTGTGGGCTGATCAACCCCAGGCCATTGGCGCGGCGCGCTTGCCGGCTGCACATGAGGCGAAGCCGAAGGAAGACTGAGGCCCCAGGCTGCGGCAGCCGGAGCGGCCTGGCCGTCAGGCTGGAATCCGGGGGATATGCACGATTGGCTGCTTTGAGGCAAAGTGCACATGAGGCCTGTTGCAATTCGAGATTTGTAGATGAAGTCGGACCGGTAGGCCAACGTGATGACAGCCACAATGTGTGGACAAAGACAAGACTTCATCACTGGTACGGCTGAATGTCCCAACGCGTGGTTGCCACGCGCGCCCTTGCACTAAACTAGGGACTAGCGGGCGCGCTGACAGTTCTCTGGACAAAGAAAATGTCCCAAGATTTGATCAAAGTGAGGCTATAGCACGGCAGCCCGTGCGCATGAGGCTCTGGCACTTGGCTCCTATTACCTTATAGGAAGTAATTCGACATCGAGGGAATGTCGAGGGTCTGCCAGGGCCACTGCGGCGGAAGACCTGCGGCGAATGGCACCCAGCATCCGCGAGCTCCCGAACTTGTGGCACCATGTTTCCTTCCCAGACGGACTCAGTCACCCCGCACTTCCGTTCTCGAATGCACCCAGTACGTAGTTATTGTAGGTCAGAGATACAATAGCCTATCTGCTAGCTTGTGCTTGCTAGGCAGTGTCGGCATTAGACATGAAGCAGGGCAGCTGAAATGGTGTGCGGGCCATCATCTGAAGCTGAATGGAGAGAGAAATTAGGGGAAGGGGGGCAGACTACATACTGCAGACAAGCATCCCTCAGAGGCCTATGGCAGGGACTTGGTACTGTTGTAGGCAACCATATCTAGGTACTGATGAGTGAAATCGACTCATATGGAAAGTACCTATAGTAGACGCGCTATGTAAACGCGCCTGTCTTGCCCCACGTCGTCATAGCCCCGCGCGTTGCAGCAAATAGTGAGCTCGCATCAACACGCTGAACAGCTCACCAGAGCGCACGCAACTGGCACGCTCCTATCACCGACAGCAATACCCTCAAAATGTTTAAAAAGAAGCCAAATGTAGGTGCATATCTATATGCATCGTGTTCGCAGGCTCACAAGACCCAGATCAAGCCGCTGTCGCCGCTCAAATCCAGCGAGCGCCGCCGCACCGCAGACCAGATCATTGCAGACTTTGGAATTGAAGTCCCTGTAGATTCGAGCGTCGACCCAGACGACAAGGCAGCCTCCACAGCAGGTCTCACAGCAGTACGAAAGTCGATACTCCCCGAGAATGCGCTCTCTGCACGTTTCACGACAACAGCAGGCCCGGACTTGAAGCAGGTGTCCGGCACCATATACGTCGGCAGCCATGAGGGTACAGGGGGCGAACAGCGAGTGCTCTGGGTCAAAGTTGGCGAGCAGATGTATCCAACAGGTAAAGTGCAATTATCTCGTGACGGCCTTGCCGTGATCTAACAGGCGACAGTCTACACCCTCTGGCACAACCCCAAGATCGTGCCCCTCCTCTACACACCGCTGTACGTCGTCGAAAAGCTCCAAGGTGGCGCGGATCTCATGACGCCGGGGCTACAGCGCGGACCGCCGTTTCCCAAGAAGGCCACAAAGGGTGCTGTTGTCGCCATCGCTAGCCTTGAAGCGCCCACGGTACCTATGGCTGTTGGCACATGTCTGATCGACGTGAGCTCGCTCGGAAGTACACAAGGGATGAAAGGACATGCCGTAGAGACGTTTCACTGGGCAGGTGACGAGCTGTGGGCATGGAGCACAGCCAACAAGCCAGGTCGTGATCCACCAGCTTTGATCGAAGCTTGGGACGAGCAGGGAGAAGAAGACACCAGTCTTGTTGAAAGAACCGCAGCTGTCGATTTGGAAGATGATGGCGGCGTGTCTCTTGACGTCGACCCTACAGAGCGATCGAAAGCCGAGCAGGCACAGGGAGTGGAGGGTGAGGATGCGCCTACTAACAAGGATTTTATCGATGTTGTCGACGACAAGGAGCTCACCACAAAGGGTCAGTACTTTACGTCTGGGAGGCAAGTGCATATGCTGACAGCTTCCAGAAATCGACGATGCCTTCAAGAACGCCTTTCTCTTTGGCGTACGGCATCACATGGAGCAGAACAGAAACCAATCGAACTTTGGCCTAGACTTTCCGCTATCACAGTCGGCTGTTATGGCTCTGCTGGTCCAACCTTTTCTGCCTACTTACACACCCGCAAGAACTGCCTCCTTACAGATTAAGAAGTCAAGTTGGAAGAACATTAAGAAGTTCATCAAGTACCTGGACAAGCAGAAGATTGTCAAATGCAAAGACCGAGATGGGAACGAGGTCGTGATACTTGATATCGACTTCCAGGATCACCAGATCGAGGCATTTGTGCCCTACAGATTGCCAAAAAAGGATGCACCAGCAGGGGCAAGCGCAAGTGGTAAGCCAGCTGCGCCTCTGGCCGCAGAATCTTCCGTGGGTCAGAAATTGAAGCTCATCTCACTGTTGCGACCCAAGGAAAAGTTGGCACCTATCTTCCACGCATCCAAGGCCGATCCTCGTGGGCTGTACACCCCTCATGAGCTCAAGCAACATCTCATTGCTTATATCGAGTCTGAGAACCTGGTCAACCCGAAGAACAAACGCCTCATTAGTATCAACCCACAGCTGGCGGATGCATTACTGGGTTCCTCAGCCGCAGATGCTGCTGCCCTCTCCACAGGCACAATTGCTCGAGACGCGCTCGCAGAACGAATGGTCGCTGCGGCTGCGCCTTTCCATGCAATTGTCCGCAACGATGCTGACATCGCTGAAGCAAAGCCCAAGGCTGGCGCGCCGCCCAAGATTCAGATCACACTCGAAACGCGCAGTGGCAACAAGACAGTCACGAAAGTACATGGCTTGGAGCCCTTCTATATTGCACCACAGCCGCTCGCCGACGAGCTGAGGAAGACCTGCGCTGGTAGTACTAGTGTTGATAAGCTTCAAGGCTCGAGCCCGAAGGCTCCTGTGATGGAGGTTCTCGTGCAAGGTCCGCAAAAGGATGCCATCTTGAAGGCGCTCGAGAAGCGTGGCGTGAACAAAAACTGGGTGGAGGTCATTGACAAGACCAAGGGCAAGAAGAAATAAAGTTTGAATTTCAGGGAACATCTGGCAGCATATAGCGATCAATACCCGGGGTTGCATCACGTAGTGAACTTTCTCATCCATCGATGATTGGAGTTGGGGTGGCAGAAGGTCGATCATGACACTCTGCATGATCTTGCAAAGACACCTTTCCTATCGGGCTCACAAACTCCACGTAGGTTGGAGAAGCGCTACTATACAATGACTTTTAAAGGATCAAAAACAGACATGCTTGCGAAGAAGCTCCGTCAGTCTTCATGTGAATGATCGTTCTAGTCCTAACAGAGTAGGTGCCTCGGCTCGCCACGGCGCGGAACATGCTGCCATTGGCATCAATCCCCAGATCAACATCTTGCGTATCCTTGCCCGCCTTATCCTCGCTCATCTTTTGTACATATCTACCGCCTTTCTTTTCTTTTTGGGGTTCCCGGCATGGTCACAATGGCGCACGCACTGAGTATCGTTGTTGCTGGAGCTTCAATCGCAGCAGTCGCGACAAATCCCGTCTACTTCAAAAACCTCGTCCAGGCACTGGTGCGCGCGACAGGCTACAATGCGCCGGGGGGAGCATGGAGAATCGCCGCGATACTGCTCGCGCTGGTGAACGTCAAGAACCTGCCGTTCGTGTGGCACGTACGTCTTTCTCTCCCCTTCATCTCCAGTCCTCCACAGCGTAGACACACGCCCTTCGCAACCTCCAAACTGACAAGTCCCACCCCCCGCAGTTCCGCATCTTCCGCGCAATGATCTATCAGATCTACTTCCAACCGACCCAAATCCCCCCTCACGCGCTCTTCCAACCCGCAATAACAAGCACGCACACCTCGCTACTAGAAACCGATTACAACATGCACAAATCCAACTCGACCTACTTCAGCGACATGGACGTGAGCCGCACGCATCTCTTCACAGCGATAATCCGCAATGGTATCAAGAAGAACTCGCGCCTCGGGGGGAACAAGAAGTCCGCGCTACGGGGCGCTGTTGGCGCCACCGAGGGAACGCGCGGGAGCCATATCATCGCGTTGGGTGGGATTTGCTGTAACTTCAAAAAGGAGATTAAGCCGTATACGAAGTTCGAGATGTGGACCAGGTTGCTCTGTTGGGATCGGAAGTGGTTTTATCTGATCACGCATTTGGTCAAGCCTGGCTCGGGGAAGCCCGCGAGCTGGACGCTCCAGCCGTGGAGGAAGACGAGGGCGCCGGGGAAGGAGGTGAGTGAGGAGGAGTTGCTGAAGAGCGTCTATGCGACGGCGATTGCGAAGTATGTGATTAAGAGGGGGAGGATTACAGTGCCACCCGAACAGGCGCTGATTGATGCGGACATGATACCTGCGAAGCCTGAGGGCTGGGTTTGGCAGGGCTTTGGGGAGAGTGCTGATGGCGAGGCACATGCGAACGGTGTCTTGCCGAAGCCTGTGGATGGGACAGAGTGGAATTGGGATATAATAGAGGCTGAGAGACAGAGGGGGCTGAAGATTGCGGAACACTATGCCGCATTGGACGATATGCATCGCTTCTTCGATGGTGGGAAGAACGGCGCTCTGGGTGAATATCCCGATTTGCTGTTTTAGATATGATAGATTACTGTTAGACTCCACTTAGACGATGATGAAGAGCACATAGAGTAACGATTGTATAGCAAGGAATTGATTGTTGGGTTGTATATACAGCCGGATGCAATACAGCTACAAAATAACCAATGCGCCCAGTGGTACTCATTTACTGATGCTGCAGTAGCCAACGTTCGTGAACTTTACAGTTAAGCAGACGCTACCTGCCCTCTTAGTGCACGAGTGTGCGCGACCCAAGTGCCTCAATTGAATATACGTACAACATCAACTTTCTGGCATGAAGGGTTCTGTGGCTCCCCAGTAAGACCGACTTTCCAAGACAACGTGTAGTACTGGTACGACCACCTGGTGAGGCAGATGTACCAATTGTTTACTTTCAGGTTTGGGCTGAAGTAGGTTGGAGGACTGACAGTGTCGTCCAACCCCACCGAAATATATGCAGAACCATCCTTATTGAAGGCAATGACGTCGTATTTCTCCGTACCGGGAGAGAATGTTGGGTTGGCGACATTCGAGGCGCTAGACAATGATAGATACATTGCAGACGGGACTGTGAGGTTGCCGCCGGCTCGAAGAATCCAGCTGAGAGGCCCATCGGTATTTGTAGCGCCAGCAGGCTGGTTCGCGTAGGAGCTGACGTTGTGGTAAAAGGTCGTGTACGAGCTTGGAGGATTCTGAGCCGTCTCGCCCGTGAGACATAGGCCTTCAATAGCAGCTCCCTGGTGGCAAGCGCCTAGAGCAGTGCTATCGTGATGAATGTCAGCCTTGAGAAATGGTGTGTATGGGATGGAGACCGTACCCGTTGATTGTTGTATTGGTAGACTTGACGAACAGACGGAACCCTAAAGACTGGAGATCGTAATATTGTGCTGTAGTCAGTGTCGACAGAACAGCAAGGATTATTGCGATTGTGGGCTTCATGGTGCTGAGCTGTTACCACCTAGCTGGTGTTCTGAAAGTATAGAGCTTTTACTTTAAGTCGAGAGCGTCTAATTGAGCTGAGACGAGGTTGTAGGGGAATGGCGAAGAATGGCAGTATGAAAATCAAAGGAGGCTCGAAGGATAGTTTTTCAATCGTAAGCAAGCGGTCTGCATGATGATGGCAAGCACACCTCAAACCTGAAGGTGAGGGGCCTTCGTCTTCGAACCATGGAAGTGACGGACCCTTACTTTGTCACCAGAGAAGTTGCGAGGGAAGCGGTGGTGCGATAGAATGACAGCTCCAATACGCAGCAAGTACGAAGGTCTGCCAGTTGTTCAGATCCAGGACTGGTATAGCTGTGGCCCTTTGATGCGGTTGTGTTACCAAGCCGGATGCTCGGGTCACCCTCGTCCCAAGATGTTCGTGATACGAACGCACCTGCATCTTCTTCACCGTACCCTGCATGCACAAACAAACAGGCTCTGTCTGGCCTTCAAGTAAATAGACATGCAATCAAAATCTCACTGGTAGATGACGTAGTCTGACGTTCGCAACAGAGCCAATAGGGTAGGATAGGACCAGGCTTATGTATCAAAGCTCCAGAGGAACTTTTCGTTGGTTGCAGAGCGAGATAGCTCTCAAAAATAGATGAAAACGTGGCAATCGTACGACGCACTTATGTCCGAGGGGAATATAGCTGGATATCTGAAGAATTTGTGCCTGCAACATGTATGTTGATTCGTGTTTGGATGTTCAATCGATACGCCCAAGAAGACACAGGCTCCACATAAGAATCTATGATGCTGCTGATGTCGAATTCATTGCGGGCTATCGCTCGAGGAGGGCTGTTTGTCTGCAGCTAGGAATACTTCCACATGAGCTTCTTCAAGCGGATGGTCCTGTCCCTTGCTTGGCTGCTTCCTGCACAATCGATAATTTGCGCACATCTTTCAAGACGTGGTTCATGGACGCCTCTTCGTCGCGTTCTACCTTGATATTCGGCATGGGCCACTAAAGAAATATGTCGGTTAAATGTGCATGCGGATGAAAACGGGGTTACGCACTTCGCTGTCGAATGGCTGATCAATCTGACCCGCGCCAATGATGATGTGGCGATCAAGCAGAGACTTGTCTGCTGGCTTCAGGCGTTCCATCATGCTACGGGAGAGCAGGGTACCAGCATAGACTGATTGCGATTGTGCGACGAGACCATTGATGCACAATGCAGCAGTGGAACGTGTGACCTCTGCAGTAGTCAACTTGAGCGCAGAGTCTGGAATGTCGCTATTGAGTAGGCCCAGCGCATAGTTGCCTAGGTAAATGAGGAACAGCAGGCTCCAAGCGTCGTAAGCGTCGAAGCCATGCCGCAGATATCGGATACGCATTATTGTCTCAAACCGGATGTATGCTTCCCTGTGTAGTTGTATCGCACTCTTACCGTCAAACAGTTGTGGTGGGGCTGGGACAAGCTGCTGTGCTACAGTAGCTTGGCCCTGGAAGAGGCTGTGCAAGGCCATATAACATTCGGTACTGTGAAGAAGTCAACCGGCCGTTCAAAGGAAAAAAAAAAGGGTTGGTGTTTCGAGCAACCCCAAATACACAACATGCCATGTCGAATTTGTGAATCATGAGGCACGTCACTGCAACCGACAGCATTCCGCACCTGAAGTCTCATACGCAGATCATAACCAGGAGTAAGAAGGTGCATCGACTCACTGAACATTGAAATGGCAAGGTAGTAGGATTTTGCTTGGAGCAAGAGTTCCAGGTAATCTCTGCATGACCAGCTCCAAACGTCGTTTGAAGTCGAGCACTTGCTTATGCGACAATTGTGCTGGCTCGTGGGAGGAGAATTGCGCCAGCGCTATGTCGTTCAAAACAATCCGCAGATCGATTGTAGCTTTCATCACATGGCCGAGATGCATGGGTGTGATGGTCGGGCTAAGAGGATACCTGATATAAATCTCACCATACCAGTCTGGATGGGTATCAGGGTCGTTTGCTGGAAACGCAGGTGTGTCTTGGATAAAGGGTGCACGACGGTAGTAGTAGGTCTGCCTGGGTGTTAGTAGGCTGCTGGGTAGCTCCCTAAGGACCCTAATAGATGCTGCTGCACCTTGCTAGCTTCTAATAATTGAACTGATACAACTAGAAGTTAGCAGAAGACAAGCGCGGCCAATGCCATGTAGCCATTTGAGAGTGTTTTCTGGCTATAGAGATAAGGTCAATGGCAGCCTCTCTTGTGTTAGCGCATCTTGCGCTACGTCAAACGGCTCCTCGGAAGCTGGTGAGGCGTAGTGTAGGTCACAATGAGTGCCACCAAAACGTAAACTTACCGTGCCAACTTGCCACAGCCACAATGCCCATGCTGTGAATTCTTGTCCTTTCCGAAGCCTGGCACTAAGATGAGCAGGAGACCGCTCAAAAATTCGAAGATTTCGAGCCACAGCAATAGCTTCGAAAAGATAAAATTCTCCCACAGTGCTCATTCCATTTACATTCAGGACACAGTGCAGCACTTGTGCAGCGTGAATAGTGGTCAGCCGGCTTATACCCATCTCCAGGTCCCATAATCGCCTGGCCTCAAGAAGGAAACGGTTTTGAAGGTTACCAGGCATCCAGAACTTAGCGAGATCAGGAATGCCTTTGTAAGCTTGCTGACGAAGTTAACGTAGTGTGAGCGGTGCTGGCAGCGGACACTTACACAAGCCGCTGCGAGCACAGCATTTACAAGTAATGACGAGCAGAATTGAGTGCGTCGCGCGGCAAGGTCTTCGAGGAATAACTCTTTGTTAAACCAGAAAAAAGTAGCGTGATGATGGGAAAGATAGATTGTGATCAAGCGACGAAAAAGACCATCGTCTGAGATGACGTTCGTCCATTGCCTTGCGTAGACGCGATCGAGGATAGGTTCTACCACTTCAGCTGCGTGACTTGGCTTCATATAAGGACCCATACATTTGCTTGTCTCCGACGCGGCTTCTGAATCGGCTTCAGCTGAAGAAGAATGTGATTTGAAGGTGGCTTCGTATAGCGGAGTGTTAAGATATTGGTTACCTGGAACCAATAAGAATGCAGGCATCGAGTCCATATACGGAAGCGTATATCGTAGCCGAGTTTCAGGCTCTACACTCATTTGCACAAGCAGGTCACCATCTCTTACGTGACGAAGGACAGTTTCCGGATCTCCCCCCATTTTGATGCGTCTCATGATCTCGATCGTCTCGTTGTCAGGTCGAGTCTGAATCAAAGAAAAGAGCTGGGCATATGCTTCATGCTGTCGCTGAAGATCAGCGTGCTTGCGTTTTATTGCTTGGCCCTGTGTCTCACTCAATTGTGCAGCATAATGGCAAGGAGTCGATCTGCGTCGACACTAGCAAAGAGTCAGCATGCAGTAATGGCTTCACCGGTCACTGAAAACTGACTTCCCAACATTCTGGCCGCACGCCATCATCTCCAGGATCTTCATATTTGCATTTTGTCTTTCTCTGCCTGCACGCCTCACAAGCAGACGTAATTCGATCCCGGGGTCGCCGTTGTGGTGGCGCCACCTCTTTTTTCGTGACTGTAGGTAGCAGGGGGCGAAAGAGGGGCCGCTCCTGCGCCATTTCACAGATCCCAGAAGTGCTGTGCTTCAGCAATGAACTCGGCTCAATGAGGCGTTGGACGAAGCTTGGACAGGGTGTGGCGAGGTTTACAACTCCTCGGAGACTTGTGACGTTTGCATGGTGAATTATCACACTGAGGACTGGTGGCACGAAGGAGTTGGGGCTCCTTCGTATACGTAGTCCAATCATCTCGTGTCACACCCGTACCTGGGCCCACTCTCGCCTAACTAAGGGTCCGTTCCAGTGCTTTGCTGCATGCACAGAGACCCCTGGCAGGCGTTAAACTTGCTGAGCTCTTCTCACGTGACATTTTCGTCCGGAACGGGCGGGTCTCTCCGCAGTGTTTACTGATAGCTGTCGATCTGTGGCCTTAAATGGCCGTGTCTGGAAGCGCGAGTTGCTGTGTGTTTGACAAAGGAGGCGCACGAGCCAAGACTGCAGTTGAAGCAGCCAATGGGAGCAAAGCGCCGTGCAATCGCCGAAAATCCACATTTCTGCGAAGACAAAGCAACGGTTCACATCTCTGCAATACGATGTTGTGAGCCACACCGCCCTGGGGAGCCCTGCACCGTCGCAGAGAGGATACCTTGTCACTGCGATTTGCGTTGGACAGTGCGCGTGGCAGCTCAGTGGCATTGGATCCCGCAGCCATTCATAACGGGTCCTGAACGACTTCTTTATGGCCGCCCGTCGGCGCAGCAGCTCGACAATCTGCGATGAACAACAACAATCAGATCTTGCGGCCACTTTTGCCGGCCACACGACCCCGGTCCCCTCCGCCAGCCGGTCCAAGCTCCAAGAGGAAGCGCGTGTCTGTTGCGTGCAATGAGTGTCGCCAAAAGCGAATCGGCTGCGATGGCAGTCGTCCTGCGTGTGCCGCCTGCACCAGGCGCGACAGACGCTGTGTTTATATGAATGAGGAAGATTTGGAGATGCGCCCGACTGTCCTGAAACGGGAGAACATTGCGCTGCGAGAAAAATTAGCCGCATTCCAGGACATCTTCGAACATTTGCAAGCGAGGTCAGAGCATGTCACGAATGATTCTATGAAGCGCTTGGGTGCTGGCGACGATCCCTCTGACGTTCTGAAGACGCTTCGTGGCGAATTGCCGCGCGCGGTTCTGTCAGAACAGAGCGCAGCGAGAGCTATGCTCCCACCTATTCACTCAGATGGCGAACTTGAACTCCTTGTGCGACACCCGAAGGCCTACTACGCTATCGATTTGCCCGTTGTCGCGCAGGAGACTGTAAGCAGCCTATTTCGAGGCGGCCAGTCGTCATACGACCACATCTCTCACCTGGGGCTTGTCAAAACTACAGCAAACCCGTCAGATCATCCCAGATATTGCGACTCGCGACTGGGGAAGCTCAACATAAGCTTTTGGACATCTGTGCCTGTTGCAGACGACCTCGCTGCGTCTGCAATATCGCTCTACATCGAGACTCACCACCCAATTTGGAGCTTTTTCGATGCATCCAAGTTTATCGAGGACCTGATTGAATGTAGGACAGATTCTACGTCGACATGTTCCCCACTTTTGGTTAGCTCGTTGCTTGCATTTGCCATGGTAAGCAGTTTTCATCACAATTTAGTGACACCTACTAAACATCGCCCAGCAAGGCTATTCTTCGATAGACACTGCAGCATCGGATTATAGCTATCAATTTGAAGAGCAAGCAGAGAAGCTGTTCACTGCCGAGGGAAGGCAAGATAGCCTTCCAACTATCGCAGCCTTACCGCTTTTATACACTTCCATTGCCACGCACGGAGACGTACCTAGAGCTGTGAAGTACCTCACATCAGCGAATGAGGCCGCGGACAGAATGAATCTTTTTGGGGACCTTGATCCAGACACACTTGGATCGCCGAGCACTATCGCAGCATCCAGTCAGGCTGCCTGGGGCCTGTTCAACTTTCTCGTGTACGCGAAGGCCAGATCCCCTTCCTCTCTGTCTGCAGGCGTTGACTCTTGTGTCCAGACAAATGGTTCAGTTTCAAGTCTTACCGCCTCTCCAGCATCCACCTACCGTGCCGCTGCCTGAAGAGCTGAGAAGCAAAGGTCAATCACGCAAAGACAGTCATAGAGAGGAGGGTGGTCACATCAGCCTTGCGCTAGCTGAAGTTCAAGTGGCCCAGTCGATGTTCTGCAGGCTCTGGGTCATTGTGAACGAAATATGCTTCATATACCGAGACAAGAAGCTTGGTGCAAGATCACTAAGCTTCGCACTGGGGAAATATCACAAGCTACTAAAGCTTGTAGATACTCTACCTCGGTCGATGCTAAGGTTTACAAAGACACCCCACTGGGTGCTCATACTACAGTAAGTCTTATTCAAAGCCTGCCAGACCTACTGATCCCGGATTGACACATACGCAATTCTTCGAGCATGTCGACTGGTCCGCCATTCGTACTGTTGAACTCAGAAACGCTGACGTCTTAGCAGTACCATCATTCATATGGTTGTTTTGGATCTCTTCCGTCCTTACATTGCACAGGACAAGCAGCACGGTTTTCGCGCATATGTACGCGAGTCATCGTCCCCAAGAACAATATTTGCTGCATCAGTCATGCAACTCAAGGGTGATTATGGAACTTCAACAGGCTGATATAGCTCTAACAACATATATAGCACTACTATTCGCGTTCGCGATTGAGTACACGCCAGCCTATTGGAACCTTGCGCTGAGCGGGGCTATGGTGTTCACAGTAAACGCCGTCCTCAACGACCTTGAGGACCAAGAGAGAAAGAACTATCTGAGTTTCTGTATCTCCATGTCCCAAAGACTTCTGCCGTCTTACGTCTATATGATTGAGACGATTCGGGCAATTCTGGCAATCGCGACAGACAAAGGCGCCATCTCGAGTGCAGACGCTATCCGTATGGACGCCGAATCCGCTTTGTTACAACACGCAAAATACACCGATCGATCCAAGGGAGGGTGGGTAGTGGCGCCGTCAGCAGACGATAATGTTGGTGGTAACATCAATACGCTCACGGAACGATTCGAGACCATCACGCTGTTTAGCGAATTCACTGAAGGCATTGCCTGAATTTCATCAAGACTTCCATGCATTACTACCAATGCGTGTTTGATACCCTTCTCTTCTGCAGGCGGCGCGCTGTATATTCAAGCAATAATTCGTAATATATACACACTTTCCTTCAGATTCAGGTCGACAGCATATACGACCGGCTAGGAGTAGCAATCTGAAGAAACAAATTTTCCGTACAGTCTGAACAATCACAACAGCATCTCTATCGAGAAAGGCCATCACGTCTAGAGCCTGTAACTCGTAAACATCGACAAGAGCAATTTGCTTAACACCACAAATGTAATTCTGTCCGACCCAGCTGGAATAGCAGCTGCTTTTGTAATCGTCCAGGTGCGGCAGGATTGGCTATGGAGGAAACGAGGACATCTTCCTCGGTTGTGTCAGAGGTTGTGGACCCAGAGTCGGCAGATCCGGAACCGGCCTTGATGTACGCAGCAACCTTATCGACGGCAAGAGGTGCAAGGTTGTTACCCCTGAAGGTGGAACGGAACGTGGCCTTAGATACGCATGTCAGCTGACCGAAGGCTGAAGCGACGCTACCTTCAAGGCAGGCGCGGTGAAGCGCAGGACACCATGTGGCATCGCCGTTCAGCTGACACAAAAAGTCCTCGACGGGAGCTTGAGCGCCTATGCACGCGTCGAACGTATGACCCTAACTGTTCTGGGAATAACTCTTGACTACATGAGAACTACCGGTTGTGTTGCTTAACCAGGCTTGGACCTACGTTCGGCGGTCTAGCGATGGTAGTTGCGACCAAAGGTATATGTTCATGAAGGGCGCCACCTCTCGGGCATGCGTAGGACTAGAGCGTACAGCAGCTTGCCAGTATTAAGCAGGCATTTGGCGCTCTGAACTATTCAATTATGGAATCAACTTCACAATAATTCCTCACGAAATGATCTTAATCAAGATGTGTCTTGACTTGAACTACACCTACGAACAGAACACTTTTCTCAAATTTGGTAAACATTGCCTCGTAGTAAGAAAGACGCTGCAGTGACCACATCGTGGAGTTTGATTCGGGGGAGGTGAAATAGCATGCTCTGAGTCAATCTGCGATCTATGTCATGCTGGATCTTATTCAGGCAATATCACTGCGATGACGATAAGTGGGAGTGAAAGCCACATATGCCCAGATTTTAACCTCTCCTTCTTGCATAGATACCGGAGAAACAGCAATAAATCCATCTAGACTACTGCTGAATTGCTGGTCTAGGGGTTCGATTCCTCTACTTTGTAACAAGACCGTTGCGATCACTTCGATCGTGAACTGCGGGGAATTATAAGGTCAGGCAGGTCGCAAGCTCGAACCCTGATAAAACCAGAGTCTCTTTCTAACCGTAACCTAGATACATGGGAGATGAATGGTTTTCAGCGGTTGACAGAGAATCCTATATGGAGATATCAGCTGTTCTTTTTGCTTTTCATACCTGCTCCTGGTTTTGCTTCTGGTGGTCGCGAACTACCCGTTAAGTTCGGCATGGAGTCAGGTAAGGCGATGTTGTTCACCAGCTGTTCTTTTTGAAACGTTCACCCAGGCAGATGGTTGCAGTACATTCACAAAGGATTTATCACATCCAACCTTTCACTGTGTACGCTCTTCGCCTCATGATCATCATAAGTAAGCTACCATGATACCTCCGGGGCGACTTTCGAGACCTTTGCCAACTGTAGCTATGCCACACAACCAGCACGAGGGGCGCAACCCAAGCGAAAGTCGACAAAGCAATAACCAACTCTCCAGCCGAGATAGTTCAACTCCAAACCTCGAGGTCCAATTATACAGTCAGCCATTCAAACAGGGTCAAAGTGCAGGTGAAGATGAGCCATCTGGTTTTAATCCATCTCCAAAGCGTGGACAGGGACCGCGCCGCCCACCACCTCTCATCAGAGGTGAATACGAAGAACAATACAGTCGTGAGGATCGACGAAGATTTGCGATTTACCGCGGTCCGGCAGCCACAGAAACGAACTGTCTGACTGGCAGAGCTGATAACAACAAGGCTTCCTTGGCGAGGCCTGTGCTGGCTACGAAAGACGTGAATGAGAAGCTGCGGAATGCTGACAGCCACGAGACTACGTCGTCTCTGCTAGACTTGAACAAAAACTCGCCGGGAATCGGACAGCAGCCAGGACAGCAGCGGTCGGTGGCAGATGAGGAGAGAGCCAAAGGGTCTCCAGGACGGCAGCTGAAGTTTATACCCTCGCTTCCAGAGGAGCCTGCTCTTCTGGCCATCCAAACAAAAGCTGCATCTAGGAATGAACTGGAGGCTCGAAGAGACAGGGTATCTCAGGAAGAGGGAATGGAGAGTCTCATAGCTGAGATCTCGGATCAGCTGCCTGGAGTCTCCATAAGACCACGATCCCCATTTGAAGACAGCAGTGCGATACCTGAGCCTCTGGATCTGGATGTAGTCAATAAGCGGAAGAAGACAGTTTGTCTATCCAAGTCGGTTGGTAATCTGAAGGACTGTTCTCGGGGTTCTGAGCGAAATCGTTTGCACAAGTCGAGGAAGGACTCTCCTGGATCAATTTCCGCTATTCCATCGCTCGGTCGCGAGAGTCCCAGCACGTCAAAAGCGCTCGAACTCGCTAGTGCAGAAAGGAAGTGATACAAGGGCTTTCGACGCTCCAACTGATGAGCGGCAGATAGGCAAATACGGCTGGACAAGCCTATTGCGAACAGCACCTTGCAAGCTCTAGGCAGCCATCTGGCACCTTTGGAAGGATTCAATGGAGGAGACTCAATGGAGGAGATTCAATGGAGCGATTGGACTAAGTGGACATGTAGCTATCATCCTAATGAGACGTACATTTACCTCCTACACCGATCAGGCTGGAACGACTGCAATCAAACTTTTGCCTTTTGCCTTTCCTGCTCTATGGCAAGCGCTCCTTCTGAGCCAGCAATGTGTTGTAGACGGCTTGAGTTGATGGAAGTGTCCAAAGGGGATGAAGACATTATTTCACGTATTTCGGTTATGAATAACTGGAATCATGTTGCAGCATATCTGCTGAAAACCACTCGTCATTGTTGCACGAAAGATGAGATGGAGCTGTCACAGACTGGCGAGGCTTGTCCAGGACCAAGCCACAATGACGTACAGTACCCCACGCGTATCCGCCTGCCGCATGGCGCGTCAACCACCGTTTAGTGCAGCTTCTATATGGCCGTGACAACCGACCAGCGCTCTTCCACTATGACCTCCGCAACGTGCCCCAGATATCCCCGTTATCCAGCATGTCGTCCTCTTCTGCTCCGCTCGCGCCCGCGCAGACGCACGCCCTCTTCGACATCCTGATTCACCACCAAATCTACGCCGAAATCGAGGCATTTAAATATCCGACAACCATCGATCAATATGGGTACCCTTTTCGCAAAGCCGATGGTGTGCAGACGACGAGCCCGCTGCTGCAGAACATGCTCAACAAGTTTGCGCTGACGAACCCCGCCTTGAAGAACCTCGACAGCAGCTTTTGGCAGGATAAGATCCAAACACTCGTTGCTCGCATGGCCGAGGCTGAGCTGAGTGAGAGCTACGACAAGGGCGCGATTGGGTCGCGAAAGGCGCTGGCTACGGCTGCGAGTAGTATCGCAGAGTACGTTGGGCGGGGCATGCTAGGCGGCTACCCGGTTGCGCCGAAGAAGGACGACGGCCAGAAGCAGTATGACACCAGCAAACCCGAAGACGTCCTAGAGGCATGGGAAGAGTGCGCGCGCAGCTTTATATACGGCGATCTACTCGATCATTTGCTGGAGAAGGTCACGGCCACAGACAAGCTCGAGGACCACACAAGCCTGGTGCAGGCTGGACACGAGTTTATCCTGCTCAACGTCGCCTCGTTCCTGCACCACGTCTTCGTCATGTCGCCAGACGGCCAATATCTCGTCCGCCTCCTCGAGAACGTCCACCGCCTGATACCATACTATATGATTAAGCAGACCCTCCGCGTCGGTAACGCAGCGTCTATGATCAACGGTATGGTAAGGTTGGTCCTGGCGAAGCTCTCCGTCACCGCCATGACCAACTGGATTGGCCTGACGAACAATTCGAACGACGGTATGAACCTGATGCAGCAAATCATCAGCACGATACTGGCCTGGGATACTGCTGAGTTCCAGAAGAGGGCCTCTAAGCTCGAGTCCTCGCGTGAGGCGCCGGACAAGAAGGTCTTCAAGGCCATCAAGGCACATGTCTACGCGTCAAGAGACAGACATGAGGCCGCCCGCAACATGTCTATTCAAGAGAAGAAGTCCATCATCGCCATCATTCTCGAGACGGCCGACACGCCTATCAAGCCTGAAACCCTCAAAGACCAGCAACACGACGTAGCCATGGAATACTACAGCACCTATCTCTCGATCCGTGATCGTGAAGAGATCACTAAAGTGACCTGCAAATCGAATCCAGACGTCCTTACCTCGGCAGTCCGTGACTGCGTCTCCGCCATGGACCCCGTCATTCGGGCGATTCACAATGCTGTCGACTTGTCTGGCACCGTCACAGATGCCGAGAACTTCATAACGGACCTGATCAAGGCATCGAAACCCAAGAAGAGGTCTGGGCGCAAGAGTCGTGAGACGAGCAAGGAACGGGAAGCCAACACCAACAACGCCGAAACAACCCCAGCGAGCGTTACAGATACCGATAACAGCGAAGCACCAACAGTCGAAGACTTCGTAATCTTGCTGCGCAAACACGCCCCGAGCATGCACAAGTTCCTCCACCAAGTCACCAAGAACGCACCAGATCTCGCCCACGACTACCTCGTCTACGCAAAGCAGATTTTCGGCGAGTTCAAGGCAGACGACCAGAACCGGGAAGGGGGCGCTGGCAACATGACAGCACCGCTCCACGCACTCTTCTCCTCACTACCAGCAGAGAAGCAATCAGAACTGAAACCCCTCCTGGACGAACACGCGAAGCACATGGCCGAGCTCAAAGCCACAAGCCACTCGCGCCTCGAGTCCATCATGAACAACGGCTCAACAAACGGCTCCACCCACGGCCCAGGCATGTACCTCAACCGCTGGAACGCCCTGCTCGACAGCGCAGTCATCACCCCAGCCACGGTGTCCGGCCCCGTCCGCCGCGGCTGGGAAGTCAAGGGCGAGCTGGACGGCAAAGGCCTGAAGACCAGCAGCGTCCTGCAGGGCTCCAAGGGCGGTAAGACAGCGAACGGCGTCAGCATTGCGAACGGGCTGGGCGATGCTCAGGACCGCAAGGAGAGGAAGAGAGACGGACTGGAGGAGGACAAGACGGTGCCGGTGTGGGAGGCCATGCGCGATGGATGGGTAGGCGTGTGTCGCGGCCTGGAAGTCATGGGCGATTGAGCCAGCACAGCATCATCACCCAGTCCAACCACGCATTTCAACGCCATATGCAGGGAATCGCCTTTCTCCCCCGCCAAACAACCACGCGGATGACCCAACGATAACGCCACGATGACACGAACGCACGATCAAGACGCAAAGCATACATAGAAGCGCACACGTAACTTAATGGAAACCCTCCCCCAACCCGCCGTAATGACCTGTCACAAGCCCCCTGCTTTCCACTTTCCACTTTCCGCCTCCCCCTTCCCGCCCCCGTTCCTGTGACTCGACACCCAGACGCCGTCGCTGCTCGCGGCGGGCCTTTTCGGATCGACTCGCTGATCTCACGCGCGCATCTCTTCGGGTCTTGCTGCACAGCGAGCGAGCGAGCGGGTCGTGTCGTGTCGGATCCGCGCGCTTCCGTTTCCGCGCTGCTGCTGCCACGCCCCACGGCCCACGGCCACAGCCACGTGCGGCTTGGGCTCGGTGCATGGGGGCTTGTCGGAGGGTGAGTACGATGCGAGGCGGTCTGGGAGGCGACGGGGAGGCGTGGCGCGTGGCGTGGCGTGGCGTGCCGTGTTTTTCGCTGGAGTGCCCCAGGGGATACTATGTAGCAATTCGTAAGAGCCCTTGGGAATACCGAGAATCTATGAATCACGACTGCTCCATCACGCCTTGCGTATCCCACACGTCACTAAGCAATTACCTTAGCACTGAGTCAGCGCAGTCGATCGAGCGTGTTCCACGCCCATTGCCATGCACAGAAAACACATCCAAAGAACACGCAAACGCAGAAGGGATGAAATCAGTGATGCATATGCCATTAAGTCGTATCTACCCATGTAATCGTATGCAGTATAGCAAAATAACCCCAATAAAAACACAACCAAAGGGCATTAGGGATACACCGATCCCATCCCGCACCGTCCCCCAATCCGCCCACTTGCAAGAGTTGAACCGCCCCCTTCCCCCAAATCCGCCGTGAAATCGACAAAAACCCGCCCATATATATGCGTAAACCGGCATCAAACGAGCACCATACTCTCACGCATGCTGCCCAAATCAGGCACTCTGAAACCCCGGGTCTCCCCCTCTTCCCAGGCGACCCTCTCCACACTAAGCGTCCACGCCACAAGCACGAGTCTCGCTACCACGGCGATGGTCTCGATGCTGAATGGCAGCTCGGACTTGAGCAGCGTCTCGGCCTGCTTTGCGAGGTTGTGGGCGGGGAAGGTGGTGGACGGGCGGCTGGGGTGCGAGGAGAAGGTGGCGCTGGAGTCGGTGCCGAGACTTGAGCGCGGCGAGCGGTGTGCTGAAGGGCGGGGGTGATGGGATCCATTTGTGGAGACCGAGTGTGAGGGAGTGGTGGTGTTGTTGTTGTCGTTGTGCGCAGCCACTGCGTCGGCGTAGGACCGCAGGAGCTCCTTCTTTGTGGCTTCCCGCACGGCGGCGAGGACGTCTTGCGGCTTTGTGTCTGGGACCAGGGCCATCAGGCGCTGGAGCAGCGTCGTGTAGCGCTGCATGCGGGAGACTTTGTCTGCTAGCTCTTCTGTGACGCCGCCCGCTGCGACCTTGCCCAGGCGCTCGCGCTCGCGGAAGAGAAGGCCAGCGTTCTGGGGCTCGTGGAGAGGGCCGAAGATTTTGAGGTGTGGGGAGTGGCGCTGGAGCTTGTCGACGAGGCCTTCTAGGCGTTGGAGGAGACGGCCCGGGTGGATGCCGCCGCTGGCGATGAAGTGGACTGTGTCGATCAAGGGAGTAGCAGCAAGCGGTGTGAAGCCACCGACAAAGGGAAGCTGCGCAATAGCATCAATGAGTGGGGTTGTTGGGCTTGATTTCGTGGAGGCTTCGATGGCATGGGGAACCATCTCACGCGAGCTTGGCAGAGCGGCGAGGAACTTTGCTGGGACTGTTTGTTGCGACCTCTTGCGCATCGTGAGTGGCGTTCCGGATCGCACAGCGTCAAGAGATTCGCTGGTGATGAGAATTGTGCTTATGGACTTTGCGTCGCATGAGAACGGTAACGAGCCGCAGGCGATGTGCTTTGCAAACAGTGGCGAGTGACCGGAACCTTCGCAGGGTAGCTGTGATTTAGTTCGCTTGTGTCTTCGCAGGGAGATGATGCGTCTGCCATCTGCGCCTAGTGTGGACGTGATCGATACTCCAAAAGCCCCTTTGTCGAGGGAGTCGGCCTGGCCTGCAGCACTTGCAATGGAACTTCCTAGCACCACAGATAGCGCTGCAACCTCTGCTGCGGTAAGAGACACCCCTGCACGTCCATCGTAGTACTGCGCTGGTCGACCTTCCTTCATCCATGCACGTTGGGCAGTGCTTGTGGTGTCTGGCTCGACTAGTCCGTTGCCCATGGCGACCAAGACCGGTGCTGGCTTCTTGACAGAAAGGCTTCTCCCGAGACCTCTTTCGATGGTGGACATATCCAAGCTCATTCTCTGTGTTGGTGTTGGTATTTCTCCTCGTCCAATACTTGCTCTTTTGTGCGATACAGACTGCACCCTCCTAGGACCGGCCGCACCCCGCTTTGCTGAGTTGATGAACTTGCCAATTTCCCCAGAGTATGCAGATCGCTCCGTCATCGATCTTGGGCGCAGCTCGTTGGCGAACATCTCGCAGATTGCCTCGAATGAAACTTCCCCGGGATGACCATGCGGGTTGGTGAACAGTGCGGAGGACCACAAACCCTCATCCCCGGCTTTGACGATTGCCGACAACGTGGGGACCCACTTCGAGTTCGAATCCTTCTGTTTTGTTGTTGTAAATATTTGCTTCCATGAGTTGGATCTGCGATGCAATCGATCAGGCTCGCTGTTGTCGCCTTCGAGGGTGTACACATCTTGTTTGCTATTGTTCTTGGAGTGCCGGTGCACGAAGAATCGCGAAACAAGAGCCATAACGATGAAAGTTGGGACAATTATTCCACAGCACAGTGCGATGACCTTTCCTGTATGCATGATCCCACATGCGGGTCGTACTCCTTATATGAGAAGTTGTGGTTTGTTTGTGGGTCCAGGTTGGGAAATGGTCGAGCACTGGCCAATCGGAAAGCAGCGTCGTCCCTGCCTGTCACCTGCGCTCGCGCTTCCAGACAGCCTGGATTACCGCCTCTCACGGAAATCTCACGCATCCGCTGGCAAGGTCATCGATCGGCGCGAATCATGTTCGCTCCAAGTGACCAAGATTCGTCAGAAAACCTCGCACGCTGTCGGACACGAGGAAGACTTCCTCAGGCAGCTGCGTCCGACCGTCCGACCGTCATGCCGCCGCGCTTGTTTTGCCAAAAGCCCTTCTTGAACGTGATAATGCCCAATATAAGATTTGGTCAGAATACCTATATGGCATGGGTGACCAAAGGCCAAGCCAACGGTCTGGTGGCTTGATGTTTTGATGTTTTCATGCGCCGCTTATCAAGATCTTCCCGCCGTCTCCACCCCTCATTCTAAAGACACCTAAAATTTTATTTGCTTGCACGGTGAGGAGCGAGTAGTCATGACAAAGGCCGACGGACATAAGCGGACGCTACCAGACAGTGTCTGAGACAAGCTCGGATCATCCGGACGAGTCATATTTGAGACGATGACACCGTATTTTCCGGCAAACGGCGCGCTTCGTTCAATTGAAGAAGTTGCTCGCGCGGTGACCGTCAAACACCTCGTAGGCTCCCATTTCAAAAGCGAAACAACAACTTGCGAGAAACCGGAAAGCTGAATGCAGCAAGGGTGATCCCGAGCCGGTTGAGTCAATGTTGACATCACTTTGCTCATCGGACCAAATCTGAGTTGCTGGGATGCCATTGAATAAGAGGTGACCGGGATCCGTGGGTTCCCGTGAACCGAACGAATTGAGGCTTCACAAGCAACCAGGCCTTGCTCACGTTTCCAATCGTCTGGAAGCATGAGATCCGATCAGCTCCTGCACTTTGAGTAGTTTCCTCTGCGCTGCTATGACCGCTGTGGGTTGCTCGAAGACCAGGACGATCATGGTGCGCGTCGCAGTCATGATCAGACATCGTCTAGTCCACACAGCATACGCATCAGGTCCAAATCTAACCCGCTGTGTCATATCCAGTGTTTGTGGTCTACGAGCTGCCGCAGCCCCTACAGCGCTCACCCAGTAAAGAACGCCGGACATATTCGTCCACATGTTGCTAGTATTGGATCGTTCAAGTGTCTCGTGAAGTACCTCGCTCAGATGAGCCTTGGGCAGATGGTTCTCGTCACTCCAGCTGGCGAAGGATGATCCGGTATCAGTGTAGCGAGGATCTGCAGCGATCGAGAAGGGTACGCGCATCGTGATTGCAGTCGAGTATATGATAGCCGCGATACGACATGACTCGTATACCCAGTCCCCTGACACTGCTGTACCAGGGGTATGGGCTGAAGGAAGCAAAGACATACGAGTACGTATAGTTTGGATTGTGGCTTCGTAAGCTTCGTTTGGAGGGCTCAGGCGAGCAATGTCTACTGCGTCGACATCATGTATCTTGTTCAGCGCGGTGTCATGAGCTACGAAGATATCGGTGAGATCTCTCATATCATAGAGAAGCTCCAAGATAGATGGTGAGCATTGCGGATCGTGAGAGATTGTGAGAAAGCTATGTCTGGGACAGTAGAGAGGCGATTCCGGTAACGCAGTTTCGTTGTCAATTACAGTAATGTCTGGTAGATTCTCACTGAAGGCAGGCAAGATTTCGGTTTCGCAAAAGATATTACAATGGTAAGAGTTGCTTCTCGTGTCAGTCAATTAGTGCTACCAGCAAGCCAGATTGGGAACTTACGCCAGGGCTACTTCAGCTACGGTTCTGTCCTCCACAAAAGTAGACAAGCCCCCGCGTCGAGTGATCAGCGTTGCCAGACCATTCTCGTGGGTTCGTAAAGCGGTCTCGCTGCACGCCCACATTTCTCCCGCGAACAGATGCAATATGGTGATGAGAGTTAGATTATCGAGCTGTGCCCTTGGATCGTTAAGACGCTCTTTGATCATACCAATGATTTCAGCCTTGACCATAGTAGTCGTCGTGCTATCACCCGAAAGATTGTTGTTCATGTCGAGCCAGGTCGACGCCAGGACCGTGGAACTCAGGATGATGTGTGGGTGCGACAGCAATAGTGGTAACCATTTCTTCACTGTTTGGTCGGAAGCAAAGCCGCGCATACCTAAAAAGGCTTAGAGCTGTCGTTGCAGCAGTCTCTTCGAACTTACAGTTGCGTGACAGCCACAGCGCATTCAGTTGTGGGTTGCGAAACTGCGGTAAAACCTCGAACGGATCTGGGAGACCTCCAATATTGTAGAAAGTGGCTAAGCCACTGATCATTTTCCATAGCTGTCGCTCCTCATGTATCTCACTCTGCTCGTAGTGTATTACAGCTTTCTTCTTAGAGACTTTTGACCGCATGTAGTGCGGAAAGTAGATGGCAGTTTCACTCGCAGTGAGTTGCCAGCTCGAGCTACCAATTCCAGTGGATTGGCAAGTTTCGGACGACCAGCCCGGAGGATATAATTCGTCATATGAGGTTACGTGCTGTGACTGAGGGACGTCTTCTCCTCGAAATCGAATAGACTGCGATCCTCGTGCGCGTATAGGAACCGTCGCGGTCTGACCATATCTTGTAGACGCGTCATGGTCAGAATTGCTACGAGCTTCCAATGCTGATCTGCCCTTCTCATCAACTTTCCGTTTCTTATCCTCCTCATGTCTCCAGTGTATCATCGCCTGCGAGCGCACACTTCTCTTGGCATCTTCATCCCGGAACTGCGAGGGGTCGGTCGCAACTAGGAATTGAAGCTGAGGTGGACCTTCACGTTTTGTTCTTCGTCGCTTAAGTTTGGCCTTAGCCCGATCAGTGGTATCAGAAGGTGTGGCATCTACTACGTGTGATTAGACATGATCCATTTATCGGACCTTTATCGCATTTACCTTCAGCTGCAGTCGTAGGGCGTTCCGAAGCCATGGTGTAGGCACGTCTCGCTGTGGAAGGGCCGATTAGGGGACAAATATAACAGGCGACAGCTGAGAAGAGACATAGTAGCTGCCCTTGGTGAGAAGTCGCTTGTTTGCTGCGCGCATGGAACTTGCGGGGGTCTCGTGGGGGCCAGATGTCATTCGTCAGATTGGTTACATCCTTCGCATCCTACTGGGATCCTTGCTTGTTCAAGCCAAAGTGGGGCATTTCTCGTCCTTTGCGCCTCATATTTTCACCATCCAACAATGATGGAGGCTGAGTCCGGAAATGTCTTGTCTGTAAATCAGCAGTACAAGTGCAGTGTTGAAATTGAGACAGGGACGTCATTGTTCTTAAGTTGCCGAGACCACCGCCGCAGAAGGCCGGTGATGGGGCTACAGATAGGTATCGGGCTTCGCTGAGCTGTTCTTTCATCAACATACACTATTGACTTGGCACTTTGCAAGAATCCAGTTGAGAAGCAAGAGGGACACGCGGCACTCAGCCTAGGCAGAAAGCTGTGGTGCCACCACACTACACTAATCAGAATAAGATCAGCCAATGTTCCTGTGCAGCTTGCGTTAAGTGAATGGCTGATCCGAGCTCATGAGGAGGTGATTCTGCTGCATGTTCTTCTGCTGTAGCATCACGCGTGAAATGTATTCCAGAAGCTCTCGCCATTGTCCTTCCGAGGGTGCTGGCATGGGAGTTTGCAGTGTATTGAGGGTGATTTCTGCATAGCACTTTATGATCAGTCCATCCTGTCGAATAGCACTAGGCTTTCCGTGCCCCTGGACCGCGTCAAGATGCGAGCCCACCTTGCAGGCGCCTCCACAACGCGCTTAACCCCCTTGCGTCCCAGGGGAATGAAGAAAAGTAATGCTGTGCCACCAGCGTCAACGCAGCCCTGATGGACCTCGCAAATTGTTAGGTCGTTGAAGCATAAAGCAAACTAAACGGATCGAGCCACCAAATTCGGTCCATTATCTTCTCGCTGACAATGCTTCACTCGAGCCTGTCTTTGCGGTGAATTCAGCGCGAGCAACTCTTTCAGTCTTGCTCGTCTGTAAGCTGTAGGCTTCACGGAGAAGTCTTTTACCAACTGCCAAACACACGTAATGGTTGATCATGTGGTTGCGATCCGTGCAGCGACAGTACGGAGGTTTGTAGCCGCGTTTCCGGAGGCTCTGTGGTGTGGAGCCCGGCTTGCTGACTTCTGTGAAGGTTAATCACCGGTCGAACGTGGTCTGCACGCGTTGAGACTCGTGTCAGGTTGTAGGCGGCGACTCGAAGCCTACAGTCAGAGGCTGGCGATGACTCCCACAATCCATGGTTGATTGTAGGTCCAACGAGGGATTACCGGAGATTTTTGCAAGCACCAAAACGCATACTCCTCTTCTGCATCTTCAATAGACGGCTCCGCTCTCCCCGAACAGCTCTTCTCCTGACCCTCTCAGTAGCCCAAGACTACCTCCCTCAGTAACGACCCTCCACGCAACATTGACCCTCCCACCTTCTTTGACACCAGGTATACTTCCTGCATCACAACCACCGATCCAGCCGCTCAGACCTGCGCGGAAGCCGCGTGCATCCTGCCGTGGTATCCGAACGTATGCATCGCGTCCCTGGGTGTAAAGAATGTCGATGGGAACAGCAGCGCCCGTAATGCCGAGGTAAGCGGTCAGGGGTTGAAGGAGAAGGGCCGAAACAGTGAGGGCGTCGAGGTCGCGCGCTTCGGAGGATGCTGCTGCTACTGTGGACGACAGCGCGGCTGTACCTGGCGTTACGAGGCTGAGGTGGAAGTAGGACCACGCGGGCTTGCGGAACGTGGTCTGATGCAGCATGTGCGTTTCCTTCTCTTTGCGTTTTCTTTTCTTGGTGTCCTCACTCGATGCGGGCATCTTTGGCGTGCCTGCATGGAAGGTCCCAGCCATCGGTACGTCTGCTTGCGATGTGCGCGTGGACTTCGACGCGTGCGCTGCGCTGTGCGATATTGCTGCTATTGTCGTATCTTCGCTCGGAAGGTGATAGTTCACGCCTTCTCTATGATGTTTCCGCGCGCGACTCTAGGTGCTGTTCGGCATGCAGGAAGCTAGGAGCTTGTTGTACCTCCAGCACGAACCCAAACTTTTGGGCGGAGTTTGTTAGCGCATGTTCCTATCCCCGACCTGCACTCTCCAAGCAAAGCCACAATCAATATTGCACCATCACCGTTCTGCAATAGTAATGGTGCATCATCAGATCGGTGCACTTCAGGCCCAAGGAGCCGATTATATCGTAATTCTTTTGACAAGGCTGCGCAGTTGATCTGTTCTTTCAAGTCCATGCCTTCGTATCAAATACTCACTTTTAGAGGGCCAAGTCACTACTTAGAACCGTTGAGATGGACACTTTTTTTAGAGCCTACTGAATATGCAGACATCTTCTTTCGCACTTCAAGATAGCGAAGAGAGAAACATGTTTTGTAGAAGAAAAGGAGGCAAAAATCAGATCATACTGGGTATCAAACCTTGGCCAGCTTTGCCGCTATCAAACGCCCGGACCTTCCCATGTAGACGCCGTATTTTGCTATGACATATTACATCCCTGTCGTATTCCTGAAACCAAGACCCCAAATCTCGCTGGAACTTCGTGTGTGAAGATCGCTGTACATATGTGTTACCTCGCGTTGGTGTATGGGTGCCTTTCAGGGATCTCCAGCCAGTATATCCCTACTTGTAGGAAAAGGCGAGCGGATCCCATATTTTTTCTCGAAATCGCAAGCCCACTTATACTCCAGCCCACAGCTGTTTTGATTCAAATTCTCCACAAAGATCTGCAGCTGCGTTACGTGAACAAAGAGAGCTGGTAGTTCGTTGAAGCATTCTCTCTTGGCATCGTCGTTGAAGTCCTTGAGCTCGTCGTCAACGTAGGCGCGTAGCTGCGTCGTATCTGACCTAAGCTTCTCCAGCATCGGCTTAAGCCCTTCAAATCGCTGATCGCTGACGATCTTGATGTTGTTTAGAGTTTCTAAACACTCTCTGAGTCCCGTTTCAATCTTCACGATCGACTCTTGTGTTGCAAGGTCGGTAGCTTTGACTTGATGTTCAAGTGCACTGCGAGCCTTGAGCTCTTCTTCGATTCGGCCATCGATATGAGCCTGTAATGTGTCCATTGATTGTTCCCAAGACTCTTTTCTTACAAATGGAGAGTCTTCTGACTCAAAAGTGTGCAGAGACCTCTGCAAGCCGGAAATTGCCTCCTCGAAGCTCTCCATCTTACTCAATGCCATGTCGTACTTGACTCTCGTCTCGGGTGACTGGATGCTTCCTAGCGGTGTCCCTACGAGAGCAATGATCTGAGAGCTCAGGTTTGCGAGCGAAGCTAGGGCCTGTGCACTATTGGGTATATGGGTGAACGAATCCGTAAAGCTTCGCACTCGTGTAAGGTCATGTCTCACGGTCGCAAGCTGTTGGAGCGTGTCTGCCGTCGAGGTAGGATACTGCTGCAAGATCCAACCGCTCATTTTCTGGAAAAGATCGTCCGTCGATATGTTTTCATATTGAGCCTGTAGATTTCGCACAGCGAGTTTCACATTATCCGTAGCTTCGGTTGCTGCTGCAGTGTCCTGCTTCAAGGCTAGCTGCTGCTTGATGTCCTCAATGGCTGCCTTGCGATGCTCCGTCTCCATAGAAGCATTGTTCTGCAGGTGAGATAGGCTTTGCTGAACTTCGCTCAAATTCTGAGTGACGTCGTTTGGCAGATGGAATAAGGCTTTCTGGACTTCGCTCATATTCTGAGCGCTAGTGTCCTCCAGATCAGATAACCTTTGCTTGACTTCGTATATCTCCTGCAGCTGGTCTTGTTTTGACTTTTGCAATTGCTCATGCACTCCGGTCACCCATTCGGACGATTTGGTCAACTTTTCGTCTGTCGATGCTTCGAAGGAATCGAACTTTTCCTGGAGTATTTTGACGAAGCTTCTCTCATTGACTTCAGTTCGAATCTTTAGCTGCTCTATAAGATCCTGGATGCCGTTCGGTCCTGCGACACGCTTTTCCAATTCACCAAGTCTCAGTTCCACTCCAGTAGATTGTGGATCAACGACGGCGTGTCTTCGATCTCCACCTCTTTCTGGTAACGCTAAGAAACTGGTCTTGGCATCTTCTAGACGCGTGTAAAGGCCTGTAAAGCGCGTCTCGAAGTTCTCAGTCAGTTTCTGTTGTTCGTCTAAATGACTCTTGACAGTGTTCTGGAGCCTTGTGAAGTCTGTTGGATTGACAATAGACCTGCTTGAGATACTTTTGATCTGGCTTAAGGCGTCGTTCTGCTTTTCCAATAGCGACTTGCATGTGTCTTCCAGGGAACTCACACGATGTACGATGGTGGCTTGGTCCGCGTCGCTATAAGCCTGGCGGATTGGGCCAATGAACTCAGCAACTTCCTTCATGTGGCTTTCTTGGCTTTGGCGCAGACCGGAAAGATGTTGCTCAGTAATCTTTGTTATTCCGGTTTCGAATGTTTCCAATCTAAGCTGCAAGTCGTCTTTAACTTTCGCACTATCACTCTCAACTTTGCCAATCCTGGTCTGTAAAGTTTGCAGTTGCGCGGAAAGGTTGGTCAGCATCGTTGCGTGCGGTGACTGCTGTGTCTCAACAGATGATCGTGTGCCTTCAAGAATCGCCAGTCTACGTTCGAGAGCCTCTACTGAAGATGCTTTCGCCGCGGCTTGCTCTTGTAGTTGGAGAAGGCTTCCCTTAAGCTCCTCGACCTCAGTTCGAAGCCGAGTGTCTTGTATTTCTCTCGCTTTCAGCTGCGCTTTTAATCCTCTGATTTCACTGATGTTAGAGCTCCTTTCCGGGATCTGTGATGCGGCTCCGGCGGTGGAGAGCCTTTGTGTTCGTAGAATATTCAAAGTGTCCATATGACGACTTGCCGCAGGTTTCTGTGCTACTGGCAGCATAGAAGGCACAGTAGGCGCGCCGGTTAATGGCGTACTGGATCCACTGCGGATACTCGCTGGTGAATTTATATGCATTGGACTTTGATCTGCATGCGATCTTCGAGAATTTATCAACTCTCGTCTACTCTGGTCAACCTGACGTCCATTCGCTGTGTGTAAATCAGGCCGAGTCGGCACGCCACTAGAAGAAATTCTCCTGGAGTGCGGAGGGCTGGGCGGGTATGCATGATACACAGGATGTCCATACTGCAGCAATATATTAGCTTCAAGATGATCACCCCCAAATAGTGTGTCCTGACCCTGTCTGTCGGGGCGGAGGGCGTGGCCGTATCTCTTCTAAGAGTTTGCTCGGACTCCCGCCTCCGCTGGTTCTGAGGACTGTTCCCTCGCGACCGCGACGGGGCATGCCTCTTTCGAGATTCTCGAGGATCCATAAACTCCTCCAACTTGTGCTCTGTGCTCATGAGCTGTCAGCTAAACATTCAAGCGAACTTGGACGATACGCGCTAGCACTCTACTAGCGCGTAATTGACTCTCGATGATAGTGACGGATCGCGTCCAATTGTTAAGCTATTAGACGTGCAATGCAGATGCTATAGGCATGGACGCCTCGTGCGCATAGATAAGCGTTTGCGCTGAGATGAGGAAACACATACCTAGCCAGTTCTGGTGGCGCGCAAGTACACACGATTAGTTCACTCTTGCATTGCCAGTCTGCTTTGCTTTGATTTCAGAAAGCCAGTACTGTGGTTGAAGTTGGTGTTGCGTCTGAGATGTGCCAAAGAAGTGCACAGAGAATGGTGGGGTGCGGCGACACCTTATACTTGGACCATAGTGAAGGCAGGCGCGCCCGGGCACGGGCCAAGCAAGGCAAGAGCTAGAAGTGAGAGCTCATCGCGAGAAGTCGCGGTCGGGCGCGCAACACCATACTCTCACACCACACACATCACGAGTCATAATGGCTGTCGTAGGTATAGCCCCTCTGTTCTAGATACGTCTGCTGATGCTTTGTAGCCCATCACCACCATCGCCGAGACCAAAGAGCTCCGCGGCCTCAACCTGGTCGCGGCGCACTCGCACATTCGCGGCTTGGGAGTCGAGCCAGACACGCTCGAGCCGAAAGTCTCGTCGCAGGGCCTCGTTGGACAAGAGAAGGCGCGTAAAGCCGCCGCAGTCATCCTCCGAATGGCGCAAGAAGGCAAGATTGCTGGGCGCGCCGTCCTGATTGCTGGGCCACCTAGCACTGGAAAGACGGCCATCGCCATGGGTATGGCCCAATCGCTGGGCTCTGATGTGCCCTTCACTATGCTCGCCTCGTCTGAGATTTTCTCGTTGGAGATGTCCAAGACAGAGGCGCTCACACAGGCTTTCCGCAAATCGATTGGTGTACGGATAACCGAAGAGAGCGAGGTCATTGAGGGCGAGGTCGTTGAGATTCAGATCGACCGCAGTGTCACAGGGGTGCGTACAATATGTCAGTGAGCGCAGGCTGTGACTAATTATGTGCAGAGCAACAAACAGGGCAAGCTTACTATCAAGACGACTGACATGGAGACCATCTACGACATGGGCACCAAGATGATCGATGGCATGACAAAAGAGAAGGTCATGGCGGGCGACATCATCTCCATCGACAAGGCCTCAGGCAAGATCTCGAAACTCGGCCGCTCCTACACACGATCGAGAGACTACGATGCAATGGGCATCGACACAAAGTTTGTGCAATGCCCCGAAGGCGAGCTTCAGCAACGGCGCGAGGTGGTACACACAGTCAGTCTGCACGAGATTGATGTCATCAACTCGAGATCACAAGGCTTCCTCGCTCTCTTCTCTGGCGACACTGGCGAAATCCGTAGCGAAGTGCGCGACCAGATCAATACGAAGGTGGCAGAGTGGAAGGAGGAGGGCAAGGCCGTCATCGTGCCCGGTGTCTTGTTCATTGATGAGGTTCACATGCTGGATATCGAATGCTTCTCTTTCATCAACAGAGCTCTGGAAGACGAGCTGGCACCTATTGTCATCATGGCAAGCAACAGGGGCAACACACAGATTCGGGGAACAGACTACAGGTCGCCGCACGGACTGCCGTTGGATTTCTTGGACCGCGTAGTCATTGTCAGCACACACGCCTACAATTCGGAAGAGTTGCAGCAAATTCTCTCGATACGTGCGCAAGAAGAAGAAGTCGATATGTCGCCCGATGCCCTTCTACTACTCACCAAGATCGGCTCGGAGACAGGGCTGAGGTATGCCAGCAACCTCATCACTACCTCAGACTTGGTGCGCAAGAAGAGACAGGGTTCGGAAGTCACTATAGAAGACATTCAGCGTAGTTTCTCGCTCTTCCTCGACCCCACGAGAAGCGTAAGGGTAAGTTGTACTTCAAAGGCGCAGCACTTGCGACGTTGCTAATGTACTGCAGTTTGTCAGCGAGTGCGAAAGGCGTCTGATCGGCGACGCAGGCGATGTATCCTTCAATGTCGCCAACGGCACCGAGGCCATGGATGTATCGTAAGCATGTGCAACTTGAATCTTCTAGGCGTACGAGGGATCGGGATGGGACAAGCGTTTGGGCATAGAGCATCCCCGCTGCGTAGCATGCAAAAGTCATGACTTGTAATGATACAGCTTATGCCATTCCCAACTAGTTCAATGATTTTTCTGTTGTATGGCTGCTCGGAAGCAGAAAAGCGCGTTGACAGAGGCTACTGTTTAATTAGGGGCTTGCATGAAATGCCGCCCGACCTTTAACAGGCTTACGTAGACCTCAACAATATCCGACCCGCGTCAGCCGAAACTCGCGTTGGTCTGCTTTCTCACGATCTCTGCGGTGAACATTACAATTCAGTACGATGCACTGCATAGTACGAACAGTTCAGAGGACTCAAGGCCAAGACAAATTCTATAATCCTGGCTCTTGGCATCTAGGAAGAGCTAATGTGCGACGCAGGCACGGATGCCAGGCATACGTCACGACCCCGTCCAAGCCTTACGTTGTGGAGGTTGGTGACGAGGCTATCGGATGAAGGTATCCTTTTTCGGACGTACGCACGCGATCTGGAGGAATGCGCGTCGTGGTGCGTATGCCTGATAACCTAGGCTGAAACCTCTGATCTCTCACGCTACATGGCCAGTGTAGGATAAGTCTAAGAGACAAAGCAGAGACTATTGAGGCACGCGACACAACTTTCAGGCATCCAGCGCGCCGTCTCCTGCGCGGATAGACGGTCTTGGTGTCGTTGCATCGATCCGCTGCCGCGTCGTATCGCAATGCTTGATTCTCAACGGCGACCCATGACTGGTTGTTCCACGCTTAAACAAGCATTTTCGCACTCGGCATTCGGATACAGCGGCGCTAGCATCAGCTATCAGATCCACATATGGCTAGGATCATGACTGCCGTGACCCTGGGGTAACAGGTGTACGCAGCAGATGCGCCGGGAAGAGGTGGGCTGTGTGGGCGAGAGTGAGATGAGAATAAGGCTTGCGCGTCGTAGCCTTGCTTGTTTCATTCTCCCCTCTTCTCTCCTGTTGTACCTCTCTTCAAAGACATTGCATTGCATTGTAAAGCGTCCTAATACTCATTTGCTGGTTGTACTTGCCGAGTTGGTTCCCTGTACACTCTTCCGCACATACAGTTGATAAGCACACGACTTCCTTCCAGAAGCAGAAACCGCCTCCCTGAGGTCTCACGCTACGTCGAACAGTCCACTGGATATACCTTCGACCTATTAACGTCAGGCATCGACCATACGTCCAGATAAAGCCTCCATCTTCTTATTATCTCATCGACGTTGAAGTAGCGTCACAGTGCCGCTATGAAAGTATCGATACCCAGCCTTGCAGTGGCGCTTCTTGCAACAAGAACGATAGCAGCACCAACATCGAAGTCCGACAGTCCGGCAGACAGCGTCGAGCAATCAAACAACGGACTGGCGCGAAGAGACGGCGGGGACGGCAAGTACTTCCATGAGCCTGGGTGCGTCGCCACACTTCGATGTCATCGTTGCTCAAGTCACTGACATCTCATAGAGGTGATAACACACTCGGCCACTATGACAAGCGCTACTTCCACGGCGTCGTATCCGACGAGGAGCGGAGAGACACGCAAAAGCACATGATGCGTGCGTACCTGGACTTCTTTCGCGCAAACAACCTTGACACATGGATTGCCCACGGGACACTACTTGGGTGGTGGTGGAATGGCCAGGTATGTTGGTATCCTTGTACACCTTCCATGAGTGCTGATATCCACAGCGACTGCCTTGGGATTTCGATCTCGACACACAGGTCAGTCATGCGACCCTGCACCACCTCGGCGAAGCCTACAACCAAACAAACTACTCCTATGCGTCCGAAGACGGGCAAGTAAAACGTGTCTTCCTTCTCGACGTCAACCCATGGATCTGGCAACGCGAACGAGGGGATGGCTTGAATGTCATCGACGCGCGGTGGATCGATCTCCGCAACGGTCTCTTCATCGATATCACCGGTCTGGCAGAGACACATCCGGATAGTCAGCCAGGCATCTGGAGCTGCAAGAACTACCACCGCTACAAGACTGACGAGCTATACCCTTTGCGCGAGACCATGTTCGAAGGTGTCGTCGCGAAGGTGCCGTACAGTTACGACAAGATACTGACGGACGAGTATCACGAGAGCGCTTTGGTGAACACCCAGTTTAATGGACATGAGTGGAATCCCACCGCAAGAGTATGGGAGAAGACTCAGGAGACAATAAGGAAAGAGGACGAAGAGAAGAGAAGGAAGAAAGAGGAAGCAGAGAAACAGAAGGAGGAAGAAGAGCGAAAGAAGCAGGAAGAAGAAGCTAAGAAGAAGCAAGAGGAGGAAGACAAGAAGAAAGACCACGCAGAAGAAGCCATCAAGGAGGCACAGATGGCGTAGTGGGCTAGTTGGCCATAATTCGGGGTGCTCATGAGATAATGACGAGATTAGCGTTCGGTCATATGGTATTGCATTGCAAAGGCGTTGGCGAGACATTGCTGGTACACGACTGCTGGGTCTGGCTCCAGTTTAAGGACAAGAGTTGCCGCGTTAAACGTATCTTGGTTTCCATGGGCCGTGTAAGTTTTCGGATTGCTTGTTGCTTGCAACTATCTTTATACGAAGCAATGAAGCATTTTGCTGCATCACTTGTAAGACTTGATTTTGCCTTCTTGGCTGCGTCAAGGATGGTACCTACGAGAACGGTTCGATACGATCGGAGGCCACACGGCGTCCCGCCTATCAAGAGCTACTGGAGTTTCGCGTTCTCGTCGCTACTTCAATGTTATCTTCACCATGCCGAAAAACTTTCTGGTCGAGGCAAGCGCAGGACAGTGCAGCGACAAGATCGAGCCGCCCAGGTGTGACGATACCGGAGAAGAGATTTCTCGAGACCTATCCTGCTCGAATGCTCAGCTTTGGCCAGCACCCAACCTTATTCTCTGGCCAACAGAGGAGTCTACGAAGACCATATTGAGTATGACAGAATTTTCCCGGTCATACAGCCTGAAGACCAGGCTAGAGGTCCAGGTACATTCGACAGAGCAGGTTTCTTCGCGAGAACATACCACGAGACGGGCAAAGCATGGATAACAACATCTTTGAGTGCATATACGGTCGAAACAAGGTCGCGCAAGTGGACCCTGATGCAGCCTTACCTACGTATCGCGAGGTTTCCCGCGTTCGCTTACACGAAAAAGGGAAATAATAATTTCCTGCAGGTCTGACGCGGCACGAATTGAGACGCGTGCTGAGTATGTTGTTTTCTACAGGCCCATGTAGGCGGAGGTAATTGGCTGGGCTCGCCGCGGTCTGGCCAGCCTTACGACCTTCCATGCTGGGACAATTGCTGAATGGCGTTTTACGTTCGTACAGGGCTTCTGCGAAGTCGCAAACATCGCATTAAACCCTGAATAACTTCAGGTGGTTTGAATCAGTGCAGACCACCGAAAGCTCAGCATTTCGATCGCGATTGAAGTGACTATATATTGCTTGTAGCAGGTTTCCATGGTGGCTTCGAGGTAATACCGCAGTGCATTGTGAAGGATTCAAAGGGACCGTGCACGTAAGCCTTTGCCTCGATCAGGCATTGCACGCGGGCGAGTAGGCTGGGCCAAGCAGCGATAAATAAGATCTCGCTCGGATCCGATGTTTTTGGTGTTTGCTTAGTTGCCCTGAGGTATACTTTCATACTGCGTAGCGATCATCGCCTTTGCGTTCCACGCCAGTCGCGATGGCCGTTGCGTGTGCTCTATACCTTCTCGCGCTATCAGGGTGGGGGTCTGCTTCCTTGATACGAAAGTATCGTATGTATAATCTGGGTCTATTCATCACTGTGTCCATATACTTACCAATGCACTACAGCACATGCTGAGGATTCCGTATCCGGAAGTGACGAAGTCCTTTCTTCCCCGTCGACTCTGTCCGTCTATACTGGCGCTACTCAGGCCGCCAGTCCAAACTCCTACGAAGCAAGCACTGCAGGATCGCAGACAAGTCAAAAACCCCCAAGCAACAGTAAGGTCCATGTCGAAAGCTCCGTCGCCGGCCTCGAGACTCTTTACCCGACCACCACAGCTGCTCGCGATACGCCAGTTTCGGGATCAACAGTCGATATTGGTACCATCATCGTCACTTTACTCCCGCCTACCTTTTCAGGGACGTATGCGGCGCCCACTGTGCACACGGAGATAACCCGCTCTGGCTTAGAGACGACACAGGGTCCTCCGGTAATTGTAACTTCAAGGAAATCTGAAACTGTAGCTTCTGAAATTGGGCACTTCGAGATCACTAGGACTGGCTGGGGTAGCCAGTATCAGCCTGGTCCCCCTCCAACACGGACTCTGGAGTATCAGCAACCACCCACTCAGAACCCACAGAACCCGCCTTCGACCCAGACTCCACAGTATGGGCCTGGGAAACCTGGGCCAAAAGACCCTCAGCCAACACAGCAGCCCGAACCCGAGCCTAAGGGAGATCAGCCTCCGGTTACGACAGCACCTGGCAGACTCGTAACGGAGTATCCACCACCACCTGCATTGACCCACGACGGAATCACCGTCCAACCCACCGCAGTGACACAAAAATCGACATTGACCCTGCCAGGCGGCGCAGTGACAACAACCGAGCAAGTCGAGTTCCAGCTCGCCGTTGGGTCATCCACGCTCAGCATCGGCACACCCATTACCATCAACAACGTCGCCATCACCCTCACAACCAACTCCGCCGGCTCAACCGTGCTTCAAGCTGGCGATACCACCACAACACTTCCCGCACCAACCCCAGGCGTGGTGCGTACCGTAGCCGCAGATACTCCTGGGCGTCTTAACATTGTCACGGCCGTGATTGACGGGACTACCAAGTACATCTTCCAGGGCCAGACGCTGGCACCAGGGCAGCCGGTGACTATTGGCAATTTGCCGATTTCCATTGCAACTGGTGCGGGGAATACGGTGCTTTTTGTCGGGGATAAGTCGACGACTTTGCCGGCTGGTGGTTCTAATATCAAAACTCTTGCTGGATCGCCGAGTTCCACTGTCGGAGTTCAAGGGACTGGGACTAATACTGATTCAGCGGGAGCGACGTCCACCGCGACCAAGAAGTCGGGATCTTCACTGACTAGGCGGGCGGATGGGATCCTTGCATATCTGATTTTGGGTATTGGACTCATGATCACTGCGTAAGAGAGTAATGACTGAACGAGGAATGTAATAAGAGTCGAATTTTTAATCGTAGCAGACATGAACGGCAAAGGGTCTTACAAAGACAATTGTGTCGTAGAAGGAGGGAAAAATAAGTAAACAATTGAAAGAGAAGGCAATGCGAAACACGACCCAGCGCCTTCTAGGCGTTACCATCCACAAGCATCCTACCAGCAAGGCTCCTTTTTAACGGCGCCTCGTCACTACACACCTTCATGTACAAATCCATATCCGTACCCTTTCCAATGCATCCAAACACTGGCTCGTCGATTCCCAGCTTCAGCTTCGGTGTATCAACATAATAAGCTTGCGTCGGACAGTAGCTCCCCGCCGCGCAATGCGCCTTTCCACACGCACTTTCGGGGCTATCCATGGCGAGGCCCAAATCGTGGCCAGGGCAGTCACTGGCACTGCCTCCTTTCGCGCAGTCAACGAAGGAAATGTCGTACCAGAGATTGCCGCCGGCGATGCTGTATTCGAGCTGAGTGTGGCGGCCCGCAATGAGCTCATTCGTCTTGCTGATTTTCAGCGATGTGCCACAACCATTGCATGCACTGCGGAAGGGCTCGGAGTACTTGCTGCGAGCGGGGATGTGGATCGGCGCGGACGAGTAGCCCTGGTCGACGCTCCAGAGCCAGATGTCGTACGGACACCGGTTGCTGATGATGGCGTTGCCGATGGCTGAGGCAAGACCGGCTTGCAGCGTAGCAGCGAGGAGGATTGATTTGGCCAGCATTTTTTATGGTTGTAAGGAATGTCTTAAGGAGTGTGTATTGAAGGAGAGTGGAGTGTGATGTTGTTTAAGCTGATTGCTTTCGGTAGAGACTGATGTTTAATGACTGGAGTTGTAATGTTTAATATAGATCGTATGTCTACCAGGACAATGAACGATTGTGCAGAAGGTGAACGTTCAATGGACAATGAATGCGTGCGACCAACAAAGAAATCTAACACTGCCCCAAGCATCTCAAAGGAGACACACCACCCCTTCCTAATCATGCACTCGAGACAACGAAGCACTTCAGGACATGCTTAACGGATGGCTACGTTTACGATTTCCTGGCGAGAAAGAAGGAGAGACATGCTAGTTCCGACTGAGGTGCAGCAGCATCGACCCTAGTGGTGTAATAATGTACGAATACCATGGAATTGGTTGGTCGGCCGTCTTGGACATGGCATCCTCCCTCGAGTCACGGAATAAGCAAGTGATTCTGGGTATCAGCTGCAGTCATGCTGTGGAGACTCACTTGCAGCTGTTAGCGGTGTATCTTTTCTATTGACTCGCACAGTGAGAGCTACGCCTAGCTCAGCTCCATGCTGGTGGGCCGTCCCCAGCACAGGGCGGATACTTTCGCAAATACACGACACTTGTAGTTCAGGGCTGCTGAAGATACGTTTCGAGTTGGTGGGATATCGGTTCAGGTTGCAACTCCTACTAACAAGCAATCGAGGTCAGGACATGACTCTGAAGTCAGATTTCCAGGGTTCATGAGCTTCCCTCTGATGTAATTTGGTCTAAATCGATATCTGTAATCAAAAGTGTTAGTACTTGAAAGCTGACGCTTGACGCCACTAGAAGCCACTGACAGTGAGACATGCATATACAGAACACCAGCATGGCTACAGCATTCTCGTGGGCCACACCACCATAGCGCTTGGCATCTATTAAAATGCCGATGAATTATCTAGTAGCATAAGTTGGTTGTGGAGATGAAACGCAAGCGTAGTAATGCGTCCACCAAGAGACTCCTTCTTGGGGAAGCCACATTTAGATTATGCAGTCATCAGTGCACAGAGACGAGATGTAACAGAACAGACTCAAGCAAAGCGTGTGATATGGATTTGGGCATCGATTCTGGCGGTGCTAGCAGTCAAGCCTGTCAAAATCGAGAGGTTGGCTGTGAAGTGACCACCCAGGCGCTTGCTCCAGATGCGGCACGGTGCAGGTGAAGTCTAGATCAGTGACTCCACTGTGTCCGAAATCCGCGAGCGTGTGCTCGCCACCGAGCGCGCGGTGGAGAGGATGATATGGTGACCATTCGAGCAGCAGGAAAGATGTCATGATGAGACAAGCTTCGACTTGACGCGCGCCTGCCGTGTACGATTGTCCCCACCTGCACACGTGATGATCGACTCCAACCTTGGAAGGCAAGCAACCCATCACAATCTGCGAAGTGCCTCGAAACCAACTGGCCGATGCGTCGACACGAGCGCGACACGCTTTCGCGCACTGGAGACCGGCGAGGCATAGAAATCCATAGAAACGCTCTCGGCGCCTCAACGGCTTTCTTCTCATCCAATACACATGCACTAGTCACAGCTAAGTGAAGTAAAGCCACGACTCACAGAAGAGATGAGTCGCTCCGTAGTCTTTACGTCAACATGAAGACTTTCTGACTGTCGAGAGAAAATAGTCTTCGACCTGGAATCATCCATCTTCATAGACAGTCACAGAGACCAGTCATTGGAAGGTTCGGCGAAGGTTCGTCATGATGCAGGATGAACGCGCGTAAAGCACACCTCGAGGAAAACTGCGCACAAATTTTAGTCGTTTCGAGACCCGATCACGGCTATGGTGGATCCATCAGGTTCGGCCGGAGGTTTTGACAAACGGGCAAACGGTGGTGAGCTGAAGGGCGATCATCGGTAGGCGCAACCGCTCGCGCCTCAAGACGCACTACTGCAGGTCCTATCTAATCGATACGGAATCTTATCCTCCACACTTTCCGACGTTGAGTGTCTGGATTCATAGTCGATCAGTGATATGTTGATCGGGTTTGTTTGCAATGCACGTGTCAAGCTTGAACCGAAGATCCCACGCTGTTGAAAAGTTTTGGTGGATTGCTCCACTGTGATAATCCCGCATACTTGTAGGGACTTGCAAGATCGAGCCTACCACAGTCTTGCTACAAGGACTTCAACGTAAAGGAATTTTCTGATAGGTCCCCTCGGGAGTGCTGCAGACATGGCGTTCAGCACGAAAGCACTGTCGTCCGAGGACGGATCAGCTGTTCCGCTGCCGTTAATGTGACACGCAACATTTCTGCGGTGTGACAACCTCGAAAATGATCAGGAGCCCTTTGCAAGCTTCCAAGCCAGATGATATTGCTTTGCTGCCTCAGGCCCGGCCAAAACCCGGTGCTTCATCTTGCAGGAGATGAGGTCTGAACAGAAAACAAGCACAACGGGTTCGTGCGACAGCGGGTAGGAAGGTTGAAATCGGCCGGGAGTCCCTGCAACACCCCTCAGCATTGCAAGATGTTCATTTGACACATCCCAGACTTCGCAGGTCGAGAGATGACGTATCTTACAATTGCCAGGACTCTCGTGGCTTCAGGCGTCAACTCCGGCAGCCAACGCAAAGCACAGGACGACTATCCACGAGCGACAGATGTCAGTCCACGTGTCTGGTTGCCGCTGGCAGATCGTGACACAATGGCTTGCTCAACGGAGTGTCATGAAGCGCTGCGGTGTGGTTTCGTATTTGCTGTCATCCATGAGTCCAGATTCCATGACTGGAGTTTGCCAACGGACCGGTACGCCAGCGTCCATCTTCCCCGGCCGACGTTGACAACGGGATCTCCAATGCCCAAGATTCAGCGTTTCATTGTAACAATCGTCCCGCGTGTAATTCCATCGTAGATCCACCTTCAGGGATCGATCTCAAGTCTCGAACTTCTTTGACATTTCCGCACAGACTTTCGAGAGATATTCCCGCCACTTGTTGAGCCACAGGTGTTGAGCGGCCAGAGTGAAACCAAGAGTCGCTGAGTCGGACTGTTGTGCACGTTTGCACAATCCGTCATCAGCGAAATAAGGTGGTGCGCTAAGTGTCAACGTGAAACGCGGCCCTGTCCGAACTACGAAAGCCGTCAAAGCAGCCAATGGGAACAACGGGACATTGTAGAGATACACGAGGACTTTCCTTTCCAAGGGCTAGCGCGTTCGTTTAGACTTCCCGATACGCACAATTTATGAACACAGCTTACCCCTGCACAAGTCCATGATCGCCCGACGACTGCCCCTGACAGCCGCCAGGTCCGGCTTTGTCAACGAGGCAACAAACGCAAGCGCCGACAGACGCAGGAGCTCACGGTGTCTTTGTTGCGCTGGGCTTGTCAAACATTCCGGCGCGTCAGAAACGACAACCAGTCCGACCAGACAAACAAGTGGACTCCAAAACAACGAACGTGGTCAGGCGCACATCAAGGCCGATGGACAATGGACGTCAAGCCGCAGAAAGTGAAATGAAAGGACCCAATTTGGTTACCACGGACCCGGTGGGGTTACAGTTTTCGGCTAAGGGTGTTAGGGCCAGGCACAGGAGCATCTGCGGAGACTGGGGCCGTGGCGCTCGCATTCATCTCGCGCAAGCGCGGCACGGCCTTGGTGCTATGAGCGTATAAAGTATGTGATCTTCCCTTCACCTTCTTATAGCTGCAGGTCTGCGACTTCCAGGTTATCGACGAATACACTCATTCCAGTCACTCTTTGACATCACGTTCTCTACGCCCTTCGGCAACCCACGCTCTCTACTAGCAACCACATAGTTACTTCGTCGTACCGACAAACCTAACAAGTCAACTTTTAAACTTAACCCTCAAACTCAACCACACAAACAATCAAAATGCGCGCCTCTACTGCTATCCTCGCCCTCGCCGGCACTGCTGTTGCCTCCATGGCCAAGCCCAGGCCCCAGGAGTACGAGGTCCAGAATGTCCACGTCGTTTACGAGACTGTCATTCACACCGTCTACGCCACCGAGGGCTCCGAGCCCGCTGCTCCCACCAAGGAGGCCACCACCCCGGTCTACCAGGCTCCTGTCATCACCACCGTCTACCAGGAGAACAAGCCCGCTCCTACCACCAGCCAGGCTCCTGTGTACGTCGAGTACTCCATGGCACCTCCCCCTGCTCCCAAGCCCTCCAGCAAGGCGCCTGCTCCCGCGCCTGCTCCTTCCAGCACCAGCACTCCCGCTCCTGCTCCTGCCCCCACTGCCTCCGGCTACCAGGGCGTCGTCGATGAGTGGCGCAAGAAGCTCGGCATGAAGGCCCTCGAGCACGACTCCAAGCTCGAGTCCAACGCCATGGACACCGTCGTCGCCTCCAACGGCCAGATGATCCACAAGCTCAACCCCGGCTCCTACGGCCAGGTCCTCGCCCCCGGCAACGCTGACGACTTTGAGCACGTCTTCGTCGGCGGCTGGCTCTGCGAGATGCCCAACCTCCCCGGCCTCGACGGCGTCTGCGCCCAGCAGTCCCAGGGCTGGGCCTACGCTGGCCAGACCGGCCACGCCGAGATCCTCACCTCCGACCAGTACTCCAAGATCGGCTGCGCTCTGCACGCCGGCATCTGGTGCTGCGACCTTGCATAAGCAACTCTCCAGCATTCCACAGATGAGGTTTTCGGGGGGAGTTGGAGGCATCATCTTTTTTCAACGGCTTGGGGAAAAAGCTCGCATTAGCAGCGCTGGTCCACATACTTCACTTCTCTCTGTATCGTACGTTGGTTGTACGTTTCTTGCGCACTTTAGGGGCAGCTCTTACGCTGCAATTTGACTATTCACGAATTACGATCCCAAATTTGCATCTCAGCCTGTCGTGTGTGACACCCATGTGTGATACCTACCCATCTCACCCAACCAATCTCACAAATCAGCAGTAACAGCAGTATCAGCAGCAACAACAGCATCAAATTTCCCACACCCACCTCTCACACATCACCAAATCAGCCCTACAAACAGGACCACCCAGGCCCCCCAAGGGTCCAATCACTCCATCCAAAATAGCCCGAACACGACAGGCACATCGACGCAGCAATCGGGTGTGTGTGTGTGTGTGTGTGTGTGTGTGTGTGTGTGTGGACAGGGAGGAATCGCACCCCTGACGAGCAGTCCACCAGCCAGCGGCTGCGGAAATTCGAGAGAAGTGTCGCGCGGCAGCCGTCGGCCCCTGCCCCTGCACCATGTACACAGTAAGTAAGCGTATGTATTTCCGCACCTTTCCCCCCAAGCGCCGCCTCCCCGATTTCGATAGCCTGAAGGCGCACTTGCACCAAAACACGCCCAACCGCCACGCTCGCAACACGAGCTGAACAACAATAAATCGCGCCGCCCATCACATTCGCTCGCACGCGTCACATTCGGGTGTTCGTGGTGCCTGTCCAAGCTCTTCGCGCCAGGTAGGTATGCGGGCTGCACAAACACACATGGGGCACGTTACGAAAGAGTAGCTAGGTAATTAGGTAGGTAACGTTTGTGCACGCTATCCTTGACTTTAGGTGCTCTCGGCAAGCACGGCCAGCCGCTGCATCGCATGCGCATCGCATCCCAGCTTCCTGTCATGTCCATCTCAATTTCGCAAGCTGGCAGCCTTCAGGCCAGAACGCTGTCCGCTGTGCGCCGTACGCATGGGAGTTGATTGAGGGCCTTTCTGGGCCCTGCGGGGGTCTTCCATTGCATTTCCAGGCATTTGAGATGCCTACCTGGTACCTAGGTACATGCACCGCTTGCTTGCATGCTGCAGCAGAGCCGCAGGGGCCTGCCGGATGCGGTAAATATAGCATCCGAGCGTTGGACTCTGACTGACACTGACTGACTGACTGACACTGACACTGGGTGCTGCCCGTGCCTGGGAAGGAGTAAGTGCATTGATGCATGCATGCATGCATCCATTGGCCTCGGGCTCTGTGTCTGTGTGTCTGTGTCGATCGGATCTAGAATCGCTGAGAACGGGGCATAGTACTGTAGGTAACTAGGGAGTGTGCCCAGCTGTTGCTCGTTTTCGCGACCAATTTTGCGTTCGCGCGCGGATTGGCGTGGTCTGGCGACGCCGTTGAAAGTGGTCGGGGTGCTGGTTGAGGAACCTGGCTTTCTTGCTGCAATAAGCTCATCATCGCATGGCTGCTTCCCCGTGTTTAGCTGCCCGTAACATTGTGTTTTTTGTGTTCATTGTGACTCGTGTGTTGCGATGCTAGCTTGGCTTGATAAACTTGGTGGCTTGGTGAAGGAGGTGGCTCAAGCCGTTTGATTGCTGATCAACCGGGAAGCACCGCCTTCAGCCACATATGGAAGTCTCCATGATATTGAATTGTGATGAGATTGTGAGGAGGGACAATAATGTGTATTGTGTATCGATTGCCGTACCCCCCTTTCCCCAGAAACTCGATAATCCAGATACGCCAACGCTATGCACATTCGAAAGACGGACCAAATGCCAAACCAATCAATTCGTCGTTGGCCTTATGTCCTGTCACCATTAAAGAGACCACATGTCAGATCAATCGCTTAGTCCATATGTCTAGGAAACTCGTCCTCCAAACCAATCGTGACCTTGACGTTCATACTGCCCAACTCCTGGATCAGTAGCTTGGCTGCATAAGGCATTGTGATGCGTCGAACCGCTTTCTCGCTCTCACAGAGCTTGCAGTAACCGGAGTAGCCCATTTGACCGCCTGCCGTCCTATTAGCATAGATTCTCTCAACAAGAAGCTGACCAGAGGGTTGACTTACACTTCTCACAGACATCCACGTCGTGCGCATCCGAACTGATCATCAGACGCTCAAGTAGAAGCTGCGACGCACCGTACGCAATCAGACAATCACGCTCCATTTCTCCCAGACGCAGACCACCGGACCTCGCTCGACCTTCGGTAGGCTGCCTCGTAAGGATGGCGCGCGGACCGCGGGCTCGAGAGTGCATCTTGTCCTGGACCATGTGCTTGAGTTTCTGGTAGTAGATGGGGCCGAAGAAGGTGTAGAACTGGTGAGCCTCGCCGGTAATACCGGATGTTAGGTAATCCTTTCCAGTGTAGGAGAAGCCATTCTTGACTAAAATCTCAGACATGTCCTCAACCTTTGAGCCGCCAAAGGCAGTGCCGTATTCGAGCGTGCCGTTCAGAACGCCGGCTTTACCGGAGAGGAGTTCCATCATCTTTCCGACTGTCATACGCGATGGGAAACCGTGAGGGTTCATGATGATATCGGGGCAGATGCCGTAGTCGTTGAAGGGCATGTCTTCTTGCTGAACAATCAGACCCGTTGTTCCCTTCTGTCCGTGACGCGAAGAGAACTTGTCGCCCAACTCTGGTCGTCGCGTCTGTCGGAACAACAACTTGATCAACGTGGTACCAGCTTCGTTTTCGGTGATACACGCCTTGTCGATGTAGGAGCAGTCGGGCAGCTTGTACTTCTCAGGCTTGTCTTTGTACTGGTTGGTAGCAGGTCCAGCAGTGTCGGCAGGCAGACTCTTGAGCAGGTATGCATCGCCGGCTTCGAGGCGAGCGCCGACCTGAGCGATACCGTCTGCACCAATGGCTTGGTGTTCTTGCTTGTTCGTGTCAAGAGCTCCAGCATTGATGCGGTCAGACGTGCCATTGGCGTAGGTCTTCAGAGCTGTGACATGCTTTTTCATGACCTGGCAGCGACCGAAGCCACGGTCACAAGAGGCTTTGTTGAGAATAAGAGCATCTTCGATATCGTATCCAGAGTACGACATCACTGCGACTGTAGCGTTCTGGCCGGCCGGGAGTTTATCGTATTTGGTGAGCTCGATGGTGCGAGTCTTGACCATGGGCTGTTGTGGGTAGACCATAAGGTAAAGGAGGGTATCGATTCTGTTGAACTGGTTATAGGCAATTGCACCAATAGCTTGCTTGCCCATGGCACATTGATACGTGTTACGGGGCGACTGATTGTGATGTGGGTAAGGGATAAGGCCAGCGACAGCCCCCAAGATAGTGAACGGTTCGATCTCAAGATGCGTAGTGTGCTGGTTGATTTCCTTCTCAGTCAACGCAATGTTAGTATCGTTCTCTTCGTTGGTATCCAGGTATTCAACAAGACCCCTCGTCAAGAAATCCTCAAACTCCATGGTGCCCTTTCGCAGAGCCTTGAGGTACCGTGATGTGACCTTGGAGCGCTCGTTCTCAACAATGATCATCGGTCGACAAATGCGACCTTCATCTGTCGCAATGTGGACTTCGCAGTGGTCGTGGTCGATGTGGATGCTTGTGAACTCCGAGATGCGCCCCATTCGCCTGAGCTTTCGGAAGCTGTTCAAGAACCGCTTCGGTGTGTCTGTGACTGCGATGGGTGTACCGTTCAGACATACTGAATAGACACCTTCGGCATGGATTTCTTCTCCTGTTTGCGAGCAGATGTCCTCTGCGCCTAACAAGAACACGATCTTCCGCACAGGGCCCTCATCGTCCTCCGTTGTGATATGCGTCATGAGCGCCAAGTTCTTAACAAGACCGCAGGCCTCTCCTTCAGGTGTATCAGACGTACACAGCATACCAAATTGACTTGGCTGAAGCGCACGAGGACCAGATACCTTTCTTGTCTTCTCGAACTGCGAACTGATTCTCGTCATCATACCTAGTGCAGCGATGTAACTCAGCCGGCTAAGAACGTGGGTAACACCGGCCCTCTCCATCTTGAAACGCTTCAAACTCCAGTTTCCTGTGGCGATCGCACGCTCAATACCCATGGTGATATGGTTCTTGTGGACGCTGAAATGTGAAAATGCATCGAATTCTTGGGCGCGATTCTGCTTCTTCAGGACTTTGTCGATACTCAATTTGAAGTCGTGATTGAAACGCTTGAAGTGGTCTTCAAACAGGAGAGACAACATCTGGCCGGACAATTCCAGGCGCTTGTTTCCAACATAGTCACGATCGTCCACGAGCTTCGGGTCTTGCATGGCCATGAGCACTCTTCGTGCCATCAAAGCCACGTAAAGGGCCTTAGGCCGGTAATTCGTACCGACAACGGGCACGTGCGGGAGGATGACATTGGACAAGCATTCGATGGCTTCGAGGTGGTAGTTTCGGATGCGCGAAGCTCCAGCCGGCTTCTTCGTCAATCTTACGCGATGGCCAATATATTCCAGAGCCTTCTCCTGAGTGTGAATTCCCTCTCTTGCGCAGGCCTCGAAGTTGATGGAGAAGCTGTCCTGGTATGCGCTATCGTCTCCGGCGACCATTGTAAGCACTTCTTTGTCAGAGTGGACTCCCAACGCCTTGAGCGCAAATACGATGGGCACCTCCTCTGAAAGTGTGTTGTGTCGCATAAACATGAGTCCTTTCTTCTGAATGACGTACGTCTTAGTGCGTCGCTCGTGTGTTGAACTGGTGACACTGGCCTGCATGATGCCTTTTGCGCTTTCGACAATGACACGATTCTTGTTCAGCTGCTCCTGCACCAAAATAACCTTCTCTTGACCACGCGTGATAAAGTAACCTCCGGGATCCAGCGGACACTCTTCCATGACGGCCATCTCGCGGTCGTTCTTGCCAGCCAGTACACACTTGTTGCTCTTCAACATGATAGGCATGCGCCCGATTTTAATGCCTGTCCGCTTGACCTTCGCACCACCTCTTGTGTATACGATGTCGACGACGATAGGCGCAGCATATGTCATGTCTCTCAACCGACATTCGTTCGGTGTAATGGTACTGCGGTGATGGTCGAGGTCATCTTCCTCCTGCCTGTTTGGGGACAGGACACGGATATCGGTGTACTCGAGGAGGAACTTGGGATCAAAGTCGCTTCGAACGAAGCGATTAGCCTTGATGATTTTCTTCAGCTCAACATCGACAAAGTGGTTGTACGAGTCGACGTGCTGCTTGACCAGGCCCTTAACCTTCAGGAAAGCAGGCAACAGGTTCCACTTGTCGCGGGCGGTATTGATGGGCTCATCGAGGCGCTTGCCGTAGTAGAAGGGCTCAAGGAGGGCGGCGAACTCGTCTTTGGCCTGCGTGTTGAGTGGCGCTTTGCGCTTGCGCGTTGCTTCGGCGGACATTGAGGCGTTGGGGTTGAGGTCTGCGGGAGGCTGTCCTTCTACGACAGCACCATCACCACCGACTGGGCCGCCGCTGCCGGCTTCGACATCGGGCATGCTATCGTCTGCTGCTGCAGCTTTTGCCCGCCCTGCCCCGCGCGGGGGAGCTTTTGGCTTGACCTTTGGCGCTTCCTATGCGCATGTTAGGGCTGAAGTCCTTGTGCTAGCCGTCGCCTTGCGCCTACCTTCTTGCCCACCATGACTGCAACCGCACAGAAAGACCTCGGTTGGGAAGGATGGAGGCGTCGAGAGGTCAAGTAAAAAAGTTAGCGCGCCGGTAAGCTGCGACTCAGCGCAGGGATCGAGGTGGGGATGCGCGGGCCAATCGCCATTGGAGGAAATCCGCCAGCAGAATGAACGATGGGTGACCACGCCAGGCTTCACTTTAACTTAGCGCAAATGTCAACGAAGCGATTGAAACGTGTGAGTATGATTCTGGAGATGATGCTACATTCCCATGCGCCCGCTGCAATGCTCCCAAACAAAATCAAAACGCATGCAACGCGTTTGTCTTCATACACAAGATATGGCACAGGATATCGCCCTGGATTCATCCGAACATGGAGCATATTGGCGTGTGAGGCGTGCTCAGAACTAGAAAGCAGCACCATCAACCTCGGTCTCGCCATTCTGATTTCTCAATGATTGCTCGGCCAAGTCGACACGCAGCTGAGATGTCTCGGCATCTCTTTCGAGCGCGTCCCACTCCTTCAGCTTCGCTCTCTTTGCGTCCTCTTTCTTCTCGATCATCTCCCGCAGTTTTCGAGCCTCCTCCTCGAGCCTCAAGATTTTGCTCTTGTCGTACACTTCAGGCGCTTTCTGGCCGCCCGGTATCTCCTTCGGCAAGTCCGCGAGATGATCACGGAAGCGCATGGTGCGAGGATATGTTGTTGCAGTCGAGTTGTTGGAGCCGCGGAAGGTAGCCGTGTAAGACGTTGCACCGCTGACAGAGCCGCGTGGCCCAGCAGCAGCAGAGTCGTGGAATCCACCACGGAAGCCACCACGGAACTCACCGCCGCCACGGGGACCACCTCCCCACGATCCACGGCGTGGTGGGCCAGAAAAGTCGCGCGGCGAGTCGTACGAGTAGCCACCACGACCACCACCCCGCGGTCTGGTAGGGGCGCTCAATGCAGGGTTACCTCCTCGGGGGCCTGTTGGGGGTGCAGTCGATGCGGGGGCTGCTGGCCCAACCGGCGGCGACATGGCCGGCGAAGGGTAGCTGCGACTCGACGGTCCGGTTGGTGGTGCCCTCGAAAAGTCGCCATCGCCATTGCGCCGAGCAGATGAGGGGCCAGTTGGTGGCGCAAACTCTCGGTCTCTGTCACCGCGGGGTCCTCTGGGAGGGCTGGCTTCCCTCCTTCGGGGCGGACTACTCTCTCGGACTGGGCTAGCTTCTCTGCGCCGAGGAGGCGACCGCTCCCTCTCGCGCTCACGGAAATTGTCTCGCGGAGCTCTGCTGGCCTCACGCTCGCGGTATGGCGATCTGGGGGCAGAGACAGGTTCCCTTGCGGGCCTGTCATCTACAAGAGCGGCTCTACTAGGGTGCACGGTTGGACGAGGAGATGACCTTCGCGAGGTCGCAGCAGACTGAACGCCGGAGGCCTCGTTGGAGGTGTATGCAGGTCTAGCAGAAGGCGACCTACGGCTGCGCCAGGTATCTGCTGTGTATGGGTCGGCGCGTTCGCGTCTGGGCGAGGGTGAGCGACGTCGGTAGTCGCGGTTGTCACGGGTGTCCCGAGGAGGAGGTGAAGCCCGACGCGGACTGCTGAAGTTAGCGCTGTCTGGCTGTACTTAGAACACTAAGCTGCATACCTGCCTATGCGCGAGCGCGGCTCATCATACCGGTTAGAGCGCACCGGCGACCGCATCCCTCTGCTCCTGGCTGGAGAGGCTTCACGGGTCCTGGGTGGAGGCGATCTGTCGCGCGGCCGCGGCGAGCGAGTATACGAATCGTATCCTTCCCTCCTGGGCGACCGAGGGCGGTCATTCCTGTAGTCAACTCTACGAGGCGAAAAGTTGCGACGGGGTGGTGAGCGCGGTCTTGCCCTCCAGTTGTCGTCGCGGCGCGGGCTGCGTGATCGTCTCCTGAAAGCTGGGGATCGGCTCCGGGGTCGAGGAGGACGACTGCCTCCCCCAGGTGTGTATGTGTCGGCAGAGGCAAGGCCGCGGCGAGGCGGCGAGCCGCGTCTTGGAGGAGGAGAGGTGCGACGCGGCGGCGATCGTGCACGATAGCTGTCTACACGAGGAGAGCGGCTTCGGGGCCGAGGCGAACGAGGCCTGTATGTGTTCGAGTATCTGTCGTCCCTGTGCTGCATGTCAGTGGCTGTTGTGGATGTGCATGGTGCGTGCACTGTATAGCAGTCTGCTATGTTGGCTCGCATACGGCGGTGTCGGCTTGACAAACCTTCGATCACGATCTCGCTCGCGGTCTCGGTCCATTGCTGATGGGTATGGGAACGCGTCCTGAATTCTCGATTTCCTTGTAAGTTCGAGCACTGTCCAGCTGCTGCGTAGCGCTCGGGTATCAGGACTGGTGGTGGCTGTTGTTAGCAAGCGGCAGAGCTGCGCAATCAATGAAAGTTGAAAGTTACAACATGCCAAGCCAAGCTTTTGACACGCGATTCATCACGTGTATGCCTGCCAGCTCGTGCGCTCAGCCTCACCAATGACAACGGCCATCTTCATTTTGTTTTACCGTAATCCTATGCCGCCCTGTGCCGTCTCTTATAATTTTCTCTGGACTGTGGTTCAGTAGTCGTGGTAATGAGGCTTAGGTGAATCGCGATGTTCATGGCCACCACCTGCAGCCTTCGTGTATGCTCCTATCATCACAGCAGCGAGGCTCGGAAGTTGCTCTCTGGTATTCCAAGTTGCGTTTCTTGACCATATCGTGCAGGATACGCTTTCTTATAGGCAGCTCCGTTGCCACTACCAAATTGACCCGATACATCGTGCATCACTGTAACCTTCGTCTTGGTCTGCCCGGTACACACAGCCGGATGTTCTTGATCTTGAATCTGTTCATTTCGTGCGAACCCGATGGTCGCCGTATGTAACGCCATGCCCCAATGCTGGCTACGGTTGTTTGAAACCTCTGGATATCCATAACGCCGGCTCGTTTTGAGCTGCCCATTCGTCAAGTCACAGATCTTTTGTACAAAAATCCACCTCTTGCGCTCAACGCTTACTGCCCCGCTCAGATTCCCTCTTGACCCGCTTCCTACTCTCTGCTGCTATCATGTCCGCGAGGTCTTCTTGGTCAATACTCTGCCACTGTCCTGCGGCCTCAGCTCGTTGCCTCGACTCGTATTCCTTTCTTAAAGCATCCTTGTCCAACTTGTCGCTGTCTGCTAGCTGGTCCACATCTACAGAGATATCGACATCACCAGCCTTGCGTTTACGTTGTGCTGCGCCAAGCTGGTCCTTCCTTGCTGCATCAAGGTCGTAAGCATGCTCACCGCCGAAAAAGCCGGTCGCGGAGATGTTCTTCTCGGGTAGAACTTGGTAAGCGCTTCTCGGTGCACCTGGCTCTTCAGTCTCGATGCCCTTCCGCTGTTTGCGAAGCGTGAACTCGCCACCAATGCTTTCTGTTCCACCGATCTCAGAAGGCATCGCAGAGGCGGTACCGGTCATCGAAGTCTGGATGCCACTTGCGTCTTCCTCCTCGTCTTCCTCATCCTCGTCTTCCTCCTCCTCTTCGTCACTCTCTTCGTCTTCGCTTTCGCCCTCGGCCCTTAATACACCCCAGGTCGAGCGCTCAACAGGCTCACCCTCGTGCGTTGGATGCTGTTGCTCATCGAGAATACTGGTACCATAGAGATCGCCGCCAAATAAGGGTCGACCGGCATCATCTGTTGGTGGCTTACCCCATTGTCCAGGCTGGAAGCCCCAAGAAGCACCCGGAGGAATCGGAGCGTTGACACCGGGAATGCGCAAATTGGGATAAGAAGGTGAAGGACCAAATCGCTGCATGTTGATGAGCCACGGTGGAGGATGACCGGGCGCCATACCAAGCGCTTCTCTTAACTCTTCACTTAGCTCGCCGGGCTTGAGGTTGACAAGGTTTGTCTCGAACTCCTTGCCTTCGAAATACACCTCACCATATCGTGTTAACTCCGGCTTCGTCTGTCGTCGGAAGAAGGCATCGTAGAGTTTCGAGTAGTCGATATCAAGCTTGCCGAGCTTTCCTTGGACGCGCTCACGTTGCTTTTGTCGCATTGTCATCTCAGCCTGCTTTTCGAGAACAGCATCACGCATCTCAGCAATGCCAGTCTCTTGAATGAACTTCGGCAGTGCGAACGGCGGCTTCTCGATACCACGCTTGGAGGAGAGGTACTCCCTCTTGAGAGACCAATGTGTCGGCACAGGAATGACATTCTTTCCGCCCTTGATGGCTACCAGAAGCTGAGGATCTGAGGACGAGACATCCGTCCATTCGACCAGCTCGGGCTTGGCCACCATGGACTTCAGTTGGGCGACCGAGAGCTTGTTCATAGCTTTCCGCTGCTTCTTGGAGATCTTTGGCTGGCCATCCTCTTCCTCGCTCACATCGTCATTGTCACTGTAGTAGATCTCAGGCTTTTCGTCGTCTTTGGTAGCTGCCTCCTCCTCGGTTTGCTCCCTGAACTTCTCGAAGATGTCTTTGTACTGCTCGAAGAGGGGGTTGTCTAGGTCGTATTGGTTCGAGATGTCATCGATACTAACCAAGTCCGCGGACTTGACCGCCTGTGCATCGTTATTCGTGTTGCTTTCTGGTTCAGCAGATTCGCTCTCACGCGCAGAGTCGGTTTCGGAAGGTGTTTCCTGTTGAGAGATCAGCATCGACATAGAAGCTCTACGCACACATCGAAGACTTACAGAGCGCTGCGCCTTCTTCTTCGCGCGCCTGTAGGCGTTCTTGTTGATCTGTTTCTTCCCTTTGGCAGCTGTCGCGCCTGACATGGTGGCGGTAGCGGCGAGCGCGGGTGCAAGTTGTAGATAGCGCGAGCCTGGAGGCCACGAACGTACGGTCGTTCGCGGACGCAAGGGCAGAAGCAATCAGATGAACGTTTGAGAATCGCTGCCTATTACGCGCACTGCAGCGGGCGGTGCGACAAGTGACGCGCGGTGAGGTTGGGATGTGTAGGTGGTGGAGGTGCACGCGGAAAGTTTTGGCTAAGCTCGACGGGGAGCTGCAATGGCGGCTGCGACCCTTCACAGTTGCTTGGCAAACACAACCGGGCATGTGTGCTTCCCAACACACGTAATGGAACAAATGCGCGTAATTGGATCTTCACTTGTGTCTTACACTGGACCTGTAAAAAACCTCGTACTGAATTGCAGTTGGTGCATGCAGCACTTTACTACCATGCCTGTCTTGAGTCAATTAGCTGGCTGATGCACATTTATCTTGCGAACACACAGTCAGTCTTATTGCGAGAGCTTATTGATGTGTACACTTTCCGGCGAGGGAATCGTGCTCTTATACTAGACATTTTGAGCGGACTAGTCATCTAATTACTGCAGGGATTTGATGCAACTAAGTCCTGTCGTTGTCATCGAACTTCTTTTGCCAGAATCCACGGAAGTGTTTCTTCTGACCAATCTCGTTAATCTCCTTGACCTCTTTGGGTGTCAACTTGAACGTTGCAACTCTAAGATAATCACTCAGCCTCTGCTCCTTGGACGATGTCGTAATGGGCACGACATCCTGATCGATACACCACCTCAGTGAGATCTCACCAGCGCTGACCGCATACTTCTTCTCAAGAGCCGCAAAGTAGTCATCTAAGGGTCCCGGAGCAGCCCTCGTAGCTGCAGTAAGCGGACCGTAAGCTGTAGTTGCAATACCGTGCTGCTTGTGCAGTGCGAGAAGCTCAGTACGCTGAAGGTAAGGGTGGAACTCAATCTGGTTGCACGCTGGAACCACCTTTGCAGTCTTTAAAAGAGCGTTGAGATGGGCCGGTGTGTAGTTGGAAACACCAATTGACTTCGCCAGTCCCTTAGCTTGGATAGCTTCCATCTGTGCCCAAGCTTTCTGAATGTCTTCATCAGTCTGCGCGAACCATGGCTGATGGATCAGGTAACTGTGATTCGTTAGTATGGGTGGGAGGTTTAGAAGTTTTCACATAGCCTCACAGGTCAACGTAGCTAAGCTGCAGCTTCTTCAAGCTTGTTTGCAGAGCACCCTCGATGTCATGAATATTATCATTGTCGACCTTGGTAGTCACGAACAGCTTCTCACGATCAACTCCAGACTCTTTGATGCCAGTTCCGAGCTCTTGTTCTGTTTTGTACATTTCAGCTCCGTCAAGGTGCGTGTACCCCAGCTTGATAGCCATCTCCACGGCGTCGATGATGCTTTGATCAATCTTGGACTCTTCGCCTGTCTTGTACCAGGCTGTACCGGTGCCATAGCCCAGCATTGGGATGGGAGTTCCATCATTCAGCTTGAGGTTGGGAATGGTCAAGTCAAGCTTCGCCATGATTGCTGGCGTTGTCTGAGACTATGAAAGTAGCGTGCTGAGGTCGGGAAAGGAAAGAAAGTAAGGTGGGAGTATATCCGAGCAAAAGCATACCGAAACACATGGCGACACCGAAAGTGGGGTGAAGTCCACGGATTTTACGTCATCCTAGGAACGGCAAGCACGGCCACTCCATTCCATCGATTGGCGGGACCATGACCACGTGAGGGCATTCTGGGCACTCGATGAAATTACATCAAGGTTTCTGGTGTGTGCTTGTTGCTTTGTGTTACAGTGAAGTAATGCATTAAGAGAGGCCGTTTATTTCATAACAGCCGGCATCTTCGGCAACTGCCGTGCGCATATAGGTAGAGCAAGTCAATGAATTCCACCGGAGTATGTTAAATCCATGCGAAGTCAAACATACTGCTCATTGCTTTCTTCGAGCCCAGACACGTAGCTGTGATTTTGTCTCATCACTCAGCGGCCGTGCTCCCAACAGGATGAACATTTCAGCGAGCGCAAGCGTCAGACTGATGTTGTCCCTAGAACTTCCCATCTCTGCTATTTGTAGCCACAGCTCCATCGGCAGTCTTACTGACATGGCCGCACTACTTCCCATCAGTTCCCAACACCTGGTGTTATTGCGTGCAATGCGCATGTAAGTTGGTAGAGTCAATTGAGGTACGAGACTATGGCGGCGTAGCGTCGGGTATATTGTGAGTGCAAACTGTAGAGATGAGTTGATGTCGAGGTATTGTAAGATCTCGAGCAGAAGCTCGGCGGGGAGGTAGTCGAACGACGCACCTCTCGGTGGAGGTGGGGGAGGAGGCGGCGGTGGCGGTGCTCCGGCAGCAGACGCCATGCTCACGAGGCTACAGCTTCACTGCCGAGACAGCTTAATCCGTACGCACTTTTTCGGGAACCTCTTTCACAGCCGAAAGCAACCAACGGTATGCGTAGCCGGAAAGAAACCAAGCTATAATTGCCACGATGGTGATGTATACAGCGACCGGCACTAAAGAGCGCGGTAGAACGTTCAGAAGGAAAGGGTCAAGAACTGGGTGTATTAGCAACCGCGAGATTGAATCAATTTCGAGACTCACTGATGTCGCTATTGACTTGCGGCGGAAAGTCCATCAGCGTGCGGTTAGTTGAATAGTAGGATGCTGCTGCTTGGATCCTGAGAAACAGTAGCGACTGCAGACCTCCGTCAATCTCCAGCTCATTCATGTGACTAATAGCGTTCGTAGTCTTCTGTTGCTTGCTGTATTCTGCTAGAGACGAGGCAAGCTCCGGAGTATTGAATACTTCCACAAAAGGATATGTATCGAGCCAGAAGTCGGTTGGCGACTGCACTGGGTCAGTGTGTGCATGCGCCAGAAGCCTCTGAGGACAATCTTACGGTCGCAGGCCAGCATATGCGGACCTCGTACCTTGCACCTTCCTTCAGACCTCCCAGCAGGTACCAGGATTCAAGGCCGTGGGGCTGCGAGGTCGAAGGAAAGGACACAGAGAGCTGTGTAGGCAGGATGGGATCCCGACTAGACAGGACATGCAGGTGAAGGCCGTCCACGCTGGAGCGCACATCAGAGAGAGTCACAGGGCTGGGGCCCAAGAAGATGGTCTTCTCGACGTTGGCAAACACCGTCCAGGCCTGTAACACAATGCAGAGCAAGGCAGCTACGACGCGCATGTTTAATGGGCAGCACAATATTCGATAGCAGAGATGGGCAAAAACGACTGCATTCTCTCACGTGAGCCAGGGCAGCTTCATTGGCCACGCAGAGCGTCACTGTAGCGTATGCGGTTGTGTCGATGGAGTTGTTGTGGTTTGTCACCAGGGTGTGGAAGGAGGGGCGTGCGCAGGCCCCGTCTCCGCTACGAAGCTAGCTCCTTCCGTGTCGATAAACACACTAAATCTTCGACGGCCAACACAACACTCGACACACCGTCTCCGCTGCTCCCCACCCGCAGTCCCCGTCAAGTACCTTCAGCTTTTGCGCAGAAGGCATCCAGCATCTACCAATTCATATCCTCTCCACACACACACCATGAGAGAAGTCATCTCCCTCAACGGTATGAAACCCCCACACGCGCACGCGCCCTGACCGCCCCGTCTTGGGCGGGACATCCTGGCGATAATTGTTCGTACTGACACTGCACGCGTCTAGTCGGCCAGGCCGGTTGCCAGATTGCCAACTCCTGCTGGGAGGTATGTTCAAGCCCCGGGGCATGTCGTCTGCGCCTCCCCGTCGCCCACAAAGCGAAAAGGAGGGGGCAACGGCGGGTGCCTTGACCGCCCTCGAGAAACCATGCTAACGCACCACCACAGCTCTACTGCCTCGAGCACGGCATCCAGCCCGACGGCTACCTCACTGAGGAGCGCAAGGCCAAGAACGATGACCATGGCTTCAGCACCTTCTTCTCCGAGACTGGTACGCCTGCCTGCGTGCCACAAATCGCGCAACCCCTCTAACACTCACAACAGGTCAGGGCAAGTACGTCCCCCGCACCATCTACGCCGACTTGGAGCCCAACGTCGTCGACGAGGTCCGCACTGGCGCCTACCGCTCTCTTTTCCACCCCGAGCACATGATCACCGGCAAGGAGGATGCGTCTAACAACTACGCCCGTGGTCACTACACAGTCGGAAAGGAGCTCATCGACCAGGTCCTGGATAAGGTCCGCCGCGTCGCCGACAACTGCTCCGGTCTGCAAGGTTTCCTCGTCTTCCACTCCTTCGGTGGTGGAACAGGTTCCGGTTTCGGTGCCCTCCTCATGGAGCGCCTGTCCGTCGACTATGGCAAGAAGTGCAAGCTTGAGTTCTGCGTCTACCCTGCGCCGCAGGTCGCCACCTCCGTTGTCGAGCCCTACAACTCTATTCTCACAACCCACACCACCCTCGAGCACTCTGACTGCTCCTTCATGGTCGACAACGAGGCCATCTACGACATCTGCCGCAGGAACCTCGGCATTGAGCGTCCTAACTATGAGAACCTGAACCGTCTCATCGCCCAGGGTATGTATCCATTGTGCACTTGCTGGCACTGCAGCTAACACCTCGAACAGTTGTCTCTTCCATCACCGCCTCGCTCCGCTTCGACGGTTCCCTGAATGTCGACCTGAACGAGTTCCAGACCAACTTGGTCCCCTACCCCCGCATCCACTTCCCTCTCGTTGCCTACGCTCCCGTTGTCTCCGCCGCCAAGGCCGCCCACGAGGCCAACTCGGTCATGGAGATCACCAACGCCTGCTTCGAGCCCAACAACCAGATGGTCAAGTGCGACCCTCGCAACGGAAAGTACATGGCTACCTGCTTGCTGTACCGCGGAGACGTTGTCCCCAAGGACACCCACGCCGCCATCGCCCACCTCAAGACCAAGCGCACTATCCAGTTCGTCGACTGGTGCCCGACTGGTTTCAAGATCGGTATCTGCTACCAGCCTCCCCAGAACGTCCCCAACGGCGACCTCGCCGGTGTCAACCGCGCCGTGTGCATGCTGTCCAACACCACAGCCATCAGCGAGGCCTGGTCTGCTCTGTCCCACAAGTTCGACCTTATGTACTCCAAGCGTGCCTTCGTCCACTGGTACGTTGGTGAGGGTATGGAGGAGGGTGAATTCTCCGAAGCGAGGGAAGATCTCGCAGCACTTGAGCGCGATTACGTTGGTGACCCCCTACCATTTCATTTGAATAGTAAACTGACAGAATACAGGAGGAGGTTGCCGCTGATTCCCTCGAGGGTGAGGAGGGTGTTGAGGCCGAGTACTAAGCGTTTCTGCGCTGTGCGCGGCGGCGTTGCGAAAAGCAGTTCGGTTCTGCATCACTACCTTTGGTTGTTCTTGTCGGAGCTGCGCTTTGAAACAACACCGCATTTTGGCGACGGCGAGCAAAGGAGTTTTGTTGGACTGCTAGCTTACATATCAAAGCGTTTTGGGATGAAATATCCACTTTCTCTGTTACTAGTCTTTACTAATGCACGGTAAATTGCTTCATTATGAAATGCTTGTGATGTATGTGCAGAATAATACTGCGCCTTGTCAGCTCCATTCGTCACCTGGCAATTTTCAAGGATACAATCATAAGCGAGCAAGAGAATTAGAGGACCACCGAATCAAAGCCATCTAAAGAGCTATACTTTTACAGCTCCGGCGCCAATCAGCCTTGAAGATGCCTGATTCAAAGGCTGCATTGCAACATCTCGCGTTACATCAAGTGGCCTCTTTGAGCTGCTAAGGTGCGACGAGCAAATAACTACTTGATGGAATGCAAGAAATCCGTTTTAACTGGATTATTTCGGGTCTGACTGACACAACCTAAATAGTTGGGAAGTTTCTTAAGACGACTGAGCATCTAGCTGGTTCATCCAGACGTTGGCTTCTTGCTTGTTGTGCCCTTCAAAAAGTGCGAAGTCACTCATCGAAGTTAAAAAGGTGCTGATTAAGGCAAGCGCTCAAGTCACGCGAAGGAGAAGATAGACACAACTGCAAGAGCACACCGCGCTACTTCTCAAGCATGCTTAGGACTGAAGGCCAAAGGGATCAAAGGAGGACACGAACGTTGATATGGGATAAGGTGGACGAAGACCTCGTCGATTGGTACGCGCGTGGAAGAGGAAAGACGCTGCTGATTCCGCATAGTCGCCCCGTGAAAGGCTGTCGGAACCCCTCTGCCCGCGAGCGGGGATTGGAAAGGCATTGGGGTTCCTAGGGCTGTGGGTGGGCTGGAGTGAGATGCTGGCAGGATCGCTGGGGCGATGTGTGCTGGATGTGATAACGTGAATTCCTAGATCCCACCCGAGTCTGGGAGGGTGTTACGCACTCGGTGGGCTTTTTTGTTGGGAGTCTTGGAGATAGTGTTGTGTGCTATAGCGCTTTGCCGGCTCTGAATGAAGGTGGTCTTGAGGGAGTTGAACCGCAAAGTTCCAATATTTTGCTGGGCTGTTTGATCGTATAGTCGTCTCAAGGGATTGAAAATATAATTTAATTGCGCCAACAGCCCTTGAATTTGACCAGTTCGGACACTGCATGTTGCCAACTTCTGCGTGCTGCCAAGTCGCTACTCAGAGCTGACTAGGTGCTGTATATGTGGCGAAGTGAGGGAGACCGGCGGGTATGCAGTAACACCGAGCTACTCGCAGGTGAGCGATGGAGTGTTGGAAGGGCTTGCCTGATTTCTGGGTCATTGGTCCCTACCAATGCACTGCAGATTGCTTCACGTCGGGCCATCTGTGATGTATGTGCAGCAGAAGAATGTATTCAAAAGTGATATCGCTCAAATCTCGCTGACAAGAAGGCACAACATCTGCAACAGCGTCTCGCGCTACTTCTTAAGCATACTCATCCTCATCTTCGTCTTCAACCCCTGCTGCCTTCTTTTCCGCAAGCTCTCTAATCTTATCTCCAAGTACATCCCGGCCATATCGACTGGCGACCTTGCCAGCGAGCTCGAGCATCTTGCCATTCGCATCGCGCATCAGACTCACGATCTCTAACGCCTTCATACCATGGTCTTCGCCCGCCAGACACTCCAAGCCGAGCAGCTGCAGCAGCGCTCGATCAATAGCGACTTCCAGATTCGTGAGGTCTCGTTTCTGGCTCGCGGATGGGCGGGTGTGGGAGAGTGTTGAGGAGAGTTGAGCGTGTAATGTAGAGGACAAGATGAAGGCCTGCTCATGCTCCTGCTGCTTGCTCTCGCCCTTCTTAGCCGGACCGCCTGCCTCCTCGTCGTCGCTCAGGTCCTCCGTGTCGAGCGCGAGCGCCTTCTTGCGGTCGATGGCGCTGCTGAGAGGGATCTCAAGCGCGAATTCGCTGAGGTGGGGCACGGGTGCTGAGGGATACCTCTCGCGGCCCTTGATGATCATGCAGTGGAATTTCAGCTCGCCAGTGGATGAAGTCGCGACACCTACCGGCCAGTAGGTTTCTTGCTTCCCGCCGGTTGCGAGGCGCGAGAGGCACTTTGTGTCCAGCATTGGCACCCAGCGCGCCTGGCCGTTTGAGCGCCAGTTCAGTAGTGTGAGCAGTACGCCGGAGGAGTCGTAGATATATGGGTCGCCTGAAGCGGAGAAGAAGACGGAGTCCAGTGTTGTTTGTGGAGGGAGTGCGAGGATGTCAGAGTCCTGGTATATGGTGTCGTGCTTTATATTTTCGATTGTGTAGAGCAGTTGTGTGGAGAGGTCGGACTGGATGGGTCCGTTGCCGATGGTCAGAATGTAGTCGCGCCATGCTGCACAGGTTACCGCTGGCGATGACTTCTGACGGTACACGCGAATTGGCAGACCGAAAAGTGAGTATATGCGGACGTAATTTGTGCTCGTTGTCACACAGACGTATGAGTCGGAGAGAGCAATCGCTGTCACCGATTCGCCGGTGGGCAGGTTGGTTCGCCAGTCTGTTCGTGTGGTCCATGTCTCGTGTGGCCGATAGTAGATCATAGCCGGGCTCCCATCGCCGGCGCTGTTAGGTTGACAAGCGAAAAGCGTTCCGTGCTCATTGAGACAAGCCTTGTCGTAGAGAAAGATGTCAGTGAAGTGGAAGTTACGGAAAGTATGCTGATCGTAGAAGTTGACAGTGACAGTGTGGTGCATGCCTTCTTGGGAGACAGTCTCAACATTGCCGGTTAACGAACAACAGAGCAGTCGCCTGTTGCCCCTCCATGGTGTACTGCCCGGCTGGAAGGGCTCATGAATCTGTGGGCGGAACAGAGCACTGGCTGTGGCACGCTTCTTTGCTAGAGGTTCGGCACCATTTAGATGACCGTTAGAGCGCTTCCCGTGATCGTTGACTGCTTGCGCATATCCCGCACCGTCGTCATCAACTACGAAATCCTCCATATCCTCATCGCCGTCATCTTGCGCCTCGTCGTTCCTGAAATCGGGACCAAGGAGGTCGTCCAAGGAGTCTGGGGTACCATCCCTTTGACGCGGTCGCCCAGGCAGCTCTCGTGTTGTGCCATTCGTCTGGGGCGCCGGCGCAAGCCCGGCCCGGCCTTCTGAAGGATCATGAAAGAAGGGTGCAGAGACGGTCGGCTTGTTGAGTAGTGCGAGATGATCTTCCGGAACAAAGTTGGTGTGGATGAAGAGTTCACCCTCATTGTTAGTATACGACAGAATGTTCTCAGTCGGATGCCAGACCATGGCGAGAATGGTAGCTTTAATGTCCCCGAACGTTTTCAAGAGCTTCTGTGTTTTTGTGTCCCATAGCTTCAGATCCAGATCGTGCGAGGTAGTCACAAGGAGAGCACCATTGGGCGACCAAGCGGCTGCTGTGACATCTGCAGTATGTCCTGTCTTGAAGATGCGTTGCCGTGCCCAATCGTTCGTGGACATGACCTGGACGTCGCGGAGTGCGGTAGGTGTAGCGAAAGCTCGACCGTCTGGATGCCATAGTACCTTTGCGCAGGACTCGGAATCTGTGTCCACACTCTTAATCATACCGTCCACCTTCTTTATCATCTCAGGTACTTCTCCATCAAGGCTGTACACGTAAATGTTGCCGTCGGTGCAGGAGACAGCCAGATGCTCGCCCTTCTTGTCGAAAGAGACGTGTTTGACTGCGCGTGGCTGGTCGCGTAGCGTGCGGACGTTGGTCATGTCTTTAGTACTGACGACGCTGACAGAAAGTTCGCTGTGTCTGTTAGTCTTGCTACATGCATGGGCAGGCTGTACTTACTCGCTCGCAACAGCAATCCAGTTTCCATCAGGACTGAGGGCGACATCGCGCACGGGCAATGTCGTCCTGACAAGAATCTCTTCGAATTTGTTCCCATCCAGCGAGTACTTGCTCACTGTACCGTCCTCAGAGCCAGTGATGAAGAAGCCGTGCTAACCTCGGGGTTAGTGACTGCAAACTCCAAGCTTCTTGGTTGCACGTACACCAGCGACAACTGCTGCATTGTTCTCTTGACAGTCGTCTACTGTGATCGGCTCATCGTCTGATCCAGTCGTGAAGATGCGGCAGTAGTTGTCGACTCCGGCTGTTATGAGTTTCTTTCCGTTTGGTGTGTAGGCAAGATAGGTCGCGCCCGGCGCATCTGGGACACGTTTAGTAAATTTGACACAGAGACCTTCGCTGTATGTACATACGGGCCTGTCGACTGCGCAATCGCTGTTCTGAAGCCATGTCTTGTAAAGTGTGAGTTGCTGCACCAAACACCGCGCCGCGACGCGTTCGAGGGACGTAAGACGCGTTAATGGGAAAATGTGGGGCGGACAGTTCACGCTAGGTGGATCTGCGACGATTCGCATCACTATGCACATGCAGGTCACTGTGCTTCGAAGCCCTCTTGCAAACATGTTTCCTAGCCGCTACCTCACCCGTAATGGCGTGTGCATGGGGCTCTTTCCTCCAGCCTCTGCCATGAATCTAAAGCACTATGGTCTCAGCGGCCTGCATAATCGAAGCTCCACGTGGACAGTCAAGGCAGATGCTGTGGTGGACAGAATATCCCCAGCATTATTCCGTCCTCATATATGTTTATTCGCGTAATACCCATTAAAATTCGGCAGCGATCGCTTCTCGTGCATGGGATAGTGACTGTGTTGGCTAGGCTTGTACATGGTCTAGTGGAGCCAGTCAACTGAAACAGCTGTTGATGACAGCAAAGTAGTTAACGGCACCCAGTCGTGTGGTCAGAATCCCCTTCGGCGAGTTTGCTGGCCAACCACAGACGCCTTGGTGGTGACACCTCGTGCAGTTGACCAGAGGGGGATCACCGAGTTATAAATAGAACTTCTCTCCAGTCCAGCTGCAGGGTGCCCGTACCGAACGAGTAAATCAGACGGCGTCGAGCCGCCGCAAGTTGCAACATCGCAGCCTCCTCCTGTCCACACGTTCTGCGACTTCAAACCAACGCGCCCCCGTCGCGAGACTCAGTCGCAGCCGTTCCAAAGGCACCAGCATTCTGCGACAGCGCTGGGCGCATCGCATAGCGTCGGTCAACATCCACGCGCTGGCTGCGTGGCGCGCCTCTCCATCCGCTGTGTTTCGTATCGCGCTTGGCAGCCCTCAAGCAGCGCGAATGGAGCGCAAGCAAGCTCTGTAGTATCGAAACAATGCAAGTCGACTATGGCGACGAGTACGATGCGGGGAACCCATTCCGGCACCCTTCCGCTGGTGTACCAGCTATTGATCCGGGCCTCGAGCAGAGCACCAACCGCACTGGACATGCGCCCATGTCTGTGATCGCCCATACTGCTGGCAACCACCTGCTGCAGCCCGAGAATGCCGCGCTCAGCAGCGCACATCTTGCCCACGGTTTCTACGGAGACATGGCGCGCAACTCCCAGCCTCCGTCCACGCCCTCGAATGCGTCGCCGCGCTTCTCCGCCGCAGCAACGCCCTCTAGCCAAGGCAAACACGCAAGCCCCAGCTGGGCGCCAGACGACCGTTCACTACCATCACACGATGTCTCCGACGAATCCTTCGACGATGCTTTTGCGAGGTTCATCCTCTACTGCAACCCCAGCTTCGCACTCTCCACAGACACGTCCGAGCTAGTGAAGCTATTTCGAACACCGCCCAAGAGTGATGGCAATGCCTTTAGCACTTGGGTACTGTTTGATTTGATAGGGAAATTCAGCACGGGAGACATCAAGACTTGGACACAGTTAGCTCTGGACCTGGGCGTGTCCCCGCCAGACACCGAGAAAGGACAAAGTACACAAAAGGTCCAGCAATACTCTGTCCGATTGAAGGTAAGACAAGACAATTCACTTGCATTGTTCAACACTTTCTTAGACCGTTCCGTGTTCCTTATGCCAAAAACTCCGTGGACCTCGTCCTCGAGCTAGATTCCTTCCATGTGCCCCTTTGCTTTCGAGTCAGTACGCGAGCGGACCTATGCATCTCATACATGCGGCGCAGTCGCTCAACAGCATGGGGCTTCCAGTCAGATGCCAATACTATCGAAACAATACATTGAACCATGCCACTCCGCAAGAAGGAGTGTGACGCGGAAGCACGTAAGCTTTGCAGTGCAGGAGTCAACCAGCGTGAATGGGCAGGGCTCAGAAAGAAGCGGCAGTATCTACTAGGCCATGCCTCGCACAGTCTGCCGTATTGGCATTTACATGTGGAGACACTCCTCACTCTTCTTACCCTTCTTTCTTTGATTTTTTTGTCTATTTCGAGGGTTGTCTGATTGCCACATGAACAGGTGCTGACAATTAACAGCGATGGATGCGCGCTATGCACATTGATGCTTTCTTCGAATACATGCTTGGCAAGCAGCATCCCTACTACCTACAAATACCTCCACCACACGATCCCTTTCCTGAAGAAGGACGCGATGGCGTGCCACTGGAGGAAGACCTGGCTATTCGAGCCCTTGATCCTAAATTCAAGCCGAAGCGTGGGCGAAGGAAAGCTGACGACGTAGATGAGGACATCGATGTCGAAGTCGATTCGCCGGCGCGCAAACGACCTTCACTTGATACCTCGATACCTTTTGGCAACGCGCTCCAACCACAATCGGCGTATCCTAATAGTGCACATCCCGATCACCACATGGGCGATTTCCTCACCCCTCACGATCCATGGACTGCTGCGTCTGCGATCACTCCAGCGTCTGTTCTCAACGCAAACAACCGTCTAAAGCAGCATGACAACTTGACCCCCTACTCTGCCTCACCTATGTCTGGAGGACAGCAGATCCGTTGGCGACTAAACTCTCAAGAGCCAGCGACGCCTCACCCACTGTCAGCTGTAACACCATCTTCGGCACATCATTTTTTCGACGAGCCGCAGTCAGCAGTGACACCTTCCAGTGCAAGACCACGCGCCAGGCGACGCCACGGGCCAGCTGTGTCGTCCGCTTGGTCTGCAAACAGCACTACTTCTGGAGGGAAGCCACGAGGACGTCCACCTAGCAATCGTTCTACTCGTGATGGACCCTTTGTCACCTTCCCTGTCAACCCAAGCCGGGAAGGAACGCCTATAGATGTGCAAAAGCACTCTGGCGCATTGACTCCCATCGTAGAAAGAGCGCAATCGAAATCTCCACCAACTGAGCCTGTGTTCCGATTCCCGCCAACTCCGGCGTCAGCGATTCCGCCCTCGACAGGAGAATCGCCAGTCATAAGCGCCGGTGGCACACAAAGACAACGTCTGAGCCTACAAGTTCCGCAGAACATTGGTAACCCTGTCCGTCTAATCACCCCTACACTTCTCGTCAATGGCGAGGAAGACCCCACCCCAAGCACCGCTGCTGCATCCTCTGCGATCAGCTTTGGCTCTGATCAGAGTTTCTCAGCGCAGTCTTATGGAAGCAATACTCATCACAACTTTCATGGTCATTTCACTCCAATTGAGACCCCAGCTCGACAACAAGCGGTGTCGAGATCCCAGAGTGATGCGCCGAAGCCTCCACATACGCCCCCACTCCCACTGATTCCCATGGAGACACTTAACCGTGCGTTAGCAGCAGAGCTGATTCGTGCACCACTTACTGGTCGCCGCAAGCGCCTACGAGGTAATGAAGCAAAGAATCTAGCTTCAGCTATACTTCTGCCCCTATACGCCTCAAAGCCTTCCACTGGCCACAGCTCACCAGCGAAGATCATGAGCGACCAGGTATTAGGAATCGCGATCAGCAGCTGTCTTGGCCTTTCGAGTGCAGCAGGCATTGGTCTTGGTGGACCAAGCGGTGGTGTCAAGAGAGTCGAGTGCGCACGCTTCCGGATTGGAGGTGACGGATATGAAAGTCCTATTGAGGAGAACGAAGATGAAGTCGAAAACGTCAACGGTTCTGGGACGATCAAGGAGACGTTCGACGTTTATTTCGCAGTATCATTTGGTGGGCTGTCTGGTGAATGGACAGCTAAAGGTCTGCATGCCACGGCCGAGGACGAAGGGCGCAAAGACACAGTAGCAGGCGCACAGGAGGCAGACGGCGCAGAATCTAGCCAACATACACCAGCAGTATGGAAGACGAAGTTTCAAGAATCGCAGAGGAAGCTATGGGAGAGTCAAGAGGAGGTCAAAAGTCTCAAGGAGAAGATACTCGAGGCCGTGTTGTAAACTGGAGTTTGGCGTTTTCCCGCTTGTTCTTTGCGATATACCCCAATGTTTCGACATTTTTGGTACATGATCCTCAAAGCTCTTGCAGAGCGTATATAGTTGTACTTCTGAAGTCTAGAGCAACGACTTGTCTGGACAAGCTCAATGCAAAAACCAACACCGTTGTGATCACATGCAAGATGGTTCAAGATAAATGCGAATGCCCTTTAAACATTTTCGAAATTACAGAGCACATCGGTCGATGCTGGCTCACCTCTGCCATCGACGCTCCGACGGGTATCACGATCAGGTACATCACTTTCGTGTACAGTTCTCTTCGTAGTTCAAGCGCCGCTCCCAGCCACTCCCGCTGGCCCGTCCTTCTCCCATGGCTTTCTCCTCTTTGGCTTCTCGGCCACAGTGCCTTGTCCCTCCAGAACTGTATTTGGGATTTCTTTGATTCCAGGGACTGGCTGTCCCGTGGTTATAAGCTCTACAATGTGCGCGAAAGTAGTGGGATACGGTGCTGGCGGTTCACTTGGGTTCGCGGGCGCCGGCAACACGCCACTCGATGCATCACTTGCAGGAGCCTTCGTCGCGCTGCCAGGCAATTCGTATGTAGCTTCGCTGAAGTCGAGCGGTTGTACACCGTTGGTCTGCGGTGGCGGTCGCCCGTGGGCGTCACGGTACGCTTTGTATGCTTCAAAATCGACAGCAGTATTGAACTTGCTTCAGAAAATCAGCCTCAGATTCGAGCCCAACATTGCCTGCTGACGTACCGAGCATAGTAGAAGCAACGCGCTCGCAGGGCTAGCTCAGCGGCTTGCTCAGGCGAGCTGTTGCTGCCGAGGATGGCGCTGAGACCCGCTTGGAACTCGATATCGTCGTCCCAGTGATACCTCTCCAGCGCCTCGTACACATCGTTTGACCCGCCAGCAGGCTCGGCGTCAATCCCAGCGGCACTCATTGCAAACAGCTCTAACGATGCTCAGGTGTGGGGTAAAGGTGACATCGGCGCCGAAGCTCTGAGCTCGCTAACGCACATCGCCAAGGCCCTTTACTACCAGCCCCACGATCGCTCCTTCTCTTTCCACGCAAGCTCTTCCCTTTTACACCACAGCCACCAACCACACCCCTCCTTCACACTTACCGTACGACTTCCCTTACCTCTCCTTCTTCTATTGAGCTTTAGTTCATCTCTTACACGTGTTTTGATACCCCAGTCCGCCGCCATGTCCGAGTTCATCGGGTCAGTCGCAGCTGGTTCCATCGCGCTGGAGCTCCCGCTGACGTGCCACGCGTAGTTCTCGCATATCGCTCATCTCCAAGAGCGATATCCGGTTAGTAAGCATCCTTCGCGGAGCCATTGAGCGCACATGCTAACGTGTCGCAGCTATGTCGGTACTCTCGTTGAGATCAACTCAGAAGCCTCCACAGTCTCATTAGACAATGTGCGCTCCTTCGGTACCGAGGGCCGCAAGGGCGGCAAGGAAGAGTACCCGCCCTCAGATGTCATCTATGAGCAGATCGTGTTCAGAGGAAGCGATGTGAAGGATTTGCGCATTGAGGAGCAGATCAAGGAGAAGGCCCCACCTGCTATGCCGCAGGACCCAGCCATCATCGGAGTAAGTACACACCATCACCCTTCTACCTTTTGGTCCAATGATGCAAAATTTTCGGATGTAAATCATAAAAACCACCGAGAGCGCAAAACCGTGTGGATATTTTCCGTTGCCTTCCTTCTGAGTACCGTCTTCTCAAGCCATCTATTCTTCAGCCACTGCATATTCCCTGGCTAATCTGCTTGCGTAACAGGTACAGCAAGGTCAATCGCGTCAGGACGCACCACAAGACCAGCAGCGCCAGCAACAAGGGCCGCCAAACTTCCAACAACAAGGACAGTTCCCTCCTGGTGGCTATCCTCCCTTCGGCCCTGGTGGCCCGGGTCCATATGGGCGAGGCTTCCCGCCTCAGGGCGGCTTCCCTGGCGGTCCAGGTCCGTTCCCCGGCGGCCCTGGTGGATATGGCATGCCCCCTTTCGGACCTCCTCCTCCAGGCTGGTTCCCACCTGGGCAGGGATTCAACGGCCCTCCCGGTCCTTTCCCTCCCAACATGCCCATGGGTCCTCCTGGCTTTCAAAATCAGAATCAGCCACCGGCAGGTCCCCGTGGCGCTGCTCCAGGCGGCAAAGGGGATCAGTCGCCCGCGCAGCCAAGTGTCGCTGAGGCGGATGGCTCGTCTAAACCTATTGAGCCAAAGGCAGATGCAAAGCAGGCTGGAAAAGCTCCTGCACCTGCGTCTGCTGCTCAGCAAGCCCCACCAGCGCCCGTTGAGTCGAAGCCCGACGTTGCCGCTGCTCTGGCACCGCCGCACACCCAGCCCACTCAGCAGGGTGGTGCGCAGAAGACGCCAGGTGGACAGAAGGGTCGCATTGTACCAGCAGTACCCATTGCTAGCCCCAATGTGAACAAGCCAACACCACGAGCACAGCAACAGGCTTCTGCGCCTGCGAAGCAGTCTCAGCAGACCGCTACCCAGCAGAACAACGCTACCCAGTTGGCGACCGCTGCCGTTGCAGAGGCCATGGCGAAGCTTAATATGCAGAACCGCGGCCAAGGTCAAGCCCAGGCTCCAGCATCTGATCCCATGAACAACCTCGCCCAGAAGGTAGAGGGCATGCGTGAGCGTGAGCAGCACGCCCGCCAGCCACGGAACCCTGGACAGGGTGCTGGCTTCGCTGGTCGTGGTGGCAGAGGTGGCCGAGGCGGGCGTGGGGGTGCTCATCACCAGCAGCAGCCTCAGCAGCAGCCCAAGATGGAGGTGCCGACTACCGACTATGACTTTGATGCCGCGAACGCCAAGTTCAACAAGCAAGATATGGTCAAGGAAGCTATTGCCTCCGGCTCGCCCCTTGGTGAAGGTGTGCCGCCCACCATCGAAACCACAGCGAACGGGCAACATGGTGCTGCTGAAACCTCAGACGATGTTGTCATTCCTGCTGCTTCAGCCTACAACAAGACCTCTAGTTTCTTCGATAACATTTCCTCGGAGCTCAAGGACCGCGAGGAGGCCGCCGGTCGCCGTGGTCAAGAATTCCGCGCAGCTGAGCGAAACAAGAACATGGAGACTTTCGGCCAAGGTAGCGTGGATGGCTTCCGTGGAGGCTTCCGGGGTCGCGGCAGGGGCCGCGGGCGTGGACGTGGAGGCTTCGGCTACCGTGGCGGTCGTGGCGGTCCTCGTGGTGGTGCCCAGTTCGACCAACCTATTGAGCAGTAGAGGGGTCGTACCACCATTCGTTTCCTCGCCTGATGCACGAGCTAGTTTCGCTTTGACATATGGTCGGTATTTTCTGTTTGAAAGTTGGCTTTTGCCAACCACTTTCCTAGTTGCTTTGCTATCTTGCGTCTTCTTGAGCGACTTGTACAGGTACTTTATACAGTCACTGCCCAATGGGCCTGGTCTTCGGAGTTCGTTGGATGAATTGCATGGTGGGCCATGCCTGAGGAGCAGGCAACAACGAACCTCATGACATCGTCATGAATATGACGAATGACAACAATGAAGAATAAAGCCGGACTTACCGCGCTATCAGAACATCTACTTGCTTAGCTTCTGGTCGTTTACTTTTCCGATGCGGTGATGCCTTCTTCTATTCAAAGCGACCGTGCTGATCAAACGAACGGGTGTCGTGCGGTCTATGGCATCGACACTGCACCTTGCCAGCTCTGACGAGACACTTAGCACTTTCTACGGACTCATCGACAGGAATCGAGACTCAGCAGGACCCCTTGATGGTCGCTATCTGGAGTGCTGTACATCTACTTGAGTTGCACCTCTTCCCCTAGAGGGACTCGACTTCAAAGCGCCGCCGTTTGTCTACCCTGTACCATGTTTAAGGTCTTTTCCGAGCTGACACAGTGCAGTATGCGAAAGGCTCAGAGCGAAGCAGAATTGTCCGGGTCATGGCGTTTTGAAAACATGTGCACTTGATGAAGACTTAAGCGGGGAAGGTATGTAGTTGAGGATCGTCAAGCCTCCTTGATGCTGAATAAGTACCAAGTGCAGTTCATCACATCCTGCACGCCATAAGCCAGTCTTGTAGAATATGTTTAAGAGAGCAGAGGAGTCAAGGGGTCGATTGAACTGTATAGTCATGTTCAGTACTATTCGATCTTCCGATGTGCACAACCCCCCCCCCCCCCCCCCCCCCCCCAAACAGCAGTTTCCACCACCTTTAATCAGCTCCAGCAACACACTACCTAGCCAGCACTCAGGCAAAGCCCCATCCAGAGATCCATCAACGACCTGGCAGACAACCCGCAACTCAACCGACCCCAAAACAACGGTTTGTGTAGCCCATCGCAAGTGCAGTCCTGGGTGGGATTTTGTACATAGCCCAGTCTGCAGCACAGCAGCCAGCACTTCGAGTAGTCCCCTACCTATTTCTTAGAATCAGCCCCTCCGTGTCCTACATCGCACATGCACTTGTGCACAGGCATACTTCATCGTGCCCAGCCCAGCCCAGCCACGCCGGTTGATTCCCGACTCCCGACTCTGCGTGCGATTTCTGCTCGCGAGCTTTTCTCTTTAACGCCAGTGGGACGGCGCTTGCAGCACAGCCTGGAGCGCAGGGAATCCCTGAGAACGCGCGCGCGCGGGCGCGCGGTATTAAGAAGGGAGATGGCTGGGATGACGGCGGAGGAGTCGCAGACCCCTTCCTTCCTGAGGTCCCCAGGTCCCCAGGTCCTTAAGCCCCAGCGCCCCGCAGAGCCAGGGCCATCGATACAGGTACAGATACAGGTGCGCAAGATGGAGGCCGCGGCCACGGCTGTTGGAGTCAGGAAGAACAGGGATGCATGCAGGGTGTGTTGCGTTACTGCTGAGGAGGGGGGATGGCGAGCTGCGTTTTCGCCAGTGGAGCAGAATGGGATGGGTGCTTCGATTTTTTTGACACGGATGTGTGATGTGTGCTATGTGGTCGCGGGGTTCAGGCTTGTGAGGTTTGCGTGCGGGGTGGGGTGCAGACAGGTGGTCGTTGGGATGGCAGTGTCGCGGTGGAGGGAGCTGTGCTGTGGAGTGACGCTGTGTGCGATGGTGGATGGATGGGCTGGATTGAAAGATTGGGAGGATAAACGAATGGTGTTTACACGGCGGACTTGAGGCCCAGGGAGACGGACACGGGAGAAGTATAGACGGGGTGTTTGGGACAGAAAGGAGATACGATTGTTGTGACACGGATAGAGATGTATTGAAGGACGGGATTGTATTCTTCGAGATGTGATGGAAACACAGAATTTGGAAAGAAATGCAGAGCGGAGGGCATTGGTGTGACCTTCAATCGTAGGCAAGCTCTCTTACCTGAGACTTCACAATTGTGAGACTATATCAATGTTGCATAACTCTTTCCTCTTATCATCACATCCAGAGTGGTACACTCTCGTACGTACCACTTTGATGTTTACGTGTACCGCGATGCGTATCGCGCTCGACATCAACATATGGAGGTGGCCGGTCACGTCGCACAGTTTCGTAACATGGAGGCGGTGCGGCATACGATGGAAGCAGTGCGGCATTCTCTGAGGGCGCCTCGAGATCGGTTTCCAGCCCATATTGCAATGCTTGTTTCCAAGCATCATAGATGGCATAGGAGAAGGCAAGAACGACGCCAGCCCAGAGAATGACTACGAAAGCGCCGGTAGAGATCGCTGGCAAGCCTAACATGACTCTGGTTGCGAGGTCAAGATGGCTTGGTTGATAGTGGCTTTTTGGTTCCAAGATTCGAGAGTCTCATATTGAGGCCGAGATGCATGGGTACGAAGTGGGTTCGACATTGTTGGTGCCCGGCTGTACATCGTGAATGCTTGATGTGACTGTCGCCTCCTGTCTCGGAAGCTGATTCCCGTTCACAATGTAACATTTCAGGGTGCAGCACCGTCCTTGAGTCGAGCTGTCAGACCGAGCTATGCGTGGACCTGAGATATTGGGATGGTTCTGGTGCACAGATCAATGCCGATCGGCGATCATCAACTGTCGAGATCTCTGCAGTGGAGAGGTCGTCGGGTCGGACTTGGTCTGATGGAGCTAAGTATTGAAGATTATTGTTATCGCAGTGTAGTGAACGTCAAGTCCTTGCCATGAGTCCGCGCATGTGCAAGTCAGCTCATCGCAAGATCGCCAGCTGATACCTAGATTGACGTATGTGTGAAAGACCGCATGCATGCAGCCGGGCCATGGATCTGTGTGGGCTTGACCAGGCACGTTGTGGCTTCACCGCCTTAGCATACCGGATGCCGCACCTGACCTTCAATATGCACGAACCTAGTTCCTCGCGTCGAGGCTCCGCAATCGATGCTAGTCTCTCCTTTTTGATGTCAATGTTCGAGCCTGTGCAGCTTTTAGCGTAGCCTCAGCCCAGAGACCCAGCCACAAGCACCTAAGTACACCGGAACTCGTTCCTACCGCTGCAAGCGCTTAGCTTGCAGCAATGTTGTGCTGGATGGGCTAGCGCATTCTCGGATAACTTAGGGACTGGTGTCCAGCACTAATAGGTATGGAGCGCATCATGAGCTGGCGTAAGGCAACCATCCGTTCGTGGAGTTTTGTGCAGGGTCTTTTGGTGTAGGGCGTAGCGTGCTTGATGGATCCCGCAACAACCTAGGGCGACGGTAGTTTGGTTGCCCTTAGCGTCCGCGTTGAACTAAAAGCGCTTCAAACGCCGATTTGCAAGACTTGCAGGACTGATTTCAAAAACACAAATAACGAGGACGTTGGTTGTGGCTTTGACCGTTGCAGCCGTAGATCTACCGTGGCGTAGTCGGTCAATATGACAGAAGTCAATATATACCTGAAGAATGAAAGTTTTGAATGATGTACAATGCGTTAAAGAGCAAAACTTGACAATTCGAGTCCCCTTCGATTTGATACGAACGGCATCTGCAGGTCCAACATTGAAGGAGATGTTTTCATCTGGGCGCAGGTGGATACTGAGTCTCAGCATACCACAAGTGATAACATTCTGGGTTTTGGGGTCAGTGTTCTCGATCAGAGTCCCACTCCAGAGCAGATCCAGTTATTGTCTAGATCGCTGAGGCCCCATATATTTGCAGGTACGGTGGGGAGTGCTGCTGCTGATAAGCATGCGTGGATACCGCAACAACTAGAGATTTAGGAGACCCGCGTGTAAACATGCAAGCCTCATGAACAATGTTCATATCTTGGTGGATTGTGAGCAGTACTCTAGTGCTGGTGACGGTGCATTCCGTCGCTCGTATTCACAGCTCCAGGAAATAATCTCCGTCTGCATGGGTGATAGGGAGTCAGGGCGGGAGCGTCCAGACGTCGGCCCGTGAGTAGGCCCGGTAGCTGTGCCATGCTACTTGACCAGGTTCACAGAACGCACTCGTGGGTCCAATCCATTGAGGTGTGTGGAGCTGCGGTTTGAGCGTTAATTAATCGTCACTCAGATGTGCAAAGCAAGCCGCTGGCCGCTGCCTGCCTGCTCCTTTTGGGAACCCGAAGTCATGGTTGATCGTACTGAGCCTAATTAGTCGCCGATTTCGCTTCAGTGGGGTTTTTGGATATGACATGAGTCGGTAGCGTACGTAACTAGCTGCGGAGTCCAGTGAGCAAGTTTTCAAGACAAAGGGTATGGCGCATTGTCGCTAATCAGGACATTTGCATATAGGTGGATCTCAATTGTCTTGAAGGGTAATGTCGTGCTCCACTGTGCATGTCCTCCTTTATTCCTATTGCGAGCTACAATTGACAGACATCTGACCGGCTCTGGACCCTGGCTTGAAGATTGCTGTTGAGACCCTCTAACAGGCGTGAATCTATTCCTGGGTTGTGGAAATTTGAGCGTGCCCAAGTCTGCCTATACGATGTTCTCGGACGCAATAACTGTTTCAACGGGTCATGTACCCAGGCTGAAGACTTGTTTAGTGAGTCGCGCACTCTCAAGTCCCAATCGGAACATGGCTTTTGCTGAGACGACGCCCACATCGACAGGGTCGCCAGGATATGGCGATCCGGCGACGTTGAACCGGGGCTTCGGTGATGTCAGCTGCATGCACAGTGTCGTAGGTACAGGGTTGTAGGGGGACTTTGCTACATCCGACAATTGTATCCCTGTGCTTCCGAGTCGGTCGGCAGAATCACGGTATGCTCGGCCTTATTTGCGGCTGCGAACGAGGAAGTTCGTGAACAGCCGTTGCTCAGACAAGTGTCGGTATCAACGCAACGACAAGGTAACAGTGGCAGGTCGATCCCGGGTCATGCTTGATAGGGACAGTCTGTGAAGGGCGTTTGTCGGTCCATTTCCTCATCCTGACAAGCACAGGGTACATGTCTCCCACGTGGTGTTGTTCTGCTCAAACAGGACAGTCGAGGTGGGTAAGAGATTAGCCTCTGTTCATCAGCTCGTGAATAGGCGGGATGTAATGACGTAGCGAAGAGAGGGCACTGCGTGGATCGATCTAAGGCATGGTCGCGATTCCATCAGAGGTGGTTCTTGATCGAAGATATGTGGGTATTGCCAAGATGGTCTATAATGCTTGCAGTCGGGAGTCAATCCAACGAGGTGAACAGGTAGGTAGAGCGTCTGAGTGATGCTGCCCTTGATGGTGCTGAACAACAGTTAAGTGAGAGCGAATGGTAAAGTCAAAGGTATAGTCAATGATAGAGCGGTATGCAAGGCAAGACTGTTTAGCTATTTCAGAAGCTTTACCCTCTCTCTCTCTCTCTCTCTCTCTCTCTCTCTCTCTCTCTCTCTCTCTCTCTCACGGCTGGTGCGTGGCTGTTTCACGTCTTCTCTGAGTGTCGTCGAGTGAAGTGCCTTTGGCGGGGTACAGCTGAGCTGAGCTGAGTTGAGCTGCGACAACGCGACGCGCCTGAACGCGTGTTTTGGCTTAGTCAGGAAACCGCGGTCCAAGCTCGACTCTGCACAGCAACGACAACGATTGTTACGCTGTCGCTGCTATCCATCCACATCAACCCTCCACGATCGCTATCGAGCTTTCTGGGTGTCGCAAACATGTAATGACCCCTACCTGGCAATTTAAAAGCCCAAGTCTCCAGAACTCCACACTGACATAGCGCAGGGAGGCTTTCAACGACATCTACCTCAATCTTTCCCGCAAGCCAGGCGCCACCCGATTTTCCGAATCCGGATTCGGTTGGAAGCCTGCGAATGGCGAAACATACACATGCGATCAGTCCCAGATCATTCAGGCGCAATGGAGTCGTGCAGCCCGCGGCTACGAGATTAAGATCCTTTCGCGCAATGATGGTGTGATTCAACTCGACGGTTTCAAGCCAGAGGTGAGGAAATGCACCTGCATCGCGCATACTATCTTGCTGATATCCCTAGGATCTCGACCGTGCGGCAAAGCTCTTCAAGGTCTGGTACGGTATCAATCTGGACAACCGAGAACATGCCTTGCGTGGCTGGAACTGGGGTAAAGCCGAATTTGGAAAGGCTGAGCTCACCTTCAACGTTGCAAATCGCCCCGCATTCGAAGTTCCCTACACCGAGGTGTCGAACACCAACTTGGCAGGCAAGAACGAGGTCGCTGTCGATTTCTCACTGCCCCCCGATGGCGAGGCTGGCGCGAATGGGAGTCTTGGAGGTGCTCGTTTCAGAGGCAAGAAGTCAGCTGGCGCTCGCGACCAGCTGGTCGAGATGCGCTTCTACATCCCGGGTACCACATCCAAGAAGGAGAAGAATGAGGACGGCGAAGACATTTCCGGCGCGGAAGATGGCGAGGAAACGAACGCTGCAAACCTGTTCTACGAGACACTCATGGACAAGGCCGAGATTGGCGAGGTTGCTGGTGACACATTCGCTACCTTCCTGGATATTCTCCATTTGACTCCCAGAGGTCGCTTCGACATCGACATGTACGAGAGCTCTTTCAGACTACGTGGAAAGACCTACGACTACAAGATTCAATTCGATTCGGTCAAGAAGTTCATGGTGCTACCGAAGCCCGATGACATGCACACGTTGATCACAATAGGATTAGATCCACCTCTGAGGCAAGGTCAGACACGCTACCCTTTCTTGGTTATGCAGTTCAAGCGTGATGAGGAAGTCAACCTTGATCTCAATATGAAGGAGGATCTGCTGGAAGCTAAGTACAAGGACAAGTTACAGTCACACTACGAGGCGCCTATTGCGGTAGTAGTTTCGGACATATTCCGAGGTCTTAGTGGAAAGAGAATCACAAGGCCCTCCCGCGATTTCATCAGCCATCACGAGCAGTCCGGCGTCAAATGCTCGATCAAGGCTAATGAGGGTCATCTGTACTGCCTTGACAAGGCTTTCATGTTCATCCCCAAGCCAGCAACCTACATCGCAATGGACAACATCGCGTCGGTGACCATGTCGCGTGTTGGTGGCGCCATGGCGGCAAGTCGAACCTTCGATATTACTTTCACAATGAAGGGTGGTATGGCAGAGCACCAGTTCTCCAACATCAATCGGTAAGCACTAACCCTAAGATCTGCATCGGAGAACATAGCTAAATTCAGCCACAGTGAGGAGCAGCAACCACTGGAGAATTTCTTCCGTGCTAAGGGTATCAAGACGAAGAACGAGATGGCAGATGACGTAAGAAATTTCCCTTCATATACGTCGGCTACGCTAATGCACTCAATAGTCAGGAGCAATTCTTGCAGCTGCACTCCAAGACGATGATCTTGCTTCTAGTGACGATGGGGGTGTCGCGAATCGTGGTAGTGCCGACGAGGACGACGAGAGTGTTGATGAAGACTTCCAGACCGAGTCCGAGTCCGAAGTTGGAGAAGAATTCGACTCTGACCACGATAGTGGCTCCGGCGATAGCGATGCTGAGATGGAAGATGCAGACAGCGATGCAGGGCGGAATGAGGAACGACCGAAGAAGAAACAGAAGACCTCGGATTGAGCGAACCTCTCCAGCCACCACACAACGTCGGCTTAGCGTGTCTGGAACGGCTTAAGGCGGTGAGGGGACCGAGCATTACCCGAATGCTTCCAAAGACCTTCGATATTTCGATGCATTGCATGCATGCACGTTTGTTTCTTCCCGTCGATAACGCGATCAGGGCGTCAGTTCTGAAGTGTTCAAGAAGTATGGAGTTATGTCCGACCGATATCACTGGCACCTGGCGTCGACTGAAACATAGCGGAAAGAGCGGGATGACAGGATGGATGGATCCGGATCTGAGCTAGGATCAGGGAGCTTTGGCCTAAGGGACAAGGGTGGCTTGCCAAGACGGTCCGACCGCGGTGTTACGCGAGAGCGAAGCAGCCAGGAGAAAACTTTAAAAAAAAAGTGGCGACTAGCGGCCATATTCCGACTAGTTTCACGTGTGCGGTATCTTGAAGTGATATGCGTGCGTTCTGCGGCTCGGTCAGCCTTCGGCGAGAAGCACATCATTGTAGCGCTTGACGCGACTCGCCGAACGGGACCATCGTAGCTGGCCTTCCATGCTCAACTTTAGCTCATAGCTCAAACTACCCCAGATCGAGCAACGCGGATACGATTCATGCTGACGCACCTAGAGCAAGGAAAAGCCTTTCGCCATTTCCTATGGGCCCTGGTTAGATTGTGACGGTGGAATGGCGCTGGCGCGAACCATGCTAGACATGCTAGACGTCCCCGCATCCAACTATCTGCAAGGCCGCTGTATCGCCTTCGAGCATGCTGTTATATCTATAACCCAGGCACTCGCCGACTCATGCGGACCTTCCTTCATACCCACTACGCTCGACCCGAGTACCCGTGACTACCAAACTTCACCTAACTACGTGGACTACTACTGAGATGCGTTCACGCACAGGATGGTAGGTAAAGCGATGTCGACGTTGTTTCCTTTCTGACGTCTATAGCCTCACTTGCCGGCAACGGAAACTCAAGTGTGACGAGAAGAAGCCTGTATGTGGGCAATGCATCAAGGCATCAAGAGAATGCATTCCAAGTTCAGGGATAGTATTCCGTCATCAACACAATGCTTCCATGAACGGCGACGACTCGGGAGATGAGAACTCTTTGAAGGGCTTCTACTCCTACAAGAACACATTTGAGGATGATGCTATCTGGCTTGATATCCCCAAGAATGGTAGGAAGCTCCTTGCAGGCGCAGGATTCTCCTAACACTTTCACTAGTCACCTTCATCAACACAACAAACCCTTACCTCGACCCTGCAACACCAGATCTTGAGACCATGTCTGTAGGTTCAATGGACTCGCCTGCACCTTTCCAGCCTCGATCAGTCAGTTCATGGCCAGCTTCCGGGAGTCTCCATTCTATGAGCAGCACACCTTCCAGCATGGGACCCACAGATCTGGCACCGACCAGCGTACCTATGTGTTATACTCCTGAGCTTGACGCGTTACCGCCTCTAATGCAGTCACCTCCCACATCAGCGGTCAACACCCCTATCTCACCGCCAGCATCACTATGCAATCGTCGCATACACCCAATAATGGACTGGTCCGGTTCGATGACCCCTCCACCAATTGATCCTCGTTTGACAACACCATTTGATTCCACCGCTGAATACATGCCCCGGTCTTGCTCGATGTCGAGCTCGCGAAAATCTCCACCACGATCAAACGGCGAGTCGCTGATGTCGAGAGATCATGAGGTTGCTTTCTTACTGCGGTATTTTTCTGAGGGCCCTGGTCGCTGGATGGACCTCTACGACAGAGACACGTATTTTGCTTCTTACGTACCAGTTCAGGCGCGAGAGAACCAGCTCCTCAAGAATGCTGCAGTTGCATGCGCTGCAAAGGCGCTTGCACGAATGCAAGGTTGCAAGCCCGGAGGATCTAGGTGCCAAGCGAGAACGGAGGTGTACCCTGGCTCCTCGTCCGTTGATTGGAAGCACAAGGCAGCGGTCTACTACGACAACGCAGTATCGCTTCTGCTTCAAGCTTTGAAGGCCGACACTACCATGACGCCCGATGATTCTGACTGCGAGTTCCGCCAGCACAATGGTGAGCTCGTGCATCCAGCGAAGCGACGTCGGACGTCAAGCAACGCCTCTTCCAAGTCCAATACCGACGAGGTCTTGGCAGCAACGGTTATTCTTGGTGCATACGAGTTCCTCGATACATCAATGTCAGAGTGGGCTAAGCATCTAAGTGGCGCTAAGTCTCTTTTGGTCCACTCCCACGAGTGCTCATTACCACTGCAGATGCAGTCGCCAGGCTCGCCCCTGTCAACATCCAGCCTCAACTTCATTTCTAAGGCCCGCCGGTCAGCCTTCTGGAACATTGCGCGACAGGATATGTACGCAGCTTGTAGGTTTCTGATAATCTCATCTAACAATGGCAATCACTGACGCTTCTCAGTCATCAACAAATCACACACACATCTCGACACCGAGGACTTCTCTCTGTGGAGAGAAGCCGGTCTATTCATCGACGACCAAGGATTCTTACTGTCGAACAGCTTGCTCGACAGCACCTACTCGGGCGATGGCGTCATCTGCAACAGCCTGATCTGGCTCATGTCAAAGCTAATCAACTTCATGGCAGCCGGCGACAAGCTTCCCACCGACTTGGGATTGAGCTGGGCTGGGATTCCACAATCGACACTTCTGGACTCCTGGTACCATCTACAAAAGCAATTCCAGGCTTGGCACGACAGTCTCCCTATTACGTTCCAGCCATCCAGCCGCATGGAGGCCACTTTGGCCCCTGGTCGACTACTGCACGGAGAGGGCGAGGCTTTGTTCCCTGAGGTTTGGTACAACATCCCCATGTGCGCCTCGACAATGCAAGCCTACCACATGAGCCAGATCTTGCTGTTTATGAACAAGCCACACGAGTTCACACAAGGTGGTCGCAGTACGGTGTGTGCTCGGCTAAACTCGTATCAATCCGTCCTCGCTGCTTGCCAGAAGCACAGCCGCGAGATCGTCGGCATCTCTCTCGCCCAGCAAGAGAACGCTGTACGCGTCTACTCCGTCCAGGCTCTGTTTACTGCCGGACAGTGCCTTGGCGACCCTCGAGAACGCCAGACCGTCCTCGACCTCATCCGTGACGTCGAAGCCGATACTGGTTACGCAACCGAATACCGGGCTCGCCAGCTCACAGAGCAATGGCAATGGGAGGCTCAACAAGCCGCCTTTCTCGCCTAAACACATACGACAATCTTGGTTTCTTATTGAGAAGCGTCTTCCACAAAACAGAATATTCTTCAGCAAATCATTTCAGCTATATGATACCCACTGCGTTTTATCAGACGCAACCATTTGCGCGCAACACTTTGCGCGATAGGCTCCACAATAGGAGATAAGGAGTACGTACGAACCGGACGAGTGGAGGATACACAAGCGTGAGCTAGGGGAATAGCATAGGAACTGCAACGATATTGTTAGGTCAAGGGTCTCTTTGGTGGCCCAATACACAATGCAGCAGGGTTGCTCAAATCACGACATTTACGAAATCACGCGGCATAAACCATCACTCTTGAATACATAAAAACATAATAGACTCTTACAAACACACTTTCCATTACCACACTCCCTCCTTTACCGCCAGTAGTAGCCCATTCCAAACCCACGCTTCTTCACCAAGCAGATTCCGTGTGTCTGCGAATTGGTTGCAGCATGTGAACAGACACATGACGTGTGGCTCGCACCGACTCGCTCAGCGCGCACATTAGCTTTCTCCCTAGTCAGTTCCATCATGATGATGATCAACAACGCGCGAGGCGACATTTCGACAGTTGCCAATTGCATCCACCGTCATTTCTGCATTCGAGCATTCGAATCGCCGATCGGCAGTAAGGACCTGGCACGACGCACGTGCTTTTGTAAATCATTTACCTTGCGATTCCATCGTTCCGGGAACCTGCATTTCGGTGGTCGGTTGCGCTACCGCAGCGTATGCGATGGCCTGTCGGCTGCATGCTTGCGTGGTCGAAGCGCTAGTCGATGTCATGACTGACAGGCTTCTGGTTCGGCGGCGATACGCTTCCCTCTCTCTCTCCCCCTGAGCGCTTTCGCGTTTGCTAGTAGACGACCAGACCAAAACATGCATATTCGCAGGTGCTAAATCTCCCATGTTTGCCTCGATTACATACATCTACCGCTAGGGAAGGGCTGCATACGGCGTTGCTAACAGTCGCTTGCTTGGATTTGGCATATCGGCTTGGCAGGTAGAATGCATGTAGTAGGGAGATTGTGAATGGCTGCAACACGTGCTAGTGGGTACTACGATGGTCCCAAGCCTCGTTACGGGGTTTGGCCTCAGACCAGGGTTGACATTGCTGGGTTACCATGGTTTCGCAAAGGTGGGTGTGTTGCATGTGCATGTGCTTTCACCCTCCACCCACTCACCTCTCCGCGGTCAACAATCTTGATAATGGTAACATAGTTTGTTTCTGGCGGTGAGTCCTGCAACAGTTGTTGTCAGACAGCCACCACATCATGTCGTGTTGTATATTGCCCAGCCAATGAGTACCTTGTCAACCTGAAGGTAAAGGTCGGCAAGTCAACTTGGCGGCGCGGACGGCGAGAGCAGAGCCGCTGACATTCGGGCGTCGAAAGGTTATCCGCGGCTACGAATTTCTGTGTAGTCCGCGGCTATGGATACCGTATGTACGGACGGGGAGGGATTCCGCCCACTACAAGGGAGCAGCCGTCGTGATTGGGCTCCCTTCCGACTGGGCGTCGATCTAGACTAGTTTGCGAAGCTTTGAACATGAGGATAGAATTCCGCACTCAGAACTTAGAACGCCGCCAGTTTTTCTTGGGTTGTTCCATACCCGCGCACCAGCAGTTATCCGTAGGTACCGATCTTTTTTCTGACGGTTGCCCAGATATCCTCCTGCACGCCAGACTGCTGCAGCTGCGCCAACGGTACACCGAATGGGGAAGAGCACGCGCTCGATCTGCAGTGGTCTGAGCTGTCAAAACATGCTGTCTAGTTTCATTGACGAACAGGCCTGGGTGCGTTTGAGGCGTATAATCTCAAGTAAAGATTGCAAATGATTGTCCTAGTCTGCGTTGGTCTTGTTCTCAACAAATTGCTTTGACAGATTCCATCTGACAAGGGTGGCCTTCGAGAAAATGGCGGGTCTGGTGCATCCGGTGAGCCATGCAAAGTGTCGTCGCTAAAGGGCACCCTCCAGGCCTGCCACAGCTGTTGTGATGACGACCCGTGCCGCGCATGTTTGTTTTCTGAAGTTTGCAGATTCCTGCGCCTTCTCATTGGTACGAAGTAGCGAGAATCTGACAAGTCAAATGTGACAATGAAAGAATAAAGATGAGCTAGCAGGGGTCCAAAGCGCTCCCCCACTCCCCAATGGGGTCACACTTGCGCCAGAATAGGAGAACTCTTCCTCTACAGCGACGAGCAGCCGGTACCTTGAAGTCTGTCTGAAGGCAGCGCATCTGATAGCTTAGAGGCTGCATGCAGGCCGATCCCCTCCACTACCGTAGCCCCGAGGCTCCTTCGTTCCTTTCGCCCCGTGCTTTGATACTTCCACGTCTGTTCCATGCAGGGAGGTGCATATTCCAAAACGCGCCTTTCGTCAGCCACGGACCGCGTCGAAGCTGCTTTCGAACTTCCACACAGCTACGCTAACGCCGCTTATGCGGGCCTAGATAAGCCTCAACGTGCAGACCTCGTGGCAGCACAATCATAGGTGTCTGTGGTATCGCCAGTGCCCGATGAGACGCCGGTGCCAGCCCAAAGGAGAGTTTTATAGAGGTAATATGGAGTAATAGTTATGATTTAGTGTAGTCCTGATCACTATTCACATGCTCTCCAGAGCTTACAATGTCTTGAGAATCTGGCTTCGATGTTACAAACACAGAAAGAGCTGTACAGTGAGATTTTGGGATGTCCTTTGCTGGAGGTAATTCGTTGAGTAAGTTGACCACCGAACCAACACTTCCTGAGTCAGTACCTGGAGGATTTGCTCCCGCCAGCGGGTCTGTCCTCCCGCCAGGCCCTCCGGGCCAAGCGTGTCCCCACTCTTCGACTGACCGTTGCGTCTGTCTGAGCTCCTCAAATTGCGGAACTGTATCCAGCCATTCGCAATATCACTACAGCCTTACAGAGCGAGTAAGGACCCACCCCTTTAGGTTGCCGACCTATCCGTTGGCACCCCGTCATGAGGCTCTCAGGTACCTCAAACGATAGTTAGCGGGAGAAATCGGCGAGGAACAAGCCCCCTCCGACAAAACCCCACAATCTAGATAGGTATCCATGATGATGTTCTGGTTCCTCACAAAACAAAGATATGGAATGATCGTCAACCGGAGGTTCGGTGGAACCGAGACCCCGTGATGATGTGCGGGATGGATTCCGCGCTGTCGATCAGAGCGATCCAGGAACAATCGGATCGATACAAACGGTTGGTACGTGCGCCGTCGCGTTCGCACTTCCTGCGTGTTTGGTGTGGCTCGTGTGCTGCTGTGCGACAAAGGTCGGTGTTTGTTGAGCTTGGCGAGATTTCGGCGAACGTGCATTCTCCATGTTACAGCCATGCACGTTTTTTGTTGTCCACAACCTCGTGTCTGCCGGAAGTCTCTGCGAAGCCACTCAGCTGTCTGGATTCAATGTTGCCCCTGGTGGCTTATGCGCCTTGCCATGCGACTACAACATGCTTTTTTTGATGGGCATACGAAGATGACGCCTCCCATGCCTTCTGGAACTGGGGAATGCTCCGTTCATCGGTGCACCTGCATGAAAGAAAAATCTGGTTCATGCACCAGATCGATGCTTGTTCCTTGGCCCTGTCAGCAAGTGCTGTGCAACCGCACCGTCTGATGACCCTGCAGTATCGTTTCTCGATCTGATGTCACCGCCTTGCAGAATTGAATGGGACTCTAAGAAGTTGAGGAATTGGACGATGTCAATAGCTTTGCAATCACGATCTCCATATCAAGCAATTGTTTGTAAGCTGACAGCGACTCGCGCTGCTCCAAGATGCAGGAGATATCAGAGGGCACAGAAAGTGCGTAGTGGCATGTACTATGACACCCAGAGCCTTTGACTTATGGTGAAAAGGTACATGAAACCTTCCTCTTTAAGGATTCGGCATCAGACAAAATGCAAACATGGTACTGTACACACTTCAATCCAATTCAGTAAAGAGCTCCATGATCGGTGCTTCTCCACCCAGCCCCGCGAGACCCTACATCTCGCATCCAAACATCATACAACACCATAACCCAGAGCACCCCCTTTCCTTTCACCCGGTAGCACAAAGCTTCCACCCCAGAACCGCCTTACCTGCACAAAACCATCGCGCATGAACCACGTGGGCGTCTCAACCCGCTGATCCCCCCATTACCTGCATGCAGACAGGCAGGCAAGCAAGCATGCATGCATGCCACCCAATTTCTGGCACGGAACGACACGTCCGCCGCAATCGACGGACTGCAGCCTTCTTTAAAGTACCTACTGTAACAGGCAACATCTGGCAGCATCGGCGATAGCGCAGATCCTTTGTGAGGTTCTCGTTACGGCGCAGCTTTTCGAAGTCTGGTTCAACCCTTTCGCGGTGCCGGGCTTCCGGCGAGAACTTCAGCTGTGAAGATTGATTGAGCGAGCAGATCCTGCTGCACAGAAGGTTTGTAGAAGGAATTACATGGGTGCGGGGAGTATGTGAGTGGTTGAAAGGGATGGCATCGCCTTGGCTGTTGCTTGTTCGTAACGGTGCGCTGCTTGATTGGTCTTGTTTGGTTCAGCTTCGTTGGTGTGTTCATGGGGGATGTTTCGATCGGACTGATCGGTGTAGCAGGTGGCCCTTAGACATGTCTTACGGTATATGGCTGGAGGAGTTGCATCTTTGATCGAAGCAGGCTATAACCATAACAATACCATTTTTTTGTTGCTGCTCAGACAAACTGAACGTCTTTCTACGGGCTTCACTCCTGCTGTGTATGATGTCTTGATCAAGATCCAGATCGTCGGAGCCTTATTCCAGCCAATCATGGCACGCACCTGAGACGAGTAACTGGAGATAGACAAGCGCATTCAAACATAGCTAACGTTTCCGTCCCCTCGAACTTTAGCCTGGTCTTGGTTTCACAGAAGCATGCCCTGACTCGACAGCACCCCGACTTTGTCGAATCAGGTTGAGCGGGTTTGCAAAGCATGAGAAGTTCTGCAACAAGCTTTATCATAGCTCAGTACTCCGTAGGTGCATTGGTGACTTCTCCCTGGTAGTGTGATTCAGAATGCAATTGACAGTAGAAATCTGTTACCCTTCGACAGAGGCTATCGCAAGGTATGCTTTGGTGTCGAAATTGCGCTACGGTGTCTGTGCCTGGCGGCGATCACATAATCGGGAGAGTAAGTTGTGGCTGCACTAGTCAGCATGTTCAGTGGTTCAGTGGTCAACTGGCGCAGTGTAAACTATCACATTGCAAGATCATCCACAATTTGAAACCATGGCGAGCGTGCACTGGAACAGCACGCATGTCAGAATCAATTGCATTTGCTTATCGCAATATTCGCAAGATTGGTGAGAAGAGACAGGCAGTCTGGCCTGAGCCATGGATTGAAAAGGCGCTCTATAGATGATGGCGCAGTAGGCTTGCGATCGATCCACACCTTGTCGCTTTTACCAGGTAGCAGAAGTTGGCCGTCACACGATAGTGCAATTGCAGTAGGTAAAGTTCGGGCAGCGTTCTGAGCTTGCTCAATTCCATAAATCATTACAGGAGACGCTCTTTGTCAGACACGTCCAGCTGAGCTGGGCTATAGGCTGAGCCAGGCGCCACCTGAGCCTCCCCCAGTGCCTCATGCCGATTTGGCTCCGTGATTACTACTTCAGACTCTTGCCCAGCCTGACCGGACCCTGCAGGTACCTTGCCAGAGCACTGATCAATGCGGGTGGCGTCTGGATTGCCACATGGCTGGCCTTCACTCTGTGCAGGCAAGCCCTGGTATCCATCGTGACGGTTGCTCCGGTCCACACGTGTGTGTCGCACGTCCCAAGGCGCCCCATCAGGCGTGCTCTGTACACACCAATCATCTCGCATTGGCTTGGTACAAAAATTGGAGCTTTGTTGGGGAGCTGGAGAGAGGGTCCGTATGCTCGGAATGTCGAGGCCTCCTGCCGCAAACTCGGTCGGAGTTAGATCAGTGGCTGGTATAGAAGCGTCCGCGATATCTTGATGTGGCAGATCAGCTACTTTGGCGTGATCCTCGTGCTCTGATTTCGAGACCAAGACCAGGTCATGCTCAATACCGCGGGCGCAAGTCTCATCCAGTCCAGCTATCGGCTGATTCTGCTCGCCCTGGTCGGCCATATCACCAAAGGCATTGTGCCCAGATATGAGACAGACGACATGTGCCTGCGTATCGTCGTTCTCGGAATGTGCTTGACTCCGGTTGGATGGGTCGTCCCCTCGCACTGGGTCTATACCCACGTCCAGTCTATCGGTAGCGGGCTGGTGGCTAGTCGCATCGAGAGCCTCAAAGTAAATGCTGTCATCTTCCGTCGTTTCGACTACTTCAAGTTGATCCTGGCTGACGCTATTTAGATGTTTCAAAGGTTCCAGAATATCGAAGACAGTATTTGCAGCTGTCGCTACCATCTGCTTGTGTTGGGCAGAGTTGACAATCTGCACAAGCTTGTGCAGATCATGCTGAATTTTCGTAACGGCTTGTCTGATCTTTACAAATTCTGTGATGTCTTGCGCTGCCTCTGCAAATTCCGGCTGTTGAAGACTGCACATGCGTCTGGTAGCTACTTCGCCACTCGTGGGTAAGATGGCTCCGTTGGTTTCGAAGGAACCGGTGAGATTCATTGCGACTGCTGGCTTGTTGGGTGCTTCATGCATTGTCTTCTCATCTTGTCCATGATTACGAGGAACCTTCTTTCGTCGTCGTGTCTCCGCCGATGATGTCGTTGACTTGGACTGTCTTGTGCTTCTCAACTTTCGACTATTCGCCTGACCCTCGCTGTCTGCCAGATCCGATCCAGGATTCCCAAGCCCAATAGATATCTTCGTGCTTTTCCCCTTCCCCTGCTTGATCGCTGCTGAAGGCGGTTCTTCACCGTCCTCGACCGCTTCTTTCTCTACAATGTCCACGAATTTGGAGCCGACCTTTTTCTGCCCCGTGAATTTGGCGAACGTCAGGGTCGATCCACTGGTATCAAGAAGCTCAGATCCTTCGGCCGCAACGTATCTGCCAGGAACGTACTCTTTTGCGCCGCGATAGTACTCTAGAGTGCTTCTGTACTGTGAAGGCTCCTCCACTGTATCGGTGAACTTTATTCGCTTTCGTCCAATGTCTGAGGCGCCAGGTTTTGCAGGTTTGCGCTTCGCCGCAGGTGACGTTTCCATAGACAAGATGTGTTCTACCGGAGGCGAGCACCCGTTCTTTCCGTCCATAGTTTCGGACGCTCCATCCAACTTGCTCTCAGGCTCAGAGTGCGGGCGATCTGTGTCGACCCCCGAAGCCGTTTGGATTGGTTCACACTTCGCTCTGTCGGCAGCTTCGGTGTTGATTAGAAAGTTTTCGAGTGCGACTCTTGCGTTGCGATATCTCGCATGTGCTAGTACGCGACCATGGTGCTTTGGACCTCTATCCAGTAATGCAGTATGCTCTTGTTCTCTGCTGATCAAAGTTTCGTACAACTGCGCGAAAGGCTCGCATAATGCACATGCCTGCTGTTCGAGGCTCCAAGGAACCAATTTGCCGTTCGCAGTTATTGCCGCAAATTGATGCTTGCAGTCTTTGCATATTATGCGAGCAGCTGTCTTCAACAGCTCCTTGTCTGTCGCTGCATTGTTCGTTGTGTCGTAAGCTATAGAGGTACTAGACTTCTCCATCTCCGCATTCCGGTCGGCTGAAGTCAGGTTGAGCTCTATTGAATAAGCTCAATGCAAGATCCAGAAATGATGTGGGTAGCGCGTCGATATGTACAGTGATTTTTGATGTTTCGAGGTGACCAAATACCATCCTGGGAGGGACAACAAACGCGTCTCTATTTGGTGGGCGCTTCGGGTTCGTCGAGCGGTCCGGCATACACGTCTCCCACTGATGTACACTCAGCAAAAGATAGCAGTTTATCTCGACGGTCAAGACTCAATGGCGTCGCTGCGGCGTTCTAAAGTTGCGTTGTTTGGGAGAGCACCGCCAAAAACACAGGGACCAGGGAAACCGCCGCAATCTCAACCCCACCGCCATTCTCATTTCCGGCTCGTGCAGATTGCAGGTCCCAAAGTTCCAAACGCGTGATCAAACGATATTCTGGGCACATTAAACGTGATAATTATAGGGACTGAAGCATGCGCAGCCATATTTGTTGTTGTAAAATCTACGAACCTGATGTTGCGTTCCATTCATCGTGGCGAATGGGTCCCGAACTCCAAACTCCATGTGCCAACCCTAATCGCTAACCTACACAGCATCAAAGAATGACAATCTACTCCTCCATTCTATCTGCTGACCCACCGGCAACTATGCCAGCATTACCTTCGCCCAAATGCTTTAATAGCCAACTCCTCTTGAAGTATGTGTTAGGATGCACGATTGTATCTAGATCTGTTGCACTCCAACTTCCTTCATCCTTAACCTTCTTGATTTCCTTCTTGTGGCTCCATTCGAACACTCGGTTACACGCCACGTGATACCGTTGCTTACCCACATCCTCCCGGACCGTCTTGAGGACATCCCTCTCGTTTACACCAACTCGCTGCAGAACAGAGATGAGGTTGTCAGGTGTGAATGTGCGATAAGGACATCCGTGTGTTTGGCCTGGCCCAGGAAGCGGCTCTGTCAACAGCTTCTGGCAAGAGTAGGGGGTATAACCCCTTCCTCTGCGATTGCTGTCTCCACCGACGTCACCGTACGCGTGACGAATGTTGTATCGATATTCTTTGGTAAACTTTTCGTCGGTCATGAGCTTGAAGCTCCTTCGCCAGAATACAATGCACTCGTCCAGACTCAAGCCAATGCCCTTCAGAAACAGTGTATACTGCAATCGTCCAAAATGTTTCAAGTGCGAGTTTTCGTGTAGCGTATTATGCAGGTTGCGCATGCACAGAGGAAAGTTTTGGGAAAGCGTATCGATCGAGTTGGCGTTGATAGCCGAGAGACCGTCGATGTTCGCGTCTGAGCTCGAGTAAGCAGCATCAGGTGCTGTGAAGGACTGCGAGAGATGAGCGAGGATAGGCGCAAGGCGATCGTCTTCGTCAAGGCGAGGGAGTGCGCGTGACGTGAGCTAGAAATTGTGTCAGCATAGCTGCTATGTGTTGTAGGAGGACGATGTTGCGTACTTCTAGTGCCTCGTCCAGTTTCTTCGTGAATTCTGCAACCACCAGACTCATCTGCTCTCGCTGCGGCACATAAGCTTTGCCCCGCTTCACAAAGACTCTTCGTTGTTCGACCAGCATTGGTACCTTCTCCCAATCGACCTTAAACCATTCCTGCTCCTCGCGGTTCTTGATGCTGCCACCGGCCGCAGCCAGCAACTGGTCCTTCAGTTCCCTCTTCTCTGCTTCTTGTACCTCGTCCCACTCCAGATTAAGACTTCTGACAAAGCTTTGTCGCTCAATATGGTCGTCGTCCTTGAAACGCAATTGAAACAACATTGTCTCAAGCCGCGAAAAGCGCCTGCGCAAATCCTCTGTCGCCGCAAACGCCAGCCGGAGAATGAAATGCGAATAATGGTCTCTCTTCCTCTCTTCTTGTAGATGCTGGCTTTTAGATGTGCCAGCTCGCATGGGCATATACTTGTCGAGGATGCTCTTCATGTATTCGGCCGTCTCTTCGGGGCTCTTGTTGCGAAAGGTGCATGCTTCGAGTTCAGACAGTACTGTGTGGTTTATGTCAGCAAATGTCTTTTCGAGACACGCGATGCGCTATAATACCTTTTAAGCGATTGATAGCCCATTGCTCGAACTCTTCGAGTGTAATTTCAGCCGTGGGTGGCAGCACATAGAAATTAAGACGATGATCGTACGTCTGCTCTTGAAATTCGGCTTTGGCGAACTGCTTCTTCTTATGGCTCAGATTAGCCCGTCGTTTGGGTTCAACTCGAGAGTAATCGTGGCGGATCATTGTCGTATGCGCGTCCGGATGTGTGTTCTTGAGTGTGAAGTGGGCTGCGATGATGGCACAGCGGCAGGCGCGTCGCGTGGGAACGCGTCTGACGCTTAACCATTTCGGGTGCACGCGCAAGATCCGCACTCAAATCGGCAGGGACAGGGACAGCGAGTGGAGAGTACAACAGATTAGCATCACTTATAGAAAAAAGTTGATCGCAAGTTGCGCAGTGGCATTGCTGCCTAGAAGTCTAAAGACTACTACGTTCGTCTGCTATTATTCTCCGCTTTCGTGTGTATGCGTGCTTGTATTTAGCCCATTAAGTCACCAAGAGCGTTGACATACGCCGTGGGGACCGTGGGTGCGCCTTCTGCGAGGAAGTCCTCTTTCTTGCTCACACCGGTGAGAACCGCAAGGGTGCCACCAAGCTTGCCATCGATGCCGAACTGGATGTCTGTGTTCAGCCTGTCACCAATCATGCATGTCCTGCTACGATCAAACTGGAATTTGCCCTCGACAGCATCCATCATAGCCTGACTGGGCTTGCCCAATGACAGAGGTTCCCTCCCAATCGCCTTTGCCAAGGCAGCACCTGACGATCCAGCGCCCGGGAATAGCGTGTGCGACATAGGTAGTGTGCTATCGATGTTTGTAGCCAAATACTTTGCGCCTCGCTGCAAGTACTGAAACGCGATTGCCGTCTTGAGGTAGTTTGAGTGGAAGTCAAGACCGCTGAGCACGATGCCAACATCTGGGTCGAGCATGCTACCATTGGCGATGTTTGTGAAATCTTCAGGCTCGATGTCGCGGCGGAAAGCTGGGTCTGTTCCTCCAATGAATGGAACACCCTCAGCTTCCAGCTCCTGCTCAACTCCCGACTCTCCAAGCACGAAAACCTTGTTCTTTGGCGCCGGCAAGTTGAGAATACGATTGATGTATACCGCGGCGCTGTACGAGGACCCGAAGACTTCGTTCTGTCGCGTACTTAGTGGACAGAATAGGTGTTAGAGGGAATAGACATACCACCTCGGCGGGTATGCCTAGCTTGTCAAACTTCTTCTTGTAGTCTGCGCGCGACTTTGTGCTGTTGTTGGTCACGAACACAAGCTGTTTGCCTGCAAAGCAATCAATATATGCCGACGATGGGAGAAAACTCCTGCAACTTCATACCTTTGCTCCGAAGCATCTGAATGGTCTCTGGCACTTTCTCGAAGAGATGATCGCCAGACCAAAGGACGCCTATCCTTGTTCACGATCAGCATCTGTCACATAGCCGCTGAGAAATACCGGACGAATCGCTGGAGATGCGTACCATCACAATCGAACAAAAAGACCTAGTGTTGCTTGTCAGCAAAGTCCTTGAGGGGTGCCAAACAGCGCCTTACATCAAATCTGGACAGGAACTCCTCGATTGCGGCACTGTCGCCTGACAGGAACTGAGGTGCCATGGTAAGTGAGCGGAGCAGTGGAAGTGAGAAGTCGTGTGCTACGTGTGTATAATGGCGCAGCTGAACGATGACACTCTTGGAGGGGATGCTTGGTGGGGCTCGTTAGCGTTGCTAGACCCTGAATTCACGTCACTGATTCCGATCAAACCGAATAGTTCCGAATTTCATCATGGTGCTCAAACGCGCTTCGTATTGTTCTTTGTGCTTATATATCCCTCCACTTACAATCTAGCTTCTAGTCAGTCAACAACAATGTTCTTCTCCAATTCCTCGAAATTCTCAAAGAAACTATCAAACAGATTGACCGCGTGTTCAACATCATGCGCTCCGCCAGTCTCGCGAATGCTATGCATGCTGAGCTGAGGGTTACCCAGGTCAAGTGTTCGCGCACCCATAGCTGCTGAAAGCATAGGACCGATCGTGCTGCCACAAGACGAATCGTTGCGGACGACAAAGAGCTGAAGAGGCACTCCTTCCTTGCTAATTCCTGACGATGCTGGCTTTGCACGGCGAGCTGCCTCTTGCAGAAGAACAATGCCCGGGGAATTCGTGGCATAGCGAGCGTTAGCGTTGATCTTGATGACGGTTCCCTTGTTCATCTCAGGTCGGTGCTGTGCCTCGTATTTGGCTGGATAGTTGGGATGGACCGAGTGCGCCATGTCTGCTGAAATCAAGAAAGAGGTGGATAGCGTCTGCTCATACGCAGTGGCTGTATCAGCTTCGATCTTGTCGTACGACTTGTCTGAGTTGCTTGACTCGGATCCAGGTAACACGGACAGACGACGGATGACAGCAGGCAGCAGATTGGAGTCGGCGCCCTGTGCAGTTTGCGAACCGATCTCCTCATGGTCAAAGAGGGCAATGAGACGGATTGTTGAATCCTTGTCCAGGCTTGAAGAAGAGGACAGACTCTTGATCAGCCCCTCAACACTGCAGTACGACATCATCAGATTATCCAGTCGCGGCGAGAAGATGAGTTCGTTGTTCAGGCCGCCAATGGCCGATTTCTGAGTGTCATAGAGAACGATCTCGAAGTCCAGAACATCGTCTGGACTAGCGTCTGCCTCTTCTGCGATTATCTCGACAATGTAGGAGTGGTGCCTCTGGTACGGTGTGGCCAGCGGCTCAAATGGGCCATCCTTCTTCGCGTCCTCCTTGCTCTCCTCCGTCTTTCCCTGTCTGTTGAGCTCAGCCTGCACCAGGCCGGCGATTGGAAACAGCTGAGTCTCCTTGTTGAACTGGAAGTTCTCCTGGCGATCGAGATGGATGGCAAGCGTTGGGATACGGAGGATAGGGCGCTCGACCTTCACGAGGCGCTGCTCAATCTTGCCCCCCTTGGTGCGAACCATGACCCTGCCAGCGATGCTAAGATCACGATCAAACCAAGTGTGCCAGAGACCACCACCATAGGTCTCGCATGCCACCTGGAGAAAGCCGTCGCTCTGTCGCTTGGAAACGGGCTTGATACGCAGGCAGGGAGAATCGGTGTGCGCACCGATCATGCCAATAGGATTACCAGCTTTCCATTGCTTGCCAACTGCGAACGCAACGATCGAGGAGCCGTTTCGTGTGAGGTAGTATTTGCCGCCGGGCTGGATGGTAGGTGCCCAAGAGTCTCGTTCCTGGTAGTTGTGAGCACTTGACTCAAGCTAGATAGTCCAAAATAAAAGTTGAGCTAGGCTCTTTAATGTACGAGATGTCACATCCAGGTGCGTGTGAATGCGACATATTACACCGTGGAACAGCATTTCATCAAGACAAATGTCGAACTGACCTTGATTTGCTTGAAGCCAGCCTTCTCCAGGCGCTCCTTAGCTGACTTCACAGCATGGAATGCTTTCGCAATTGTCAACGATAATTTTGGGTCAGGTCAGTGAGGGGGTGCTCACGAGTGGGGGAGGCATTTACGAAGGACAAGAAGTCCTCGGCAGCTTGGAGAGAGGGTCTGGCAGCCATGGTTTGCAGAGCACGCGACAGCAACAATGGGAGAGATGCGGGTGTGGAGATGCGTGTAGTAGGCGTCAGTTGCAGCAGAGTGGCTCGCAGCGGCTGAAGCTTGGTGAGCATAAGGATTGGCTCGAGGGGTTCTGTCAGCGGGCCCCGCGGTGTGGGGTGGCAGAAGGGACACGATGATGCAGCATGCTGCGGGTGTGCGCTAACGGCGGGCTTGATTGGCTGCTGGGCTGGCAACGCTCGGGAGCGTCCAAAACAGCAATAGGCCTAAACAAAGAAGGCACGCCCCGGACAGGCACCTTGCAACAACAACAACGGCGCGCTCTGCTTTCGAACACATGCAGCAGCGTCGGTCTTGATATTCACCATATTTCACAGCTCGAGCACGCCCTGCGCTGCGCTGCATAATCGCCGACAACCTTTCCCTGCTTGCACGCTCATTATCTGCGCTCGAAGGCTCGTTGCTCCGCTGGGCCCTGGGCGCTGCGACCATCTCGAACCAAAGCTCCGACCTCACAACAAGTCATCCCGGCCACCCCGCCCCTCGCGATCTGCCGCCAGACAGTTCACCCATTGCGGCCCTGCGATGCGCCACAGTTGTCGCTAAGGGTTGAAGACATCATTTGGCCCTTTGCGCTTGGACGCCTGTTACTGCGCAGTGAACGTTGAGACAAACACCTGCGAGCGCTTTCCCGTCGTCACGATCACCACCACCTTCATTCGAGCTCACCGTCGCTTTCACCTCACGCTCATCTTCCATTCTTTCTGTGAACTCACCAGGCGCTCGCGCCCCACTATCTTTATCACGCGACGTTCAGCTGCCTTGGCCTCTCCACGACACCTACTCGTTCCCTCACTCGCTCGCGCACCAATTCCACGACCCAGCGCTTCACAAAGGTTTACATCACGGCGGTCTCAGCATCATGGCGCGACGCGGAGCAGCTCAGCGGTCTACAGAGACAGCGCAGGACGATGGAGCCGCGACGCCAACGCCTATCTCACCGCCTCTAACAAAAACGCCTTCAACCGCCTCCCACAAGCGCAATCAAAGCCTCAGCCGCAACTCTGAACCCGTCGATGCATCGGCACTGTCGAAAGCGTTGAAAGACTTTGAGCAGGCTGGAAAGGCACGCGAAAGAACGCCCATAGCGAGTCCTAGTCGTAAGAGACCACGGATACAAGGTGACAGGTGAGTTAGGGTGTTTTGAAGGCGCTGCTGCAGCCAGCTGACACCGAGCCCAGATTCATTCCCAACCGCGCAGGCCAAGATCTTCAGGCTAGTTTCAATCTACTACATGATGATGGTTCCCCGGCCACTCCTTCCAAATCAAAACGCACGCCGCACAATGAGCTGCATTTCCAGAAGAGTGAGTGTTTGTACGGCATACAATACAGAGCATGGAGCTGACCAACGCATAGCTGAAGAAGCGAATCGGACGTACTCAGCGGTGCTGCGCCAGGAAATGTTTGAGAACTCGGTGCCCCAGGCTCTGGCACAACGACTGTCTCCAACAGACAGCGGCACGATGCGATCTGGAGCACGATCGCATACCCCACCCACAAGAACGACGAGAGCAACAACTTCACTGCCGCCGCCAAGCGGCACGCCGTCGACGCCGCATAAGAACCTCTTTTCGTATTCTGGTCAGCCAACGCCTTCACGAACACCGTCGAGTCGGCATGGAGTGTTGAATCTTGATGCACGTGCAGATATGTACAGCTTGTCGCCTATCAAGTACAGCAGCCAACGAATGCTGCTCAGTCCCCAGAGAGCCCCACGAGCCGTTTCGAAAGTCCCATACAAGGTCCTTGACGCACCGGACCTAGCAGACGATTTCTACCTAAACCTTGTCGACTGGGGCAGTCAGAATACGCTTGGTGTCGGGCTGGGATCCTGTGTTTACATGTGGAACTCGAGTAGCGGTCGCGTGACGAAACTCTGTGAATTGCAAGACGATTCCGTAACCAGTGTGAACTGGATACAGCGCGGCTCGCACATTGCGATTGGTACAAACAAAGGCCAAGTACAGATTTGGGATGCGAACACTCAACGTCGCCTGCGCACAATGATGGGTCATACTGCGCGAGTCGGCGCCCTTGCCTGGAACGAACACATCCTAACGTCTGGTTCAAGAGATCGCATCATATACCACCGTGATGTACGGCAACCTGATCAATGGCTGCGGAAATTAGTTGGTCACAAACAGGAGATTTGTGGCTTGAAATGGAACCACGAAGACCAGCAGCTCGCATCTGGAGGCAACGACAACAAGCTGATGGTTTGGGACAAATTGAACGCAGAGCCCACTTTCAAATTCAGCGAGCACCAGGCTGCTGTTAAGGCCATCGCCTGGAGTCCTCACCAACGTGGCCTTTTGGCAAGTGGCGGTGGTACAGCGGATCGAACTATCAAATTCTGGAACACATTGATATCATCAAGTGGTCCCTCCGCTTCATCCCTTGCCGCTGCATCGGCTGCTGCATCGGCTTCTGGCTCCGCTAACATCCCCATCTCACCAACCGCACCAGCAAATCTGCTACAAAGCCTCGACACCGGCAGTCAAGTTTGCAACCTGGCCTGGTCGAAGAACAGCAACGAAATAGTTTCGACACATGGCTACAGTCAAAATCAGATCATCGTCTGGAAATATCCCAGCATGCAACAGGTGGTTTCCCTGACAGGGCATACATACCGTGTGCTTTACCTTGCTATGAGCCCTGATGGTCAGGTCATAGTCACGGGCGCTGGCGATGAGACCCTTCGATTCTGGAACGCTTTCAAAAAAAGGGACCGCACGGGCGGATTGAGTAGTATGGACAACTGGGGTGTCATTCGCTGAGCTTTGGCTCGAACGTATTGGCGCCAATTCTTTTTTCTCGCATAAGCATAGGGAGGCGCTTTGGTGTTTAGGGAACGATACCACTACATCTGCTTTCTTTCGAACTCACAGCCGAGTTCATCTGGGTTTCGTCAGACAGGAGCACTTCAATTGCAACCTGCCTGGACACCTTACGTATTTGATGATCTTTTGCGCTATTTAGAAACATCTGGGAACCCCATCATGGTAGGCGTTTCTGCTGTCCGTGCATATGCGGTTTTGGCAATAAGGAACTGAGCTTTATCAGCATCTACGACCATGAACGTACCATAAGAGCCCAAATTAATGAAGAATCACACGTCATGTTTGGGGTCTTTATTTTTCTGTGTCATGGGACCGAAAGGGGGATGAACAACATCTTCAGCGAGGGAGAACCTACAATGAATGTCATTACAGAGCACATGAATGATCTGTACAAGCCCTCGTCCTTTTGTCTTGCATGATGTGACACTTTGCGAACCTTGTGTCACGACCAATAAAACATGCCGGTTTCGATTCGGAGCATGTCCAAGTCAAGGGAATAGGGTGTCCTGTACTGTACGATACGCACTGATTATAGGTAGCATTGTGGCTGATTCAAGGAAATTGAACCCATCTTGTCCCACACTGCGCTGACTTGAAATTGGCGTCTCGGGCAGTGTGGCAAGTATCTCAGCCACTGCTCACTCTCTCGTCATGAGCTCGGTACTGATCTAAGCTTTGACGTGATCGAAGTCCCTTGTCATAGCCATCGCTTCTCTTGTCGGGCTCGCCTTGTAAGCTGATGCTTGAAGCTTCTCACAGCTGTCATCCAAATTGGCAATTTTTCGTCTACGACCCTAAAGCTTCTCATCAATCCTCTGCAATGGTTCATGTTGTCAAAGCAGCGGATGGCGCCGCCACACGGGCAGAGGGAACCTTTACCAACTGTGGCACAAACGACAATGACTTCGAAATCTCTTATCGGTGCGAGGGACTGGCATGTCACAACCTGGATGCCATTCTTCAGAATGTCGTATGTCATAAAGACGGCAACAGCAGACTGATCTGCTCAAGTGACTCGAAGTGTCAGCGCGACACCCCTTCATACCAATCGAATTTCACGTTTAGTCAGAACGAGCCCGATCATTGGAACCCGCAAATGGCGAATGAGCCAGACACCTGGGTTCCTCAAGATCAGCACATCTTGATTGGAGGCTGTGCAGGATTCGCTTTGACAAGTGACGGTACTCAGGAAGGCACACATATTGATGATGGAAGTCAAATCGACCACTGCCCAAATGTCAAGATATTGCCATCACCGAGTACCTGGGCTAAGCATACGTCAGCTACAACAGACTACTCTCAAGCAGCTCTCACACAGAGCCCTTTAGTCCTTGCGAGTACAGCAACCTGTCACGGCATTGGATCAAGAGTATCTCAATTGCTTACATTTTTCCTTATGGCATCACTGTTAATTCCTGAAGTACGAGCATCGATTGCTTATCGCCAGGGCGCACACGCTTCCAGAGAGATTGACGTCAGTGCACGAACAGGCTCAAGCAAAGTCCTAGTTTTCGCCCAAGAGCTAAGGTCCAATATTGAGCGAAGAGCAAAATCTGAAGGATTTGACGGCAAAGATCTTGCGACTAGATTGGTTGCGGATACTGTGTCGTCAGTCTGTCAAGATGGCAGTCAAGGTCCAAACGCAAGGGACTTTGCGCCTAGAGTCGTCAAAGACTGTATAGCATCAGTTTACGCCTCCGATCCATGGCCACAGCCCGGGATCCAATTTCTTGCTATCTTCGGAGCCAGCCTTCTTTGCGATTACCTGGTCAGCGAAACATATCCAAGCGGACGACAGTTTCTCCCAGAAAGATGCGAAGAATTCCAGGAGTTGATTAATGAGGCTCGCTTGTTGAAGCCTCACCCGATGCTACCAACATCGGTTGCATCTTCTTCATCAGCCCTCAGAACTGAAGGCACACACATTCCATCCTCTTCTGCAATGCTCTTGGACTCAAATCTGAGCCAATCGACACTTCAATCACGACCTGAACTCCCATCATCAAGTCTGGAGTCTACTTCTGACGCAGTCTTGTTACCTCAAGAAGTGTTCTCAGGAAGTCAGCTGTCTGCACACCCTGGAACATCAGTGTCAGCTAGTCTTGCATCACTTTCGATGGACTTGGGTGGTTCACACTGGACATTTGAGCCAGCTACTTTCCCATCGACAGTAGATCTACCGCCAAGTGTGACAAATGCTGCAATCTCGAATGGCGTTATCGTCACTGCTGACAGTCCCGACATCCCCCTGGGATCCACGACGTTGGATGAGCATGACACTCTGCTTACGCCAGTATTTCCTCATATTAGTTCAGAGTCGACTTCGGTTCTGCCCTCTAAAGCCACTTTGGATCCGCAGGGCTTTTCTCATACATCATATAGCAAGGCGGGTAGCGCTATGGGTGCTTCGCATCAGACATTGACACCTCACACCTCATCAAGAGCGGCTGGGTCAGTGACTATGCACTCTCAAGCAACAGCTTCTGCTAGCAACATTCGTTCTATCAGCAGGTCATCATCCAAAGCTAAAGATGTGCCCATCAGTGTTCAGAGCGTCTACGAACCTTCCCTCAGTCATGAAGACGAGAGATCAACAACGGTCGAAATGATTGCTGTAGTTATCTCGTCTTATAGGGCTACCTCAAGTCGCTGGGCTCCTCACATGTCAAAAGCTCAGTCACGGGCACTCTCATCAGGCGTTACAAGTCCCAGTGCGGCAGATCGACCTGTGGATTTGTACACCAAGCCTGAAGAGTCCAGATCGGCGTCGGGAGATTCACGACCAATGAACATTCCCACAAGTCTTCCCGCATCTACAGGGATCGATGATGATCAACCCTCAAGGTCTCTAAATGCACTCTCGGCGGGGCAATCACCTGGATTCACCAGTGAGCGTCGTATGGAACTTGTTCCTACACCTCACAGAGGAATCTCCGCCTCACCTCCACTCATACCCTCACACATAGCGTATAACCACACATCGCGCTCGGGATCACCGCGGATAACTGCAACCGAAGCTCGCTTTTCAACTTGGCCATCGGGGTCAGTAGAAATGCCACCTACGCCGACCAACAAGATCTCCTCTACACTGGTAACACCATCGTGGAAAACCTTCTCTTTAAGCCGCAGTTCCGACACGGCGCCTTCGATAGCGCCTACTGCTTTATCCACGGCTTCAATTATAGTCTCGAATACTCCGCCATCCCCTGACTTAAGCTTTGAGCCAATGATTGACCAGTCGTCGACAGCCGACAAAAGTCTCTTGAGCCATGCACCTGCAGCTACTATCCATCTGACGGTGGAAGTCACTTACACCGCCTTTGCACCATTTCCTGTCTCACTTCATGCTTTTTCATGCGCTCAAGAATCAGACAGGCCTGACTTCTGCCCAGGCAGTGGGTGCGTGAATACGCTGACGAATCAGGAGCATTGTGGCAAGTGCAAACAACTCTGCAATTACGAATGCCATCAAGGCGTCTGTATCTGTCCTGATCTATCGATTCCTGATGAGAAGAATAGTTGCATCAACGGGCCAGGTTCGGGTGAATGTGTCTCCGGATATACGCGAAATAGTGTCAAAGTTTGCGCTTCGCAAATGCCGACAAAACCACCAGAAAGCTCCACAACAACGATGCAGGCCACGAATGTTGAGGTGGAGGCGCAGTCATTGTCATATGTGAAATCGGGCCGGCCTGCGCCAGTATCAGCCATGGCAATGTCTACTGGAGACCCGGTATTGAAGTCCATGCCTTGCCCGCCCGCCCTGCTTGATACGTGCGGTGGTGGCTGCTTAGACACTAAGACCAAGAACGTTCATTGCGGAGATTGCGGTATTTCTTGTAGCGAAACATGCGTTGATGGACGATGTCCATCCTCGTCACCAATGTTGCCTTCGCAATTAGTCTCTCCTGAGCGGAAAACGACGACCAGCGGTCTTCCAAGGCCGTCGCCATCACACTCACCTCTGACGTCAACACCTCAACCGCCAGCGTTGTTCATTTGGAGGGGAATTGCTGGTTTGTAAAGCCAAGACATGCATTTTGTGGAGTTTTGGACACATGACAGTGTAGATAGAGATCAAATGACAGTGTAGAACGAGATCAATGAAATCTTGCAGCAAGATGAGCATCCCCTAATGGCAATCCTGGTTCGAAGCTACCCCGAGGAGCAGGGTATAAGGCTATCAACTGGATTGAGATGCCAAGCGCCTGGTCAAGCCCAATAGAGAAGGACATGTTCTGGAACAATTCACCAAAAGGCCAACGTTGTCAACAATGATACGCTTCGGCTAGCTGTGCCGAAATGAATTACCTGTTAACGTCTGGACGATTTTGACAACATGAGTGCCGAGATGCTACACCGCCCTGTGGGTGGCCAGATTCAGCTGAGATAACGATCGACTGGAATCGGCCCAATAGCCCATGAACATTGAGTAGTTGGGCACAATTATGGTCTCGAATCTCCAAGGATAGCTGCATCATACACCAGCGACATAATTCGCTAGCAGACTAGAACGGGCGGCCCCTCGGCTGTGTTTGTCGTTAGCTTGCGGGCTTTTGCGCTTCGATTCAGCAGGTGCGATTGGTATAGCCACCACAATCCCTCCTTTACTTTAAGATTCTCGTACGAGAGTTGTGGAAAACAAACCCGCTGACGGCCTGACAAGCGGCGTGCGCACGTCTTACCGCAAACGCAAACATGTGGAGGTGAACTTTGTCCATCATGGTGACATCCAGGTTACGCTTTAAGCTTGCGATGAGCCACAATCAGCTTCTTTGGAAGCCTAGGAGTGACAGTCCGCCTCTTCTTATTCATGGCATCGCTGGCATGTACTGGACCAAGACACAGGACATCAGGGTCTAGCTGTGCTCAAGGATTCATTGACAAAAAGCTTAAGCTTTGTTCATTGCATTGTCCGTCCACTAGTGTACCGTCGGCTAGCAGAGAACCGAAATGCCCGGTCCACTGGGAATTGATCAAACAAGCCCTTGAGCAATCTTTAGTGCGAACCATGGTTCCGTCTAAGTCATGATTCGCGCTGTTCGGAAACCTTTAGCCGTTTGACAGCTGCCACCATGCTCATCGTTCATGGAGAAAAATGTGCATCGTGTTCGGAGCAAAGTAATGCACATCATCTCGCCCAAATGCTGTTCCCGCTTCCGCGACTGACATGGCACTGATCCACACGGCGCCCAAACTTACCTACCCTGGTTCCAATCACGGAGCGCAGTCCGATAGGTACTTAGCATCATGACGCTGTGGAGTCTCCCGCTCACAGGTCAAGACGGATTCACAGTTCCGCAGCCTAGTTCTCGAGGGCAAGAACCGGAAATGTAATCATCTTCTGACAACAACCGGAACGGTCCATCCACGTCCCAAAACCCATGTGTCGTCAAGCGATATGACCGGACGAGGCCACGATAAGGCAGACGCAGCACCACGGAAACGAGCTCTCGTGAGTTGCGACCGATGCAAGCTTCGAAGAGCGCGATGCATTCGCGACAATCCAGAGGAGCCATGCGCGGACTGTAAGATGAGTGGAGTGCTGTGTGAGTCGAAACTGCCGCGAAAACAGCGTGTTTACGGGAGTGTGGAGACCTTGAGTCTGCGTTATAGAGCATTAGAGTCCCTGGTGAAGGGTCTCTTTCCTCAGGACAATGTCCAAGATGTCAATGTGTTGTTCAAGCTCGCAGCCGGGAGAAATATCCCAATGCCAGCTAGCGACGACTTTAGACCTGCAGATATCTTCAGCAGTCCGGTTCACCCGCGATCATCACAAGGACCATCACAACACTTTACTGCACCCTCTCAGGCGCAGCACACATTCTCGCCACAGGCCGCAGAATCATCCCGCTCTACTGCTACCACTTCGCCCATTTCTACAACAAAAGAGACCCACCACAATCCCTTTTCTGAGGTACAACAAGCCGCACGAAACCATGAAGAGCTGATTCCAACACGACGTGGAGTGCCACATTACTTTGGGCCGTCCAGTAGCTTCCGCCTTGCCATGACCATCCGCGGTCTGGTGGCGCGGTGTAAGACAGCTGGGGTGACCATCCCGGCGCTTCGACCATCGACCTCTGATCCAGCGAGAAGAGGTTCACACCCGTCGTTAAACCGTGGAAGCACTAACCCATCAGACGAAGAATACACAATTGGCGGGCCTGAGGGACGGAGCTCCCCAAACAAGGAACGCCGGGGACGCAAACGATCTCGGACGGAAATGGAAATGACGAACGACTCATGGGAGCACTCTCAAGATCCTGACACAGATACAATAGGCGACCTGCTACCGTCCAGATCACTTGCGGATGCGCTTGTAGCGGCATATTTCGATCACGTTCATGTCTATCTTCCACTATTCCACAGGAGTATGTTCCAGTTTCGACTGGAAGCTACATATTCTAGGAGGTCAGAGACACTTAAGGACTGTAAAGATACAGGCTGGCTTATCTGCCTATGCCTGGTCTTCTCATTCGGTTGTCAGCAGTTACAAGAGCATGATCCGGAGCAATCGCATAAGCTGCGAATCAAATACCTCAGCTTCGTTAAAACTCGCTTTCGCCTTCTTCTCACAACAACATCGATCGTAAATGTCCAGGCTCTAGTACTCCTCAACATGCATCATCACACTGTTGGTCAGAAGAGCAGCTCCTGGCTTCTTATCGGATTAGCTGCACGGATGGTATGTCTTTCTTGTCCGACCTGATATTCCACGCTTATATATCATGACTAGGCAATCACGATGGGCATGCACCGAGATGCTACAAATCTGGAATTTGACCCGATCGAGCGAAACACACGTAGGCAGGTGTGGTGGTCCATCTACAGTTTTGAGAGAATACTATGTAGTATTCTAGGTCGACCGACAGTAATCGATGATCGAGAAATGTCGATGCGAATGCCAGACGCACCTATGCCTGAACAGCAGAGTATGTCAGCAGAATTCATGACCTGCGGCGCCGAATTAGTACGGATGTCGTACACGATTCGACAGAGAGCTTATTTCGACACGAATACCAACGAAGAGAGGTCACCATCACTGGCTATTGCAGAAGCGTTGATGCGAGAATGCAATAGCTTCTATCAGACAATCCCAAAGGATATGTCATTGAATTTCTTGCCATCAACACCACCGGAACACAAGGCAAGGGTACTACTCTTGCACGTGTATTACTTCTATACTCGTTGCATAGTATCACGAGACTTTCTGATTAAGAAAGTTGAGAGTAACATCGCTTACCTTGAAGACAAGCATGTCCCTCCTTCGGAAGAGCTATCTAGAACGCTTGCTTTGAGTGAAGACTGTGTAGAGTCTGCTCATCAAAGTCTGCGCTGCATTATAGCGGGTGCGGACTTTGGCATCATTGGATACTCCTGGTTGGACTTGTTTTTTATCTTTCATTCGATATTGATCGTCTGCGCTGATTTTCTCGCTCGCCCGAAGGGTTACCAGGATACAGCGAAAGATCTCGAACGAAAGGAAATCGTGCGTGTCATGCTAAATCTTGTCCGCGGGATGAAGCTCGCTTCGACATACAAGACCCTTGGTGGAATCGCAATTCAATTCGCAAGTATAACCGGTGTAGCTGTAGAACAAGGATCGCCCGAAAACATCACTGCGGAGCAAGGTGGAGGAGATCGAGTCGATGAACACCAAGCAGCATTAGGACGCGATGAAACTGCGCAAGTTCTGAACGAAATATCCGACGTTCAGGAAGACTGGTTTGCGAACGCGACCGCCAGCTTAGGGCTGGACTTTTTTGATCTGCATGAAGGCCAAGAAGCGCTACCACTGCAAGCAGGCCCTCCGTCATACCCTGAAATGTATGGCGCACAGACGAGCAACAACGAAGTTGAAGACTGGACAGCACAAACATTGAGAGGCATGCACACTCTCTGAGTGAATGTCACACGTCAGGACAAAGAACCATCTACAAGTCTTGACAGGCTCATTGTCAACATCCATGACGCTGTGACGCAACAATATCTGAGTGCTTGTGATGACATCACGGCGCTTTTTGGTGTTGAAGCTGCGCTTACTCCAGATTATGCCTAGCGCGATCGTGTGACAGTCGATCCTCCCAGATCCACGGACTAAGATCGAGGACCCGCTTGCCGCAACGAGAAGCTCATGACGCAGGCATTCGACAACTATTTCGTCTGCTTCAATACCAAATACATGGTACATGCATCCTGCATGGTATTCTCATAAGTGATACAGAATCCCAATGCCACCACCACGCGACACTGATCCAATACTACCAGTCGCGAACATGGCGGCCAAACCTGGAGAGAAGAAGAGAGTGCTCATCGTGGGAGCTGGTGCTGCTGGTGAGCTTCAAATATACGTGCAATAAATGCAGGGGCTCATATAGCTATCAGGCATGTCGTGTGCCCATCACCTTGCTGAGCACCCGGATAAGTTCGATATCACCCTCGTCGATGCAGTTGATTACTGCGGAGGACAGGCTTTCTCTATTCCGATCAATAAGGAACGACATGGAGCCAGCTGGCTCAATCAAGGTGTTCAGGGTGGAAGCTACATCTTTCACCACACCATGACTATGTTCGCGCGGCAGGGACATCGAGCTGACCCTGTTAACCTTCACGTTTCATTTGGCAAAGACGACATTTTCTGGACTAATGTATTCCCTACCGACTTACTCGCACGCCATCAAGCAGAGATCAAAAGATTCAAGCGCATGATGACCTTTTCTCGCTGGTTTGAAATTGTTTTCGCGTTGATACCCATCAAGTACATGTTCAAGCTTTGGATGTTTTCCGAGGAATTTACCAACACGGTCGCCATGCCCATGATCGCGCTATTTCTTGGAACTGGAAACGAAACTCCGAATGTTCCCTTCATTGTTCTCGAGCGTCTTGTCACCAGTCCAACCTACGGCTTGTGGTATCCGCCGGACAAGCTCAGCATTGCAAGCAACTTACCGCCAATGGTTGTATTTCCGAAGTTCACCGAATTTTATGGAAAGTGGAAGGATGACTTGATCTCGAAGGGTGTGAACGTTCGACTATCGACTGAAGTCACACGAGTTGTCAAACGTGATAAGGATGGCGTGATTGTTAAGATCACCAAACGTACCCCGGTTCCGGACGAGCACAATCCAAACAGCGCATGGGTACCCAACGATCCTGTGAATGCGGATCAGAATGCGCGCGAGGAAACAGAGCACTACGATGAGATCGTGCTCTGTGTGCTGTATGTACTAGTTGAACTCTCCTGTGACGATGATGCTAACAAGAACAGTGCCGATACTGCTAAGCGCATACTCGCGCCAACTGCGTCTCTCCGCGAGAAAAAGGTTCTAGGATCAGCTAAGTTCTCTGACGATATCACGATCACCCACTGGGATAGCGACTACATGAAGAAACACTACGAGAACTTCTACGATGAGAAGAAAGCAGCACACACGCTGTCTGGTGTTGATCAATCTCAGCGACTGAAGTACGCAAAGGAGTCTTTCAAACCCATGTACTACATCAAGATGTACCCTCAGGATCGCTCGAAATTGGAGATGTGCTTCGACTGCACAAACTACCAGAGCCAGTTTCCCCCTGAGGTGCCATTTGACAGGCACGTTTTCCAGACTATCTATTTGAACAAGCACCGCGATGGCCACCTCTGGAGCAGTGAGGAAATCAACAAGGACAAGATCATCCGACAGGACTGGTGGCACCAGCTTTGCCACTCCTGGACCCACTATCTCTTCGTCGTTCCGTGGATGTGGCTCTTACAAGGCCGAAAGCACACACGCTTCGCCGCCGCCTGGACCCTCATCAATGCCCACGAAGTAGCCGTTATGTCTGGTATCGCTGCGGCTGTCGATCTCGGAGCCAAGTACCCCGAGGATCTCGAGCGCGACAAGTTCGCTCTTCTGAGTTTCCGCCTTTACTACCTGCTTACCTACGGCAAGTGGTACAAGAGGAATGCCACAAAGCACAGCAAAGAGGGTCCCGGCAAGGACTGGGCAAGCGGCTGGTATGGAAGCGTGTACAGAGGCCCTGGTGTTGGTACCACAGACAGGAAGCAGTGGAGAGAGGAGAATCAAATCGAGGGCGACGGACCCGCGTACGACTGGCCAGTCGATGCCGGCGCTCGCCACAGAGTTGGAGGGAAACCAGGTACTGGCGAGGGCGGTAAGGCGTCTCAGGAGGGACTGACTGCTTGAGCGACTTTTGCCTTTGATGATGTCAACAATGTACAACATACGGCGCATGGCGGCGGACTTGCATATGAGGCTCGATAGTATAATCTTAATTTCCCCATCCAACGTCACACCAAGAAGTGCCCAGCGATATTGCGTACAGTATTCCCGAACGGCATCGGCACTTTAACAATACTTTTTCAACTATCGTCAAGGTCACACGTTTCGGTCGTGGGCGGTGCAGGCCAATCAGTAGCCGCCCTCTCCTGTTTCGTTCATTTAAACCGGGGGCATAGGGTGTTCGAATTGATTGCATGTTTCAACCATCAACGCTCGGCAAGTCCTAGCGCTCCCATACACATGTTTATCCGGCGGCAGTACGGGACCGCATCGCGAAACTCCCATAGTACTCGACGTGGACATGGACATCTCTGCATTACGTGAAGCAGTCTGGAAATAAGATTCAGGGCGTCTAGGGATGCAAAGGTCTTTTTCTTCATATAAGTATCGCCCTCAAATGGCCTCAAAGCTGCTCAAGCTGCAAGGCATCCTTTCAGCCTCACCTTCTTCATCATGAAGTCAGCCGTTCTTTCTCTTCTCGCTCTCGCTAGCAGCGGTGCTGCTCACTACACCTTCCCTGAGCTCCTCATCGGCGGAAAGGGCAATGGCAACTGGGTCAACGTCCGCCAGACAGCCAACTACCAGTCCAATGGTACACAACCCCCCTTCCCCCTCCACACAACCACCACACATACTAATTCTCACCAGGCCCCGTAACAGACGTGACCTCCAACGCCATCCGGTGCTACCCGCTCGCAGCAGGCACGAGCGCCAAAACCGCAACCGTGAACGCAGGCGACACGGTCGCCTTCACCGCGGTAACGAGCGTGTCGCACCCAGGACCGATGCAATTCTACATGGCCAAAGTGCCGTCGGGCCAGACAGCCGAGACCTGGGACGGTAGCGGCAACGTGTGGTTCAAGATCTACCAGGAAGAAGCGATTGCGACCTCGTCCTCGATCTCCTGGGCCTCGTCGGGCAAGACCCAGGTCCCCGTGACGCTGCCCAAGTCCCTGCCTTCGGGCGAGTACCTGCTCCGCGCAGAGCACATTGCTCTCCACAGCGCGGGCAGCTCCGGCGGCGCCCAGTTCTACATCTCCTGCGCGCAGATCAAGGTCCAGAATGGTGGGAGCGGCAGCCCCTCGCCCCTCGTCAGCTTCCCGGGCGCTTACAAGGCCACCGACGCTGGCATCCTCGTCAACATCTACTACCCCATCCCCACCAACTACAAGCCCCCGGGTCCCGCTGTCTGGAAGGGTTAGAAGGGTTTGGACGAAGGTTTTTCGATTCTTTGTGTCACCTTGTCCCAGCGATAGAGTGCGCGACTGTTTAGCCTAGGCTTTTGATATATTTTTGTGGAGCAGTGGTGGGAATTGAAACCGTACAGCTCATTGTGTTTTGACTTGAGTGATCTTGTGGTCCGTGCTTACCCCCGAACGTCTTTTATGTGCCGAACACGTCTCGAAGATTAATCACAGGTTACATGTTTCTCATGCCAAGTCAAAAGCTACCCAATCTGAATCGACGGCGTTCGCACAGTGGAGTAAGGCTTGAGTCGAAGTGATGACTGTCGGCACCACCTTGTATGTCAGCATAGGAAATGCTGGCAGCTATGGGTATCAAGAATTTATATTCATTACAGAATAGCTCATTAGTCGCAAGACGGAATCGGGCCAAGTCTCAGCACAGCCTGCCGAGACTTGCAGTCCCCAAAGCGCTACGTCTGCTCACGATGCCTATGGGCGACCCAGCGAATCCTTTTCTTGCTGTCCTCAACATCAAGTACCATTAGGAAACCTTACTCTGCCTCTAAGTCCAACATTTTAAAGGCAGAGAACAACTCTGCATCTTGCGCTAACAATCAATCAAGATGCATCATGCAAATGCAAGCCTCGCAGCTTTAGAAGAGAACCGACCCCATTAGAAGACCCAAGAACGCCCATCTTTCGAAGGTGTGAGGAAGGGAGATTGAACCGCACCCGAACGATCCATGAAGGTACCCGAGGGTCGACGATGATCGCGTAAAACAAAGTAAAAAGTACAATAAGCGGAGCTTTTCGTGCGCCCGTAATGTCATGCGTCGGAGGTATCGTAGCTCAAGGAAATACAGTAAGGAGAGGAGGTTGTTACTTAGGAGAAGTGAGGTGTAGGACCTGTGACGATAGGTTTGAACCCAGTATCGTTATTTGATGAACGATAGAGTGGATGAGTTGGGTTTGCCTTTCTGATTGTATCAAAAGACTCAATCTTCGCCATTCAGCGATCGACCTGGATCACTGGTAGGTGGCGTGGTGCGAAGTTGCCCAGAGCTGCCGAAGCTTGAGAGCTGTTTTCCCTGATCTTCATGTCCCTTGGGTTTGCGTTTGAAAAAGCTCTTGAACCGGCCCGTGGTGTGCTTTCTACCCGGGCTCAGACCGCCAGACGATTGTAGACTCGAATCAGGATGCGATGTAGGGGCGTTCAGCATCGCCTCTCTGGACGGATATGGACCGTCATGGTCGCCGTTCCTAGGGTCCCGTGCTGTGCGTCGTTTCGAGCTCATTTGTCGCCACCAACTCGAATCGCGCGAGAGGTCAGATCGCGTCGCGCCGCTCTCGCCGCTAATTTTATTGCTGTCCCATTGTTGCAGCTTGCTGCCTTCAAGATCGCCGTTAGCGCCCTGCGAGAGGTCTATCTCTGAATGACTTTGTGATGATGGCTGCTGAACTGGATACAGCTCTACGACTGTACACGTTAGACTCGAGAATACAAAAGGATTGTTCTTTGTGCTTTGGCACTTACCCTGGCTGCGCCTGGCGGGAGCGGGCGCTGTCACTGGCCTCCCGTTGTCTCGATCCTTCTTCTTGGAGGGCGATCGTGTCAGCGTATCCTTGCGATCAGCCACTGCACGATCCTCAAGACCGGCATCTGAACCTTTTGGTGTACCATCGCCAGTATTTGGAGTGTGTGTAACAAGAATTGCTGTGAGATTGGCGTCGCCGCTCCCCCTTCGTGATGCACTTTGACTCTCGCGCGATGCGAGAGCGAGCGCTGCAGAAGAACGGCGCGAATTCTGCGTGCCGCCCTGGAGCGAACCATTCGACTCACGGCGATTAAGCTCTTTCGGCACAGTTGTTGGAGCGGGAACATTGAAATGTGGCTTAACGGGGCCGCCAGAGAATGGACTTGGGGTGGGATCGGGCGCAAAAGATGCTTGCAGCAGACCCAGATGCATGGCGCCCTTCGTCTTCCTCCTGTGCTTCTCTTGGTCGATCTTCGTTTCCCATATCGATTTGTTGGTCAGAATCTCGTCGACAGCGAAACGCATCGCAGGCAATATGTCGGTGACAGCTTCGAAGAGAGGTCTTGCGAAGATGTTCATGAAGCCAATCTGAGACTCTCCAAGTTTGATCGTGTCGTCCTGGACAGGTGGGCCACCGAATAGACAGGATGGCATCTGTAGCTCTTCCTCCATTAGACCTTGATTACTGAACTCGTCCGTCAGAATATTTGCCCATTTGGCAGCTGTTTCAAATTTTCGTGCCTAAAAGCGGAGTCAGCGCTAGATTGAAGTCTCTGCAGGTAGTACTCACGACGTTGCAAATGTCCGCACACTTGATAAGAAGACCACATGTCAAGTCTTTCTGTTCTTCTCGAACTTTGACGCTCCAGCCATCAGTGACGCCCTTGTCGTGCGCGATCTTTTCCTGAAGACTCCCTAAATCGCTCATGTACTTGAAATGCAAGCCCATGTCTGTAGCGAGAATATTGTTGATCATCAGCTTGCGCATAGCAATGTCAGAAAATATCTTTGGCCAATAGCGGCGCAATATTTGCGAATATGCGGCGCAATGAAAGGATTCGAGTACAGATCGGTCGTTGTAGAGCTGAGCCAGAGGTGCGTTGAGCGCGACTAGGAATGCGTTGTTGACTCCAGGATGTCCCACGTCATGTCCAATTGCAGATATAAGCAGCGTAAGCGCATCAAATGGTTTGAGTAAGTTTGCGATCGGTGACTTCTCGTTGTCTGGATCCTTATCGGTCGGAGGGTACGATGGTAGGGTACCTATCCGCACCAGGAAGTGGAAAAGCGCTTGTAATACATCGACCACATGGCGGAAGTTGTGGTACTTGACGAATTCGTTGTACGCAGTACGACTGGCCAGTAGAAATACGATGAGTTCCCCTGCAAGCATGTCAGCATCATACTTGGCTTGAATGCAATTATGCAACTTACCCTCAGTCATTTGCCACTGCGAAAGTTCTGGCGATGCAAGTGCATGCTGGAGCATCACCAAAGCAGCATATAGAAGCTCATCGTCGGTAAATTCGTGTGCGGAGAATGCCCACGTGGCTACTTTCTCCTCAACCGCTTTCCTCCTTTCTGGCTCGAGCTCAAAGTCACTACGAAAGTAAGCTTCAGATTGGGTCAAGGTTGTGCAGGGACTTACGAAGCATCTAATGAGTCACCCACAGTCTCTGGGTTGCAAATACCAGTCATCAGATTGGAAACCATAGCCTCGCGCAAGTATGCGTATGGTTTTGCATCGTCCACACCAACCCACGACAGCTTCCTGTTCCTCTTAGTCATCAGAAAGCTCGCCTCATCGCGGGCAGCCTCCTTTTGAAGTCTATACGCATGGACAGCCAGACTTTGCAGGCGCTCTTTCGACAGTGGGCTAGAAAGAACATCGACAGCACCAGAATCCAGGTACTTCGATAACCGAACGGTGTCAGTGAGGACTTGTGTTTTGTGCAGACTTGATGGAGGTGCAGCAGCGGACGCTGACTCGCTAATAAGTCCAGTCAGCATAACGATAGGAACCACCAGCTTAGAAAAGTTCCTTGAAGATATCTCCGAGGAGACGTGGGTAAGCAGGTGCGTCCCATATGTATCGTCCGGCTCGCTGTTATCTGTCCTTGTAATACGCGAGGACGTTGGGGAAGGTGTACGAGGCTCGCGTGATAATCGCTTTAGGCGCAGCTCTTCGTCATACGGTACATCGAGAATGACAAAAGTCGGTATGTTGGAGCTCTCGAGCTGGGTAATTTTAGACAGACAGGAGCGACCAGAGCCACAAATGTGTACTGTACACGTTATCAGTCATGAAACAATGCAAATGGTATGAACTGCGTACCTTCGTTGAAGATGGACAGAATAGCTTCCAGGTTCGTGTGCACCTCGACAGGCGGGGCCTTTCCCAGTGCGAAGTAACTTTGCCCAACATTGCCTGTGCTGGTTCTTGCAATGAGAGAGCTGGACAGCGTCTCCCTCTTTACGTGTTCATCATTGGCCCGCCGGTCAACATAGATGACGTTGCACACGCCATGTTCCATAGTCTCCACCTAGGCTGCGGCGACCAGCCTTCACTGGTCACCGGCGTCCGAATGCGTGTCGCGCAGAGAAAGGGTAGGAAAAATGGCGACGGGTGACAAAATAAGGCGGCTAGAGTGGGTCGCGAACAGCTCGTATTGAGATTGTTGGACGGCCGCCTGATCGACGGGGTGCAGCAGAGCTGGTGGAAGGGTGCTCAAAAGCCAATGGCAGGATGGCGGCAGCGGGCGCGTTCGCTCGACAGCTCTCCAAATGGGTGCAGCCGCAGCGGGCGTGGGGGAAGCGCAGAGACTCAGAGCAGGCGGATGTGAGGCGGTTGATCTGAGATGTAATCTGAAACGGCGACGTCGAGCGCGGCGCCAGGGAACCCGGTGGCACAGAACGAAGTAGTCCCACGGTCTCGTGCAGCAGGCGCAGGACACGGCAGCAGCAGCAGCAGCAGCAGCAGCAGCAGCAGCAGCGTTGGCGGTTGGGAGCGGTGCTTTGGTGCGACGTGGACACGCGCTGGGGGCAGGCGCAGTTGCAGTTGCGGGCAGCGGGCAGGCACAGCACAGCACAGCGCAGCGCAACAGCGTCTCAGTCTGAATGCGGGAGGGTCGGTTGGCGCAGGCGTGTGCGCGGCGCTCGGTGGTGTCGCTGCGGGTGCGCTGGGGTCGCAGAGGGACACGCAGCGAGGACGAGGACGAGGCTGGCCGGAGCAGCAACAGCCGCGGCAGCAGTAGCAGCAGAGGGTGCAGGGGCTCGCGGCGGGCGGCGCTGGGTGTGGAGGTGAGGTTGAGGGGAGTGCGGCGTCAGTGTCGCAAGCGGCACACTCGTGGCTGGCCTCTGAGCAGCATCGGGCACACGACAGGTCTACAAAGTACAGCGGCGGGCAGAGGGGCAGCGCAAAGGCAGGCGGAGACCAGGGCGTGCAGTCTTGAGATGTGGAGGAGAGTCGACCGCAGACGTGCGAGGGAGTGGAGCAGGAACGACTCGATGCACCAAAGCAGTTTGGGGCGCTGCTCAAACTCCCCACTCACAGCTCAGCAGTCGAAGCTGAATCGAAGCGCCAACGACTTCCAGAAGATTGGAAGCTTTTCACTCCGCGCAATTCTCCGCTAAGTTACAGGACGGACAACCAGCGCCACTCACTCGCGTCGCCGGTCCAGCGCGTCTACTGGCACTGGCACTTGGAGGCTCATTCCTCGCGCACCGCACGCTGCCGCCGCGTCCAAGCCCAGCTGTCAGACGTACAAGTGCACGCTGCCTGCGACCCTGCGCGGCGGTAGACCCGGCCGCTGAAAGCCTGCTCGCCGAGCCTAGAGCCGCTCTGCCATCTGCCCACTGAAACCCAGAACGCGGCCAGTGCTGACAGGCGTTTGGTAACGCGCTGTGCCGCGGCCGCACTCAATGCCCTGCCCTGCACTGTCTTCTTTGCTCTTCAAGACAACGTGGATGCAGCTGACACCAGCAGCGGCCACATTGCTGCAACCACCCATGCTGTGACATGTCTCCTCCCCACCACCGTCGCCACTGCAGCGTCATCCTGCGACTCCACACCAGCATGGAAGCCTTCTGGAAGTGGCTCTCGCACGGAAACGAGCACACTCTGAGACAGCTCCATCGCAGCTCGCCCGCCTCACTGGCCCGCTGCGCAGATCGCACCATGTGCTCAAACGCTGCTGGCATTCTTCGGGCCGCATGCGGAACTGCGCAGCACATTGATCAACATTGTTGATCTTCGGTCGCGTGTCGTCAGACGGCTCCTTGCTTCAGCGCGCGCCCTCCGTCCTTGCTGCGCGTGTCCCGCTCGTGTTCCTGAGTGCCCACACCGATGACATGATCGTGTTCTGAAAAGCTGACTTGTGTATTCTTCTGCCCCTACATCTGCGTTAGGGCCAGAATGGCAGGTGCACTAGCTCCTTCCCCAAACCCTCGGGTCGCGCTATACGTAAGCTGCAGCTGGCACCTCTCTTCTCTTGTGCTTGGGCGACTGCATCAGCAGAGTCAGCACCTGCTCCGCACAGAAAGCGGACGCGACTGCGACTGGCCAGATTCGGCCTGTGTCTCTTTGTGCGCACATCGATCTCGACCTGTCTTGCTGCATGCTCTCACGAGTCTCTTCCTCAACACCATGGTCTCTACGAAATTGCCGTCGCCAGCCACTTCGGCTTCTACCGCTGTGGCATGCTGCCTCACCCATAACGCTGCCGATCAACTGCCCAAACGTCAGCTGAACTCCGGCGCTTTGCTACCTGTTCGGAAATGATGGCCCGTGGCCTCCACTGCCTTCACCCAGACATGATCGCGCTTTCGATCCAGGAGGATCAATGCCGGCATGCCTCTGTCCAGCTGTCTCGGCATATGACCTGAACCTGGGGATAATACCCGCGTTCAGCTTGTGATGTGATTTGGCGATGACCGCAAATGAAGCCTGTGCCTGTCACCGAACATCATCGGTACTAAAGATAAGACCGGATGACGATATCGAATGAAGAAGATTAGCTTGCGCGTCGGCCACGATCAGTATCCTATTCCTAGGAATTGAAGTTCTACGACTCATGTTCACAGGTTCGGGGCGTCACCTTGAGAACCCCAAGCTTTGCGTGCAAAGTAGATCCACTCCAGATTGACAGTTGTTCCTTGCTAAACAGACGCTAATGAGCTCAACTAGCGATCTGGAATTATGCCCGTATGTGACCTCCTGCCTCTGATTGCTCTTCTTTTGTCGTCGGAAAGGGTATCTACGACCATCGTGGACACGAAGTCCAAGCCGCGAAGGTATTTATCGAAGCATCTCCTACGTTTACTTCAAAGTACAAATGTCTTCTGTCTTACCCCTCGCCTTACTATGGATGTGCTGCAAGCCAATGTTGAAACAACATCCATATGACGATTGGCACTTCGTCTTGCTGCGGCCAAGAGCAGCCGGAGCCTTTTCTGCGTCAAGAGCGCTTCATTCGAGATTCCTGAAAACGAGAGTCCAAAGGCAAAGCACGAACACTAGGCTATGTGATCGCCATTTTAATACTTGTCACTGACGACTGCTACATGCTAAAAGGCAGCTGATACTTCGCTTGCGAGGCAGTGTCTAAGATCAGCTCGCATATCGCGGGCTGGGATATGGGAGAGCTTTTATCGGTTCGATCCTCTGAATCTGTTATACTTCTGCTCAGCGTATGCTGACATTACGTACGCTGTACACCCCGGCTGCCAAATAATGTCCGGTAATTCCTCCCTCCACAGCTTTGGTTTGGCTTACTTGAACTCAGCGTCTGGGTGCATGCCATCCGGGATCTCGACGGCACTGGTGTAAGCCGACTGGCCCAGCAGCTTGCCCCACGTCTGAACAACAGCCGCCAGCACGGTCCTGCCTGCATAGTTTGCGCTAGTGTTTGGTACCGGCCATGGTACGGATGTGTTCTGGTTGTTCAACTTGCCAGCGTAACTGCTGTTGAAGAACATCTGCGAGAACGAGACAGGACCACTCCACTTTCGCAATTGATCGCCAGTCTTCTCAGCAACAAACTTGTAGACATTTGCGCCAACGTCCCACCGTCCCAGACTGTGAAGCTCCCAGTTGGCTTGTACGGTTGACAACTCGCTGTAGTGGTTATAGTAGGTATCATCTGTATTGGATTAGTATGATGGTATTTCCACCTAGAGGAGGAACATATATACCTGTAGTGCCCACAAGTTTCTTGGGTATGGCATCGCCTAGGAGTATGCCAACAATGCGGTTCTGCTTGGCGTAGGAGTGATTCTCATCGAAAGTCACAATGACAAGGGTATTCTTCACTGTTGTCTGTCAGCAAGGTATTGCGAGAACTTTGAAAAGATCACCATACTGAAGTTCTTGTCCGTGAGCAAAGGCTCTAGGAAGTTGCGAGTCCATTTGCCGGCAACCTGCCGCCTGTCAGTAAAACACCATGGCAACACGAGCAAAGAGGAAGATTACCGTCACAGTAGAATCATGCCCGTCGCTGGTCATGTTAGGAGTAATGAACATCCATTGGGGCAACTGGTCGTTCTTGAGATCCTGCTGGAATAGGGTCAAGTTCTTAATGTTTGCAAGTCTTTCTGGCTTCTGCGCTACCGAATCGTACAAGACTGCTGGGTTGTGCTTACGCACGTACATATTGGCACCAGTCTTTGGGTTAGGGTAGGATTTACCCTGGAAGCCAGTGTATGGCATGTCTGATTGCTGTCAGCGTCGGCCTGGCACAGAGACAGTGTAGGCTTACCTTCTTGGTACTCTCCCCAGCTGACGCCTCTGTCTTCCAGCAAATCCACAACAGTCGAGATGTTGGAAGGAATGTTGACCAAGTCATCATGGTTAATGCCATAGTAGTCTCCAGAGACAGCAGCGGCGTAATTGGGCATGGAAGGGTGCGTTACAGCAAACTTGTTGGTCAGTGAGATACCTTTCTTCGCCAGCGCAGCCAAGTTTGGGTCTCCTGCGGCAAGATCGTAATCGGTATTCTCGAGCCAGATGATTGCGATCCGATCAAATGCCTTGCCCTTGACCCAGTCCTTCGCAAGGCCCTGTGTCGCAAGGAGGCCCAAGGCCAGTAAAGCTTGAGAGAACATGTTGAAATCTGTGAAAGTCTGCACGGAAGATCGAGCACTCGGAACGAACCCTTGAGAAGACAGGCGGAAGTTCGAATGGAACAACGTGGGTGCAACACAGACAATAAGAGATGTGCATCTTTCCGCAAATGACTTTCGACACTCCGCTCCCGACGCGTACCTGAACAGTTCCTGGCTCGGGTGTCAAGTGCCAGAATCCCTGTCAGTTCAGAGCAAAGCCGATTGATTATGTACCTATTTCTCTCTAGCTTGCCACATCAAAGTATTTTTGCCCCACATCTCTCACCTATAGTAAACGACATGGAAGCAACGTGGGCTGCAAGCATAGATGGCCATCTACAAGATATCGAGCGACTTAAGCTTTTCGGGAAGGTGATCAAGCTTTAGTGACAGCGCGTGCCTACCTGATTGGTGTTGCCGACTCGGGAACAAGCAGGGGTGGGGCAATAAATTAACCCACAAGGGTCCGCGGATATGTGCTTCGCCGCGGGAAGATCACATTACACGCATTGGAAGATGCCTAGGCAAGATCACATTCGCAGCTTTTGCATGATGCTCAAGACATGAGAGGTACCTTTCTGCCATTATTACGTCCACACACATGCCAACTACCGGCGCTTAGACATCGCTCTGGGTGGACGGATGACCGAACACCGGTTAACGATGCATCAGGGTGAAGAGGTGGTAATGAAAGAGCTTTCAACAACGGCTGCCCGTCTAGAAGAAGAACAAATCGGCTTATTGAGAGATGGTCATGAAGACGATTGGACAGACGACGAGGAATCGTCTAAGGAGAAGTCCTCAACCATTCAGCCGTCAGGACGGCGTTGGGTCAAGAGTTGCATGATAGTGCTACTGGCATTATGCATCCTCGCGCTCATCGAACACTGGCTTTGGAAACCAAGAAGACACCATGACACAGCCACCCAACAGGTCCGGGCAGAATTGCGTTCCGAAGACGAATACATCCTAGATTCTGATTGGGACTTTGGCGCCGCACCTGCTTCAAGAGAATTTACTTGGATCGTCGAAGATCATCAGCTCAATCCAGATGGCGTTTTTCGGCCTATGATGCTCATTAACTCAACATTCCCTGGTCCTCTGATCGAAGTGAATCAACACGACGAGGTGGTTGTTCACGTCCACAATCAAGCGGCAAATGCGACGTCCATACATTGGCATGGCCTTTACCAGAACGGTACAGCTCACATGGACGGCACAGTGGGCATCACCAATTGTCCTATTGCACCTGGACAATCCTTTACATACCGCTTCAATGTGACAGGTCAGAGCGGGACTTACTGGTATCACAGCCATGTCTCAATGCAGGCATCGGATGGCTTAGTTGGGCCTTTGATCATACACAGTCGGAGAGAGAAAGAGCTACACGAAATTGAGTACAAGCAGGACCGCGTTGTTCTTCTCTCGGACCACTACTATGATCCCTCTTCAGAACTGCTTATGGGATATCTTGCTCCTGGCTCTGAGAACGATGAACCAGTACCGCCATCCGCGCTTATCAATGGACGCAACATACGTAACTGCTCTAGCTTGACTGATAGGACATGCTCTACTCAAGGACGGAGCAACGCACTGTTCAATTTGGACATGCACTCGAATACGCGCCTTCGCGTAATTAACGTAGGAGCCTTTGCGGAATTCTCACTGCAAATCGATGAACACGAATTCAGTGTTACAGAAGTGGACGGTACGGATGTACTCTCTCAGAGCATCCACAGACTCAACATAAACCCCGCACAGCGATACAGTATCGTTCTTTCCCCGCCTGCAGAGCCAAAGACAGAAGGGTACTGGATGAGGGCAAGGATGTTGACACATTGCTTCGCATATGAGAATCCAGAGCTGGCAGAGGAAGTCTGGGGAATCGTACGATACGGCGCATCTACATCGGAACCAAACGGCAGTAAGGAGAGTAAAGACAACGCGAAGCCACTGAGTAAAGACTGGCCGGAGATAATTGAAGTCGAATGCCGCGATCTCAACACTACGGCTTTGTCGCCAGTGGAAGTAATCAAAGCGCCAGAAAATGTAGACGACTTCATTTATTTTAGAAGCAGCTTCCAGATTGGCGATTGGCGACTCAGTCGCGGCTTCCTGAACGAAAGCTCTTGGAGAGGGAATGCTACAAGCCCCGTCCTGCACAACTTCATTGACAGCGACCCAGTTCGTAGTATCGAAGCTGGCTTTGATACGAAGAACTTTGACAAGAGAAGTCAGTTGGTATACACTACTCAGGGTATTAGAACGGTCGACATTCTGATTCAGAACATGGATGACGGGAACCACCCTTTTCACCTCCACGGCTACAAATTTTGGGTCCTAAGACAAGGAACTGGATATGCGCCACAGCCTGATTCTACGCCCTCTTTATATGAGGGTGTTGATCTTGCAAATCCCTTGAGGAGGGATACTGCAAGCATTGAGGCATATGGGTGGATGTTGATCCGCTTCATCGCCGATAATCCTGGGGTGTGGGCATTCCACTGTCACATCGGATGGCATAATGAAGCAGGGCTTGGAATGGTATTTGCTACCAGATTGGACGCGTTACAAAATATACCCGCAGAAGATAGAGACATGTGTAAGTCTGAGGGAGTGCAAAAAGGCATGGGACCCGAAGATAGCCTTTGGTATGGCAAGTGGGACGATAGCCTGTGATGACAGCCTGTATTTCCTAGATAATGTACAACTACATGTGACAGACAATGCGGGCGAGCCCTTCCAGTAAGTTTTTGAACGCTTTTGCTTTGTTCGCCCGACCGAGCCATTGGCGATGCATCGAGCCGTTGTTGCATTGCAGCCAACAATGCACAAGCATCACATCAACAATCTTGTCAGAGATTCCAGAAAATTTGTTGGGGCATCTCATGAGTGAGCAAGTTGGCTTCGTTAATGGAAGACCTGTCCAGAAAGGAAGGTGCGACACACAATACAGAACAGCGTCCTCCATATCACAGGATATTCTGCAGTAGGCCTTGATTGCTCGTCTTTAGTTTTGCCCTGCAATGTGCATGCTTTGACTCCGCAGAACTATCTGCTAAGACTTCCAAGGCTGAGTCTTGTTTCCGAAACGATGGTTCTCTTCGTACACACAATGCTTCGTTCGGACTGATTACACGACTGCTTCACTGCTTCTTCAACGGCACATCCTTCGCTCTATATAGAGTCCATTCAGCCTGACATATGAAGCCCTCGTACAGATGCAATATCCATTCAATACTCGACTTACAATCGCCTCCATTCTCACTTGCTAATTGACGCGTCCCTTAGTGCCAACAGCAGGTGCGCTGGACTTTCTAAGCCGCTTCTGGAAAGTGTTCTTCACGTCCCTTCCTTGTCGACTCACAAATTCGGACCTCCCAATTCGAAGCGTCTGGACACGTCACTGAGTACCTTCACCAGCTATCGCATACATACACAGCCATAATCCCGTCCGGTACCAGCGAGGGTCGTCCTCGAGCGCTGTAAGCGTGCAAGACAGGAGTACCACTGCGACGTCAAAGGTATCCGTGACTTACTCTGCGCAATCATCAGACCCGCTTAAAGTCTTCCAAGCCGTCACAATGGGGCAGTCGGCGCATAGGACATTGGCCGACAAGCTACCAAGCATTATGGCACCTCCTATTCCAGAGGTCCATCTGAATTGGACACTGACGCTGTATCTCATCTACGTCGTAATTTCATTGCTTTGTGGAGCTCTCTACATCTGGCCCACCAGATTCGCAGCTATTGTTGTTGCCATCATGTTCTCCTGGGTCACGTTTCTAATGCACGACTACCGATGCAAAGTAGAAGCACCTTCACTTACCAAGGCTCTTGGCATGGTATGCCACACGATTCCTGCGCTGTATCTGTACGGTACTTGCCATTTGGCAAACATCGCAGCAAACAGCTCTGATATCTGGTTCGCGTCTCTCATGATTTTCCGGTACTGGCGAACCCTTGTCCAGATTTTCTTTTGGTCGCGATACAAACCAATGCGACCTACACGTAACGACACGATGAAGCCCAAAGACTGTACAGTCTTGGTGCCGACTGTAGGCCCCGCCGGTAACTCTGCCTTCGAAGACTTGATTGCTTCTATCCTGACCAACAATCCTGCACGTGTCATCTTCTCTACCAACACAAGGGCAGCTGCGGAGGGCTTGGAAACCTCCCTTCGTACCTTCCGTCTCAAGTATAACGAAGGAACAACTGCGTATCAACTATTGAACAACATACACGGTGCAACAATCGATACTGACATCCAAATAATCAATGTTGGCATCTCTAGCAAGCGTAGTCAGATCGTCTCAGGCCTTGCCTATGTTGATACAAAAATACTTGTCTGCGCAGATGACACCGCAGAATGGTCTTCGAACTGGTTGCGAGAAGCTCTTGCTGCTTTCAATGACCCTAAGGTAGGTCTCGTCGCGACTCGCAAGTGGGTGAAGGTTCTCCCTGCTCCCACTACCAGCTCTGCTGACGGTATTCTCTTCAACACTTGGCTTCGATGGTACGCGCGCTTCTGGAACAACATGGGCGGTATCTATCTCACTCGACACAACTTCGAGATCCAGTCTACTAATACCGCGGATGGCGGGATCTTCTGCGTCTCAGGACGCTCGTTTCTGATCCGCAAGGAAATTCTGAATGACGAGTTTCAACACGCTTTCACGAACGAGTATGTTCTCGGTTGTGGTCCAGTCCAGCCTGACGACGATAACTTTGTCACACGTTGGGTACTGAAGCACGGCTGGCGAATCAAGGTACAATGCCAAAAGGAAGCCACAATGACTACAGTTCTAGGTGGTTATCCTATCGGCTTCAAGTTCTTCCCATCGCAGTGCCAACGCTGGTCGCGCTCGACGTTCCGCCAGAACCCCATTGCGCTCTTCATTGACCGTGACATCTGGTGGACGTGGCCACTGACGGTATGGACTACCTACTTCCCGTGGATGTATAATGCAGCACTGGTCTGGGACTTCCTTGCTCTGTTCACCTTCACTCGAACGACGTTCTTCGCCACGTCCTCGCATCCTTGGTTGTTGCTCTGTACACTTCTCTATCTGATGCAGCTTACGAAAATGGTGAAGACAGCAGCGTGGTGGGCAGCCCATCCACTCGACTTCCTGCTGTACTTTATCATCCCGGCATATCCTTTGTTCACCTACCGCCACTCGATCATGAAGCTTCACACGGCCTTCACGTGCCTAGACTTGGAGTGGTCAGGAAGGAAGCTGCCGCCGGCGGAGAAGACAATATAAGTGATTCATCTGTCTTTCATGGTCATGTGAGGCGCGGCCGATGGCGTAAGGAGTTGTTGTTTGCACTGCAAAAAGTTCATATGCGATTCATGCTTCTTAAAGGACAGGGAAAGCGGTGCACTGTGTGAGTTCCTCAGCGATTGCTGAAAGCTGATGCTCGCGTTTGCGGCGTGAGTTTTGCGCAAAGGAATGGCTCCCACGTCTGAGTACCTTCTATGGATTCCAACTCAGGCACTGTATGGGTATTTCTGAGGAAACAGAGAATCGATGCTTTTAAAACATACCTGATTCAGGACAGGTGTAAGTAGTCAAGTTCTTTGCCCTCTATTCCGTGACCAAGTATGGATATGCACCCAACCAAGCCTTCTCATTGCTAGATTCCAGACCTGATGACATGCACAACTTGCCCGTTTGCCCCAAATAATCGCCAGCAAACCGACTGTACGAACAAAGGCCTTCTACTCCCCCCGTATCACAAAACATGGGAGGCGTCAATCACGAGATTCATATTGCCCCGGCCATATGAGAAGGGGCAGGCTTTCGTTGTGGACTACACGGCTTCGCACGAACGATGCGTATTATTTAGTACTGAGAAATGAATTTGTATTTCGCGAGACAGCAAAGTCTTACCGATAAGAAGGAGCTAATATACCATATCATACAGTAAAACATATCATACACTCAATCAAACAAGCCCCTCACACCACCTCCCCCACAACATCCGCACACCTCATACACAGCTCCTCCTCCTCGGCCTTCGCAAACCTCCAACACCTGGGACACTTGGCCCCCTTAGGCGGATGGACGAGCACCTTCGCGCCAGCCAAGAAACCGTCCTCACCCGCAACCACAATCTCACTCGCTTTCCAGGCCCATCCCTCAGCCTCGGCCTCAAGCTCCCGCTCGTCAATGCAAAGCCGGAGCTCACTCACCACCAACAGCCCCGCCAACTGGCCGGCAACATCGAGCTGCTCGGCACGCGGCACGCAGCTCTGCAGCAGCGCGTTGAGCTCAAACAGCTTGTCCGGGGACGCCAGGACCAGCGTCACGCCGCTCTCAAGGCCGGACCCGATTTTCTTCTCCCCGCGCAGCCGCTCCTGCGCAATGCGCAGCGCAGCCCCGATCTCGTTGATGTGCGTGAGTGCTGTGTCCAGCGCGCGGGTCTGTGCGGGCTGAGGCGTGGGGAGTCTGGTCCAGACTGCTTTGGCGGGGTGGATACTGTTCTCCCGCAGGGCTGTGGGGACGTGGTCCCAGACTTCTTCGACGAGGAGCGGAGTTATGGGCGCCAGGATCTGGAGGAGTTCGTAGAAGATGAGGCCCAGGTGCGATTGGAGGGTGTTGCAGTCTGCGGTGTGCCCGGTGTAGATGCGGTCTTTGAGGGTTTCGAAGTAGAATGCGGAGAGGTCGGTGGCGATGTAGCGGTTTAGTGTGTTGAGGGATTTGAAGAACTCGTAGCGCGTGTAGGAGGTGTGGGCCTCGTTGGAGACTTGGGTTAGGCGGTGGAGGGCGAGAGTGTCGGAGAGGAGGGGAGAGGTTGGGGGGTTTGAGCGGAGGTCGTTGAAGGAGGTGAAGGTTGGGGGGCAGCTGGGCAGTGTGAGAACGCCTAGGAGCCATTTGAAGGTTACGCGGTATTTGTGGAGGGCTTGGTTGACGGATTGCAGGACTGGCTGTCCGATCGTGACGTCTCGCATGTAGTCGCTGCTTGCGGCCCAGAGGCGCAGGGCGTCGGCGCCCATGCCGTCGTAAGTTGGGGTGGCGTTGGGGGGTGGAGATGGTTGGCCTTTCTGCTTCTTGCGTTTTATGGGTGGGAGGAGCTCGCCGCTCATGATTTGGGAGGGCGAGATGACGTTGCCGAGGGATTTGCTCATTTTGCGGCCGTCGGAGTCGAGCGTGAAGCCGTGGGTTATGAGGGTCTTGTATGGCGCACGTGCGGTGCCTGAGGAGTAGTTTTGGGTTGCGATGTGAGTGAGGAGTGAGGATTGAAACCAACCACGGTGCTGGTCAGTACCTTCGAGGTAGACATCAGCCACGGGGCCGTCCTTGGATGGGGGTAAGAGTTTCCACGAGCTACCGCTGTCAAACCACACGTCCATTGTGTCGCGCCCACGGACATAGGTCCCTGTGTTAACAAGGTGCGGCGGCGTCCAAGCTGGGTCTGAGGGGGCATCTGTCCACCAAGCATCGATACCTCGCTTTTCGATAGTCTTGATCAGGTGCTCGATAGTTTTCGAGTCCATGGTAGCTTCGAGAGAATCACCCTGGACCTTGTAGAGAGCGGGAATGGGCACACCCCACGCGCGCTGGCGGGAAATACACCACTGGGTCCGCCCTTGTATGAAGCTTTCCAAGCGTGAGCGGCCAGTCTCGGGAAGGAAGTTGACATCGGCGAGTGCCTTCATTGATGAATCCTTGAGATCACCCACGTCGGCAAACCATTGCTCAGTCGCTCTTACAATGACCGGCTGCTTCGTTCTCCAGTCGATAGGATACTTGTGTCGATAGTTGTGCTTTGCACGCAGCAAGCCTTGCTTCTCGAGGTAATCGCATACTGCTCTGGTACCAGTCCTCTTTTCATCAGACACAGGCAGTCCTGTGAGAAGCTCTGGTTGCTCAGGGAAGGCATCCTTGGTAAAGGCACCCGCATCATCGACTGGCGCAAAGGCTGGGATGCCCATCGCCTGACAAACGTGGTAATCGTCCATACCATGACCTGGCGCAAAGTGGACCAATCCGGTACCTGACGAGTCGGTGACAAAGTCTGCGTGAATGACCGGCTGCAAGCCATTTGCCTTCTGGAACGGGTTCTCGTACTGGAGGTTGCCAGCAAGATCCGACCCTCGCAGTCCGGAGACCACAACCTCAAGCTTGCGGTCGAGCATTTTCTCGTACTCTGCCACTCTTGTCGCAGCGACCAGTGTGAGCTCGCCCTCTTTCCCCGCATCCTTCACAACGCAGTATTCCATGTCGTTGTGCACAGCAATAGCTTTATTCGCAGGCAAAGTCCAGGGAGTCGTTGTCCAGATTACCACATTGACCGCTCCTGTGACTCCCTTGGCTTCCAGCTTCTTTGTCAACTCCTCCGTGACCTTCGCAGGAAATCTCACGAAGGCCGCAAGACTCTTATGTCCCTCATCATACTCCAGCTCCGCCTCCGCCAGGGCAGTTCTTGAGCTTGGACTCCAGTACACAGGCTTGAATTGCCTGTATACCAGCCCCTTCTCCCACATCTCCTTGAACACCTCGAGCTGTCTCAACTCAAATCCCTTCTCCATTGTCTGGTACGCGTTGTCCCAGTCACCCATGACTCCCCACTCTTTGAACCCACGTTTCTGCGCCTCAACCGTAGTGGCGGCAAGATCGCGCGCCGCAGCGCGAATTGCGACTGCATCGGTGTCGCCGAGGGATTTCTTCGCGGCTTGCAGAGCTTTGATCTCGATGGGGAGGCCATGGCAGTCCCAGCCGGGGATGTAGGATACTTTATTGCCTTGGGTGACGTGGAAACGGCAGATGATGTCTTTTGTGATCTTATTCAGCGCGTGGCCAATGTGTAGCGGCCCATTGGCGTATGGGGGCCCATCGTGCAGTGTGAATGGTTTGGCGGTGCGCGCGCGCTGCCATTTGTAGAGGTCATCGGTGCATCGCTGCAGGTAGAGCGGTGTCTTCTCCGGGAGAGGGCGGGGAGGAAACGGCGATTTCGGGAGTCGGAGAGTCGACGAGTAGGATGCGCGGAGAATGCGCGTCGGGGTTAGCATGGCATCGTCAGGACGTGTTGGAGCTTTGGATGTTTTTTGGTCTTTCGACCTGCGGAGCGGAGGTCCGCGGCGATGGCTCGGCCGTCGCTGGAGATCGATCGGCCATACAGGAGGGTGTTGGAAGTCAGTCTCAACGCTGAACCGAGGATAGTTGTAGAGGATAATAATCTATCTCGTCATTCTAAATGGTATCATTTGACAATAAAATATTTGGGTCGCTTCCCCTACTCACTGCTCGCTCAGTATACAGTCAGTGAGCTAACAGCGCCATTCTTCAGCACTTCAAAAATCATGCCAGGAAACCCAAACAGCTCTACATTTCCGACGTCTGTGGGTCCGTCCGCTGAAACACTTCCCCCGTTCGCAAACTGGCTCTTTCTCGTAGACGCATCTTCCCATCCTCCAAGCAGCTCGACACTGCTGCCCGGACTGTCCCCCCAGCCTCTATTCAAAGCCATGCCACGCTGCTGCAGGCGCTCTTGTTCTTCGTTATCGTAATAAGTCTTGAAGACTTCCTTCAATCGTCCTGAGATGTCGCCGAAACGCATCTCAGAGTTTAGAGGTTCTCGATACTGGGAAGACGGGACGTGCTCCAGTGTCCATCTGCTCCTCCTGTGTCTGTTGAATTGATATGATCCCGGAATATTCCCGTGAAATATGATTTTTGTTACAGTTAGGTGGTTCAGCGGCTGGGCACTCAGTTCGCCTTCTTCGTGAAGCTCCGATTCTCTACGCTCGGCTGTGGGCGAAGGAGGAGAGATCTGGGTAGGCTGTGAAATGAGCATGTCGAAGCCGTGGTGGTAGTAGTTGTAGAAATGCTCTGCTGCAGCAATCTCACGCTCTTGGGCTTCAAGCACCGCATCATCGTCATCCTCCCATTCTTCTTCGTTGTCTGTGCCGACCGCTGACCCTCGATCCGAGTCGAGTATTTCTTCAGGGGTTGAACCTCCAGGCGAATGCTCAGAGGCATCACTCCTCGTTCTGTCCTTGTGTATAGATAACCGGTGGTCGTTCTTGCGGTAGATCGAGTCTGGTGCGCCAAGCTCCATGATGAGATCTTGAGGTGTCGTCTCACTGAGGACTATCCAGAATGGAGGACTAGAGCGTCTAACAAGTTCGATTCTTCCTTCTCCATGCACTTTGACGAGTTCGATCTCATCAGGCCCGCTTCCCATGCCTTTGGTACCCACAAGCGCTGAAGATCTAGGATTCGATGGCGCAGCAGTGAACAATGCTGTTCGGGCCTTCTGCCATGATTCGCCGCTAAAGATAGCCATGGAGGTCGCAGGTCCGGTGGCTGAGGATGATAGCAGAGAGATGAAATCCTTCTTCGGTGAGTATGCAGAGTGCTGTACTGGAAAGTTGAATGCAATCCCCGGATACGACAGATTGTAAGTACCATTTGCATTTGGATCTCCCGACTTGGGTGGAAGGTACTCTCCCCCATAGGTGGGCCCCAACAGCTTGTCGTATATATGTCGAAATCTGGGTCCTGCCGCACCACCGTTCATATCTGCTGGCCTAAACACCTCAATGTCTTTGTATACAAGCCGCGCTTTCGTAAAGTCGAGCACCTCGATCAGGCGTAAGCGTTGGTCCGGGCCGTCGAACTGTAATCGTAGGCCGTTATCAGGTAGGACGAGCTGCACGGGTGAGGAAATAGGACGGAGGTCATCGTGGTATAGTTGAAATCGAGGGAATGCCTTGACTTCGGCCTTAACCGTAGTGAGGATGTCATGTAGGGAGCACCCAAGCGCTACATGAGCGTTAGCCAGACTAGGTGGAGGTTAGTAGGAAATCAACGCACTCATGAAGCCCACACTGCGCCCAGGCTGTAGCTGCATACTGCCTTCCTCCATGTTGGGTGTGCTGTTGGAGAGATGTTGGGTGAAGCGGCTGGCCGTGACTGGGCTATGCGCATGCGCGCGCGCTGGGAGTGGTCGGGTGCTCGTTCACGTGGTCGCGGAGGAGTGACCGCTCTGTTTCCGATCCAAGTCACAATCGAAGAAGTGGATTTGGATATCCAGACCGCTATTACAGTGTATTTACGTTCGGGGATGGACACCAGGAGGGTCGTACTACGGTGTGAGAGGGGCGCTGCTATGGTGGGGAGCTGTGCAAGGCTGCAGAGAGCTTCCTTGCAGCGGTAATATACTCAGCTACGAGCTGTTTCAAGCACAGAAATCAAGCAGATGTAGTCGCGCAAACATGGGTATCATTTACAATGCAGAGCTGGAGAAGGGCGTATCCAAGAAGTGCAGGCAGTTGCAGTTGCTGGGGTTCACCTGCGGCGGCATGACGGAGGGGGAGCTCGGTAGCGTGTTTGGGCCCCACAGGGACCCCTGCAGGCATTGTGTTTTGATGTTTACGTGCATCAACACAGACGACAGCACCACCGCCAGCCTCACTAACCACCTCAACAGCCAGCAAATCGACATGTCTGGCCTCCCGAGACCAGGCGCGCCGGCGGCGGCGAAGCGCACAACATCTTCCATGCGCCCGCCAGCGTCGCGCCAGGCAACAAACAACCTGATGCGTGGGCGGTCTGCCACACCCATGCTCGATGGACGCACATCGCGCGCAGAATCAGTCGCCTCGACTAGGACAAGAGGCACGCCGCGATCCTCGCCGCTGAAGAGGAAGGTGGCAGATTTCGACGATTCCGGATCTGAGACCAACATCAATGTCGTCGTCCGCTGCCGTGGGCGCAATGACCGCGAACTGCGCGAGAACAGCGGCGTCGTCGTTCAGACCAATGGCATTAAAGGCAACACCGTCGAACTCTCCATGGGCCCCAGCGCACTCAGCAACAAGATATATAATTTCGACAAGGTCTTCTCGTCTTCTGCAGACCAGAATATGGTCTTCGAGGAGGTTGTCGCACCAATCGTCGATGAGGTGCGCTTGATATAATCTGCGGTGGAGTGTCCATCTGACAAATCTAGGTCCTCGATGGCTTCAATTGTACAATCTTCGCTTACGGCCAGACTGGTACTGGAAAGACTTACACCATGACTGGTGACATTTCCGACGCCCTACCCCTGCCTGACGCTGCCGGCATTGTCCCTCGCGTACTGTATGATCTATTCCAGAAACTAGGCCAAATGGAGACAGAACACTCCGTCAAGTGCTCCTTCATTGAGCTGTACAACGAAGAGCTGCGCGATCTATGTGCAGCCGACGACGCTGTGAAGCTGAAGATCTACGACGACAACAGCAAGAAGGGGAAAACTACAACGATGGTCCAGGGAATGGAAGAAGTCTATCTAGGGACGTTCCACGAGGGAATCCACCTGCTGCAATCAGGCTCACACAAGCGTCAAGTGGCAGCGACGAAATGCAACGACCTCAGTTCTCGTTCTCACACGGTCTTCACCATTACAGTCCAAATCAAAACGATTGGGGAAGATGGGCAGGAGAACATGAGTTATGGAAAACTCAATCTTGTTGATCTTGCTGGTAGTGAGAACATTCAGCGCAGTGGTGCGGAAAACAAGCGCGCTGCAGAAGCTGGTTTGATCAACAAGAGTCTGCTTACATTGGGTCGCGTTATTAACGCCCTCGTCGAGCGCAGCTCTCATATTCCCTATCGCGAATCGAAATTAACGCGCCTCCTCCAAGACTCGCTTGGTGGCCAAACAAAGACGTGCATTATCGCAACACTTTCGCCAGCGAAGAGCAACCTCGAGGAAACGATTTCCACTCTCGACTATGCCTTCCGCGCGAAGAACATCAAGAACAAGCCACAAATGAACCAAGCCATCAACAAGAAGACCCTACTGAAGGAGTTTACAACAGAGATTGAGAAGCTGAGGAGCGAACTCATTGCCACACGACAACGCAACGGTGTTTACTTGACTCAGGAGATCTACGATGAAATGAACACAGTCAGTGAATCGCGGCGTATCCTCAGCGAGGAGCAGCGCGAGAGGCTCGACACCCTAGAGGTGAACCTTCGAAACAAGGTTGAAGAACTGTTCAAGGTCACGACAAGTTTCCAAACCCTCAAGAAGGACAACGAGCAAACGCAGATGGCCTTGGACGGCACCAAAGGTATTCTAGAAAAAACAGAGATTGTATTGGAGCATACTCGACAGAATCTTGCGGAGGAAGAAGAGCTGCGAAAAGCGCACGAGAAGACAGAGACCGAGCTCACAGAGATTGGATACGGCATGATCTCGACACTCGGCAAGACAACATCAGACCTCGATGGCCTACGATCGAAGATCCGCCGAAAGTCCGAATTGCAATCCCAGAACCGCCGCAACTGGACAACATCGCAAAACACTGTTCGGGATACAACGCGTCTTGTCGAAGATCGGATCGAAGAGTTCCAGCAACAACAGGGACAGATTATGGACCTTCTTTCGGCACGCATGCAGGCATTTGTTCACGACGAACTGGAAAAGCTTGGTGCATCCCAGGCTTTTTTGCAGGAGAAGATGCAAACCTACCAGGCATCTGAACAGGAGGTCAATCAGCAAACAGCGAAGACCCGCGATGATATGAACGAGGTCCTTGAGGAGATCAAGACCTTGCGCGAGGATGTCAAGTCAAAGATCGGCTCTGGCTTAGACGAGCTATCTGCTACAGCCGAGCAGATCTCAGCCAGCATTATTACCGAGCTTGATGGGTTCAGGGATGAATTGCATCAATCGTACGCAAACCTAGGGCGCGAGTTCAAGGGAACCTTTGATACGCTTGTCAAAAATCTCAACACGCAGCAGGCCGAGAATGAACGGTTGCACGCACAGGTTCTCGAAGCCAATGCAGCTTTGCTTGCAGCAAACAATCATACTCAGGGCCGACTTGCACAAGTTGTGGACGAGGAGAAGCAAAAATCTGCTGTAGAACGTGAACAATTGCTTCGACAGATCACAGCGCTCATTGGTGCAAACGCAGATGCTCAGGACCAGCGGATGAACGAGAAGCTTGCCAGCGTTGGCGCAGAGCTTGGGGCGGCGAATGCTGCTTTCGAGTCACAACAGAGCGCGTACAACACCGGTGTCGAGGCCTGGAACAACCAGTCCAAGAGCATTGTTGCTGGTGTCGCATCATCGCGGGATGCTATGAAAACCAGGCTTCGTGGCGACTACGAAATGGCTACACAACATTCGGACCTACTGAAGGACACCACTACTTCTGTGCACGCAAACACTGTGAAGACAGTGGAGGCTCAGATGGCTCACCTTGACACGCAACTACACTCACTCGACGACATTGTCTCTCGTGTTCGCGAGCAGAACAATGTCCACCACACCGCACATACAGCTTCCCTTGCTACGCTCTCATCTACTGTGCAGACCTCATACTCTAGCATCGGCGAGCATCTCTCAACATCCTTCGAACGCGTTCAATCTCTCGAATCCGATGTATCAGCTCAGCAGAGCACGCTCCGAGAGACGCTGTCATCATTGTCCGCTGACGCCACGATCCGCGCACCTCTCCACGAGCTTCGCGAGACTGTCACTGGTCAGAACCTTGTAGAGTACGACCCCACTGGCCAGACCCCTCAGCGCGTCAACTATCACGTCCCCTCTACTTTGCCCCGCACAGAAGACCACGAGGCTATCCTTTCTCGTCTCCGCGATTGCCCGACTTCCTCGGACGACACTACTCGCAGCCCGACCAAACAGCCCATATTCATCGACGTTGCCAACTCCCCCGAATCCACCACCGAGCTTTTCCTTCCATCCAAGCCTGACTTCACTCGCTCCGTCAGTGCGAACTCTCAGAACCACACGGCTCCCATATCTCTGCGCGAACTGGACGTTAACATCGTCGCGCAAGAGTCCGCCCATACCCAGCCACTTCCCCTCACCTCAAGATCAAGCGACTCGGCGGTCATGGCTGGCCCGCCCAACAAAAAGTTGAAGGCCAGCGACGAAGGGAGTAAGCTGCCTATGAAGAAGATGGTGCGCAAGACAGTAGGCGGTGGCGTTGGGAAGGAGGAGAGGGAGAATCTGAGCATCACAAACTTTTCCAGCTCGATTGGTCCTGCGGGGAGTGCTGGCAGGAGGTTGAGGAGTCATGGGGGTTCTTGAGATGTTATAACACTTTGCTACTAGGTTCACTTTGTAATGGGATGGCGTTTCTCGTCCTTCTAAGGTATTGTTGGGTTGGATATTGGCGTTCGGAAAGGTAGATGCGTGTGCACTACACAGTGCCGGCAAGTCTCAAGCTCTCTTGCATTTCTTAGGTCTGGGCGTTGCGTTTGTAATCAATCAGTTTCTGTCTCGTAAACTTCCTGCTCGTCTGCATGTTTCCTGTTTCCATGTCGACCGTGTATGTATGGATGTATAAACCGCGATATATTGCTGAAATGCCTCAACTAGAAGTGGTAGAAAACCGTCACTATCTTTACTCATATTTTCAGGAAGCAGGCTGTGATCAGATCCCTGCAGAGTAGCGTTGCATGGACGCTCGCTACTGGCTATCGTAAGCCACCTTCCATAGCGCCGTGTTCGGCAGCCGCTCAGCCTTGACTGGGGCAGCAGCTTCCCCTCCTTCAGCCTGACCCCTTGATATCTACGCACTCACGCTCACTCTGTTCGAGCCTGTTCGAATTTGTTACTGCTTTGATAAAACACACTCTTGCATCCAGGCCATCTAATTTCGAGACTCTGTCAACAACTCCCAGTCCGGAAGTGAAAACGTGGAACGATGTTACCTCCTCCCAGCGGCTTGAAGAATGGTAGGGTGAGACCGCATACCTGTCATCATTGTCAAGATGTTTTTCCTGGCGAGCCCGAGAAAATCTTCTATGCTGGAGGTGGCACTTTGAAAACACCCATCGATCGATACAGATGGACAAACCCAAAAGTCAACCGATTGGGTGTTACTCTGACGGACTTGAGAGCCTGGAGAGAAGAGAAGTGTGAATTTGCGCGGTATTTCTGTGAACAAGTCGACAAAAGCGGCAGATTCAAGGACGAAGTCACAGAGGCAGTGCACTTATTCACCAATACTGATCAAAGTTTTTGGTTACTTCAAGGCCTTGTTCACTTGGAGAGTGTACGAGAGATGCAGGGCCTGCCCCTCGGTATAGATGGACAGGACTGCTATGTGCCTGAGATTGAACTCAATTGCTATGTGACAGTTGATGAAGGTGAGTTTCCCTGTGCCGTCACGCTCGGGGCATACGTGGCTGACAACGGGAACATAGGGGACAATCCCGGCCACCGTGTCCCTATCGTGAAGGGCATAACTTATGACCCTCTGTCGTCAGAGACAGTAACCTCGCTCCGCGCATGGCTGTCACTATGTGAAAGCCAGTCGGACGGTATCCACAAGGCATGCTCTGTGACAGAAGCTCCCTGCATCCCGCGCCGACTTATTGCCTTGGATAAGCGAGAATCAAGCACGCGGCTAAGACTGGTCAATGACATAGACGTCCATTCCCACCATCCTGTTCGCTATGCAGCCCTGAGCTATTGTTGGGGGGGTCTTCAGGAACAGCAACTGACTCGAGCCAATCGCGTATCTTACGAGGAAGATATCACGTGGCGAACACTTCCCAAAACTCTGCAGGACGCCGTCACTACTACCTGTCAGCTGAATCTGCGCTATCTATGGATCGACTCGCTATGTATAGTCCAAGACGATGATGACGACAAAGCTGAGTGCATCAGTCAAATGGCCAAAGTTTATACTCATGCAACAGTAACGATTTTCAACAGACGTGGAGATAGGGTCAGCCAGGGATTCCTGCACTCCAGGTCCGCTTTACCAGGAACGACTTATGTAAAGTATGAGGACAAGCATGGCACCCTTGGCTGGGCCACTTTGTACTTCGGCGAAGCATTATCAACAGATGACAAAGGTCGACTGGATTCGAGAGGTTGGACGTTCCAGGAGCAAATTCTTTCGCGTCGCCATCTCTCCTTCGGGCCCCGATGCACGGAATGGTCTTGCCGTACGGGACAGGTGGAGAACAAAGACGGATGGCAGGTTGGCTATGGAATGCAGCACGACCATTCGCTTCCTCTCGAAGTTCTTGATGCATATGGCGTTAAAAAATTGCGTTTCGCCACTGAGAGCCTTGAGTTCAAGAATGTCACGGACACGCTTGTCTTTAGTTCGGTGAATCCGGGTATTCAGCTTAAAACCCCTCCTTTGGCAGATATTTGTTCGGAGTGGCGACGTCTAGTCGTAAACTATAGTAAGCGGTCGCTGACCGTGAGCAGAGATCGTATTTTTGCAATTGCTGGTTTAGCTGAAAGTTTCGCCTTGGGAATGGCTGGTGCCCAGGGGTACATCGCTGGGGTGTGGGAGTGCGACTTACCGCGGGCCTTACTTTGGGTTCGCTCACAACAGGTTACTCCGCCTCGCTTAGATCGATCTAAAGGATATCAAGGGCCTACATGGTCGTGGATTTCTATCGACGGCCAGGTCGATTATTATCTGAGTGACTCAAGCGATAATGTATTCCTCAGCACTTGGCATTCAGTCGTGCATGAGCTGGAAAACGTTAAGGCCCCATTTGGAGCACCGGTCAGTGCCAACCTACATATCGCAGGCCCCACAATCAGCATGAAATGGCTGTACACCAGAGATCAGAGCGCAGACTGTACACATGATATCAGCGAATTCCGGTGGCGCGAAGTGATTCCAAAGTTTTGGCAGAGAGAATTCTGTTTGGATGCACGGGAACACAGCACAGACTGGACAGAGGTATCTCTCCTGTGTCTCACAACTCGCAAGTTCTGGGGCGTCACGGTTTTTCGTGGTTTGATATTGATTCGTTGCGGTAATGACACAGGGCATTGTGATAACACCTCGTTTCGTCGTTTGGGAAGCTTTCGGATGGACGACGAGCATGGCTTCTACCCTCAGCTCAAAGAGTGGTCGATAGAATCGCTCTGCATTATATGAGAGGCGGGAGGGTCGTGTTCTATAGATAACTCATTTGGTTGAAGTCTTTCCGCTCTTCCACACGTCAACTCAATTCTCTTATAAGCCATCTCTCTGCCTCTGTGCCCAGCAGCCAAGCGTGCTCTTTTGCTTTAGGCCGCAGCGAAATCACGACATAACTCCAACAAAGTCAGCTAGCTTCACGGCATTGGCGATCAGCCAAAGTAAGAGATGCTCAAGGACACTGTTACAATCTTTGGGTACTAAAACCTCTACAGGAGAGCTGCGATAAAGTAGAATTCGAAGACTCCAGATACCGCGACAGACTGTATGGCAGCAGTTGCTGGTTTTGATGCACGATAGTATTGCACAATCTAATACTGTGTACTGCTTTCGTGTTCCGTGTGCAGGATAGTCTAAAGGCTAATGGGACTGACTGTAGAGGCAGAACTTTCGTAGATGTAGTCGTGTTGTTTCATATCATCATCCTGAGGGCTTTTCGTAAATGACACAGTGTGCAATGCAAGAAGATAGCAAACAGTCCCTGGGGCTCAAGGGACCATCAAAACGCCAAGAGACGTGAGTCGGACGGACAGGGTCGGGCAAAGGGTCTGTCGCGGCGTTGGCAGGCTTGTGGCTGTGTCGATATTGCAGAATAGGGGACGCGGTGGCTCACAGGCCGCGGATGGGCGTGTCGACAGTTTGGCGTGCTGTTGCTTTGGCGGCGGTAAGCCGGTTGGTTTTCTCCTAAGATGTCTGGGAATGAGCCGCCAAAAGTGGAACCTAGCAGACGTCAACGAGAGTTCAGGCCAAATCGCCAGATCGCGACGCAGCTCGGCCATATTCGGCAGGTTGTTTGGGCGTTGGAAACTACTGAGGTAACGCGTGGGCTGGGTCGAAGCGACGCTACCTATCTAGGTATCCAATGAACGGTCTGCCCACAAACCTTGGAAGCCGGCGAGCACATGGCGTGTGCAGGGTCTTCCCCACTCGCATTCAACATCACCTCTTCCTTACGCAAGTCAATGTATCCCAATTGCGGTCAAATTGGACAGACAACAACAGATGCTGCTGCACTGGAAGAGATGGACCCGGATGATTGGCGGAGATCCACTTAACCGCGGGTGATCTGATCCGAAACTGCGCCAAGTGCCTAGCTGATGACAACTCACGCGCGGGCGTATCTGGAAGGCTGATAACACGCCTCTGACTGCTGGCGATGTTTCACAAGCTCAGACGCGCGTTGACCCTCGTCCGCTGCGTCTGCATCAGCCCGAGCGTACGCTCCGCCGCCTGGCCGGACAGGATCCGATCATCTTACATACCTACCTGGCTGTGGTCTCTACCTGGCTGTGATCTCTCATGTAGCCCGATGACTGACCGAGAACGTGTTGAAAAATTAACAATCTTAACAGGTTGTTGCCAAAACAACAAGTCAGAATCTTCCCCTGTTGCGAAAAGATGTCGGTGTGGTGCGCAAATTCTAGGAAGGCAAGGCAACGGGTATCGAGTCGCCACCTGCCCAGAGAAAACGGACGGTGCTCAGGCCCAGTACTAAACACGCGATAGCTGCGGGCGTTGGAGCATCTCGCTGCACAGATCCCAAATTCGTCGACTGCTTGGACGGTCACTGAGATGTCATGAACAATGGCATTTACAGTTCGTCTTGGCTTGCAGCGCGCTTGGAAGAAGAGAATCCATATGGACGCTGTGAGAGGACTCGGCAGCGCGTCACGATCTCCGGATCTGACAGGGGCAATCTTAACTAGCGCGGGCCGGGATGGACTCAAGTCAGTGAGCACTGTGGCCTCCTCACGGTGCCTGGCGCTATGAGCACTTCTCCCAGCGGCGGATGATGCGGCCCAGCCTACTCCTAATGACAAGCCCCAGAGCTTGAATCCACCTTACTGACGTTGGCGTATCGGCTGCCCGTTGCGGTAGCGTCACGACTCTTTGGTGCCGACTCTGGATCGAGTGCACTGGGAACCAGGGGGCCCTCACGAAGAGAACCGTGAGCGATGCGTGAACATGGAGGCCTGTTTGCAGGCGACCAGGGCCCTGGCAAAGAAACCGCCGACGAGCAAGGCATGATCCGTGGCGTCCAGCAAAGCAGATGTGCACAGGGCTATTGGTCTGAAGCACAACGGGAGCTCCAGGGACAGACGGCGTCCAGCAAAGCAGATGTGGACACGGCCATTGGTCTGAAGCACAACGGGAGCTCCAGGGACAGACGCAGCAGCTACGTGCAGGGATCAGCGCGACAGGGTTACAGGGCTCGGCAACGCTTCTTTGCGGGGTCTCTCGTGTCGATGATGCTTTAGTGTGCGCCGTGGGCGAGGAAGGTGGTGACCGTTTCTGTAACTTCTGTACATAAACCTCCGCGCAGCACGCACACTCTGTTGGCGCAATATACGAGCGCTCGCCCTCGCACCGCAGATAGCCTCGCTATTGCACATTACGGTGGAGCCCGGGAGACTGCCATTGCTTGTTCGTCCTCGCTTCCTGAGAAGTCCTCCTTATTACGAACCATCGCTCTCGCTATCCCAACAGAGAAATCTTGCTGTACACAGCGGCGCAGCTTCACCGCCAGCATGAGGACTGCAAGCGCGCCGACCCCTGGGGTAGATATAGCGCGACCTGATGCTATTGGTTTTGCTTCCTCTGTTCCTGATCCTGTTGGGTCTCAAGTTATGGTTTTTGGTTGGTACTCCACATCCGTCACACCAGCATGAAATCGCTTACACGACACAGTGCCACCTTCTGGCTCAGAACAAATCCGCGAGAACTCTACCGAAGGTCAAACACAGTCTTTGTCTCAAGTCACACGGCTTCCCAAATTCGGCTCACTTCGAAAACGTCTGCACACCACGCTTCTTCGTATCGTAGCCAAGCACAGAAATGCTGGAACGGGCAGCAATCGATCCTGGCAAGGGACCGGAGATATCGCATATGAGAAGGAGTCGTCAGAGGTTGTGAAGCGTGGAGTCATACTGCTCGACTCCCAGAGCGAATACGACCTGATCTCTACACGTTTCGCTGGCCAATTTGACTTGGACTTCAAAGATGCAATTCGACAATATCATGCTTTCACTGTCACGGGCCACACAGTATATTCTGTGGGGACAATGAATGCGAGATGGTATACTCAAAAAAGCCGCTCACGATGGTTTTTCAAATCCAAAGGACCAAGCCTCTACCGTTTCGTCGAGGCTGAGTTCCGTATCATCGAGTCCGATCACTTCGACGTCATCATCGGTAGCCGTACCATCAACAAGCACAGGCTACTTGAGCAAAAAAGTCTACTTGCTCCTTTTCGTGAGCAGGTTCCTATCAGTATGTGTGTCCTGAGGTTTCTTCACTCGATCGATACTGATGCTTTTGTTAGGTAAAGATAATGAAGAGCAAGAAAGGCTGGCTCGCGAGCGTCGGGAGCAGGCCGCCAAGCGACGAGAACAGCACGAACATGGCGGTGGTTCGGGATCGTAATGACTCCACGAGAACCATGCTGTCGACTTATATGACTTGCCACCATGATCAACTTATACGACCCCGTTTCTACGACCCTATATTTACAACGACGCCGCACGATCACGAGCGCCACCTTCATGCGCTCTTCACGATTGCGCGATTCTACTACCATCTCTTCGACATCTTTCATCATCGCCTCGCCAAAAAAAAAACAAGCTCTAGACTTCATTTCAACGCGCCGGCTGTAAGATTTCGCTATCGCGGCCGGTTTCTGATCTCTTAACGATACCCAGTTCTGTGTATCGTGTCTTCTTCTTCAGTTCTGAGTACGTAGTGTCCCGCTACGCTCTTCGCTCGGACCTTCTCTTCACGAACTCTATATTTTTCCTTTATTACTTTTCTTTGCACTGTATCATATACGGCACCATTTTTGTGGCGTACTTAAAACATAATTATAGACTACCAGGCAGAACTGCCTGATGAGGGACCATATTTTGGAGTTATATTAGAAGGCTTGGAGCAAAGGGTATGGCTTGTATGAGGTTCCCACGTTCGCATTTGGAGTTCTAGCGCGTTTTGATTCTATAGCGCTTGCAGCATTCAAATTTTTAGACGAGCATGCCCGCTCGAATGTGGAAACACGGTATTCACGAGTTCCTTGAACTCCTACGTCGAGGGCTTCCTGCAACTTTGGACTTTATGTTGTCATACATCTATCTGGCTTATCAAATGGTGGCCCTCCTCTACGAAACTGTACCTTCTTTCGAGGATACTGGGATCGAATGCCTTGGTGATCTCGACAGATATCGTATGGCCGTCGGCAGATCTTGCCTTGAGCCGGGCCTTCTGAGGTGGCTTTGATCCGGTAGCAGCACATGTCCATGCGGCGACGCTACACGCAAAACGGCGTGGACATGCATTGACTTGTCAATGACGTTGACACCATAGCTGCTATGTGCGTGCGACTTGTACAAGTCATGGGATCAATGCTTCGAGTGCCGTGGTCCAGATCAACGATAGGATCCTATCTTGACCCTTGCAAACAACATGTACAAAGCGTTTCCGTTACCAGTGTCGGCCGGCTCTGTATTGGCAAAAAGAATGTCATGTCTCGTGGACTGCAGCTGACCACGAAGTCCGGGGACAAGTCTGCATGATCGCTGGGGGCCGGGCGCACTATATAGATGCCAGTTGATCGTTGACGCGAGATCTCAGTAGAACGGCGGCAGCTAATCTCATAGCTGTCGATGAGATCTATTCGGGTTTCTGAAGCCGTGGTGGTTTCAAGGGATCCTTTCTCAAATTGCGGGGTGATGTTGTGTACAAAAGATCTCTTGCACATCGTACGTTGGAATTATCGTTTCTATAATGCTCTACACGAAGCGCTATACGCTGTACCCATTTCTCGGGATTCTACCTTTTGCTACAACCGACTCCTCGAACTCCCTGCGATCGTACGTCAGTGGAACACAGCTTACGATCGCAACCGCGAGAAAACATTTGTCCTTTGTTCAAGCCACCCGTTATTGAAGGGATTTTCTCTCTCCGATGACGAATTATCCGAATCTGCCTTCGGTATCAGGTAGCAGTCGTTTTGTCAGCGCTTACAAAGACTACTTGCACGGCAGCAAAACTGCGAGAGTCAGTACATGAACACAAGCTCAGTCGATATTACATACGCAGCAGTGACCGCAAAGACTTCTGCGCGCTTTGCATTTGCAAATCCCATCAAGCAAACAGACACCAGTACGTTGAACATTGCAATTATGCCAAGACGAGCAGGCATCGAGTTGACACAATATAGTACCACGATTGAAGCTATCGGTATTAGTGATGCCAAAATGCTCGTGATCCAATACGTAATGCGATAAATCGTGGTGTCTTCATAGCCAACCGTACCGTGCACCCTTGAAGGTTTCATGAAACGAGCGCAACCGCATTTGAAGAGATTGAAGATTGTGTTCTCCGCAGCCCACATTGAAAAGGCATCTTTCTTCGCTCGTGGACGCAACGCCACAAGGTCTGGTTGATGAGATTTGCGATCCAAAACCGAGCCCCAGATGGTGGCATCTTCACCATTCAAGGCTAGAGGGCCCATCTCGGGCGACTGCAAATAGTCTTGTACATGGTGCAGATCCCACTTGCCCGGGTCCGGGTAGTTCAAGACGGTTGACTGATGAACGAGTGCCTGATCTTACAGACGTAAGTATCAAAATTATGATACGTCCTGGTCGTATACTCACTATACTCCTTCAACAGATCTCTAATCTTGAGGATAAGCCCAAGTTGGCGTGCATCGCCTTCTTCAGGGGAATGCATAAGCCAGTACCAGTCCACGCCGTATTCTGGCCCATGGCCTTGCTTCTCATGGTCGTCGCGAAGCTGCTGTTCCTTCAATCTCCTTTCCAAATAGGTGAGTTCTGCTTGGTAGTAAAGCAGATTCTGGGCATTGAGAGCGCTAAATCTGCGATATATGCCAGCCTCGGGTAAAATACCAATCTTTGCAGCAAGTTTTGGATACCCTACCACCAAATCGGGAAATGGGTCGGTAGGAGGCATGTTTCTGTGAGAGAATACATACGATAGCCTTGCGCTTGCGCAATGCTGGCCGACTCATCTTATAACGAAAACACGATACACCGTCAGCTCAAAAATGCCTGCAGCTGCTCTTTAAGCAGGCAAACATCCGCTCTTGTTGCTGTCAGCTGTGTAGCCAATGATGAGATTGGATGTGCAACAGCCGCATCAGGCTGCAGAAGGGCGCGGTGGACATGCATTTGTACGTTGTCATGCATCTCACCCTGAGCAGACTTGTGATCCTTTGCGTCGCTTTAAGGCGTGCGAAACCGATAGCAGGATGAGCTATTGCAACAACATGCATTCAGTAGACCACATGCCAATCTTATTACTCACAGTATCACTACCAGCAGCCACACTACGTAGAGCATATATCTATCGCACCCTTCGCAATAGAAGCGTCACAATTGATATGCTGGCCATGGGCTCCCTTTGCACATCAGCAAGAAGTGGATTTGAATCATGACGTGTACGGATGATCGGTATGATGCTCGTGGATTGCCTGGTCTGCTGTATCGAAATTGGTGCGCCTACCCACGCGTTCAGCGACCAATCACTGAAGATTTGTCTCGCGAGTGCGGGTCCTAGAGTCTGAGAAGGGCACACAGACCGTTGCTGGTTGCGCTGTATCAGCAACCCCAACAACACTGGCAGGACACAGCAAATTGGCCTGTTACAGCACTGTCAAGCATCTGGTCAGAAACCCGACAAGTGCAGTTACATCGTAAAAGTTGAATGATCATAATCATGCAGCTTCGATGTTGCTGCCTATCGATAAAAGGTGTGTCGTATTTCGTGTTTGTGTTCGAGGTACAGAAAAGAAGGCAAAGATGCAGAAGGGAAAGATCCTGCCCGTAGGATTTGTGGCGTCCACACTCAATGCATTAGGCTGCCGTGGCTGCAGACTTGTACCCACTTATTTTGGCTTTAGGCACTCTGAGAATCAGCGCTGATTGCTGAGCCAATTGGAAACGATCACCGCCAAATTGGCGCATCGTTAGCCGCGTTTTGCACGCCGGTTCATGCCCCACAGCTCTCCGTGTTGCCAGCAAAGCACATTTTTGGGGCAGCAAGATGGAATGAAGCTCTCGTTGACAGCACGTATTGCAGAGCCCCAGTGCCCCTTGTACCTATATCTGGGGCAACAGCACATCTGAGATCTGAACAGCAGTGTCCTTCCGGTGGTTGTGGGCAATGTTGAATGCCCAGAGAAGTTGATTGGCTCAGCATGCTTGTATGATCCCGGTGCATGGCGCCTCCCTACCGATTATGCCTCAAAGCCAACTGTTTGCCTGTTCCTCCCTCGCTTCCTGCGTTTGCCTGTTGACCCTACGGAACCTTTGAAGTCAGCTCTAGAGCTGCTGTCTACCTCTCCTCGATAACATGACCTGTTGCAATATTTCAAAGCTACTATCAACCAAGAGAAAGGTAGGCTTTCAATCTAGGTTTTGTGTTTCTCTATGCTGATCGATTATAGGACCCACGCAGACAGCTTCGCAAGCCCGTTCAGATAGAAATCAGAACGCTGTCGTCGGACAAAACAGAGTCATGGCGAGTTGCGATACTTTCATGCGACCCGAAAGCAGAGGCCAACGTCATATCAGAACAGCTGGTAACGAAGGTTCTTCGTACACAAATCAGTCCGCTGGACGAGAAAGAGGTCATAGCGCAAGGGCAGCGCTGGCGGCATGACGATAAAGTGAACGGATACGTTGATCTGGTCTGGTGCTTCGGGAACAATACAAAAAGAATGCAAAGCTCCCGCTTTCTAGTCACGTCTTCGTACAATCCTCCGTACGATGCTGTACTTGGAAGATCAGATGCAGAGCAGTACGGCCTGTTGAAAGGAAGAAGTAACCGATAACCACATTCGCTACTTCCTGCGACTCCAGAACACTCATCGATATGCTGTTGCGATATGTCAAAGATCATCTAGACGTCAGATCAATCATATTGCACACGCTCATTTGAATCATGCACTGATTTCAATGGCGATGGACTCGAACGCCTCAGGGTTCTCATTAACGAGAGAGCTGGACGCTCCCGATTCACGAGTTCGTTTATCGTGCTTGACGCCTCACGCTCAGAGGGCGATCTGGCGGATGCATGAGCTCGCATACAAGATGAGAGCGAAGTTGACGTGGTGCAAAGATTCTGCTTGAGAGCCGAGCGTAGCAACACTTGGACAGTTTGTTGTCCTGCATTTTGAAGCAAGTACCATTTTGGGGTTGATCTCGATATTTCATTCTCTGGCATTCTCACATGCATAACATGGTACGTTGAATCAACACAAATGGTTGGAGGTCTTCACAGCCAATTGCTTCCGTAAGGAAATCAAGCGGACCATATTCTCCGGAAGAGTTGACCGCTGAAGACAAAACTGAAACCACTTCGCAACACCTCCGGGATCGTCACACCGGCCGTGGGGGTCCGCCAACATCCGCCGGACCGAACCGCGGGGTGTGCCACAGTGGGGCTGCACTTCACCTTCATTATGCTCTGAGGATCAAAACTATTAAAGTCATAGATACACAGCATCTTCTCAGCAATGAACAGGCTTGTTCTTTTCGAAGGTAGGGTGCGATACCAACGAATATGCAACGGCATGTTCGATAACTTGTGTCGAGCATTAGAGCTCTGCTGAGTAGTAGTGTTAGGCAAATGTCATTCATTGGTACAATATAAGTCGAAACAGAGCATGATCCCATGATTCGTCTGCTCTGCACTGTCACCAATCCAGTGCCGTTATCGAAATCTATGTCGAGCGTTCATCGGTAGAAGCCTTGTTTCAGACGTGGCACCTTTCTGTGGAGCCAAGATAATGTCAAGTCCGTAGTCATTACGGCCCTGCTAATTCTAGCTGGTGTAGGTCCATCAAAATCGAGAGTGGATTAACGATTGAGTCTACGGAGGAAATTATACATGATTTCCATTTGGGAGGATAAACGACTGGACCGTTGTTGTCCGCAGAAGGTGAGGTGCCTTCTTCCCGCATGAGTGACAAGGACGGTGATTCAAAAAGTACTTATTCTGCAACAGAAGAGTTGGCATGTGTAACAAACACGGGTCCAATGCCACACACTGCAAAAAAATAAAAATAAAACACCTCTCTGCTTAACCCAGAACTAAACTCTCTCAACTTTGGCTTCAAAGAAAAGAGACCTGCGGTTGTTCAGCAGAAGCTCCGGTCGCCATCCAATATCCACCAACAACACTGACAGTAAGAGTAACAGGGCAGCATCAGGATTGAGAATCACACAGCCTATGGTGCAAACAATGAGCCCGCCCGACGCTGCGAATATCGCTGCAGGCCAACCAGCACCTCCGTTAGAACAAGATCCCGGTCAGAGTCCTGAAATGCCGAAGTGAATGTGAGGTTTCCTACTACGATTTGACTTCTACTCCTCGATATCAAGTAAAACTTATCCTTCAGGCCATCTGAGGTCTTCGTCGGCGTAGTAGAACTCCATTGTAGACACAAGAACTTGAAATCCTGGTTTTGGCTGGTATGTTCTTGGTTAAGTCTGGTTGCGCAAAAAATCCTTTTTCCTAGGAAATAGATTAGCGCATCACTTGTGCTACGAGAGCCATCGATGTATCGCAATGGAGCGGAGAAAGTACAAGTGGTGCTTGGCAATGCTTCAATGGTGTGTCGCGTACGAAGAATGAGTCGAAATGACCCTGTGCCAAGGTGTGCACTAATAAAAGGCCGACGCTGAGTGGTCCTGAACATACGTCACCCACGTCTACGAGAAGAACACGCACAGTTGACTTAGATCTTCTAGCGCATCCCATATCACGCAGCTCCTCTCACATATCCCTAATCACAGGATATCTACAATCTTGCCAGAAAAATTCTTCGTCTGAAAAGACTGAGTGTCGCCCAGCAAGACCGATTCTGATTTACCGACGATCAAAACCATGACCCTAGATATAGAGCTGGATCTCCTGGGTACGCAGCCTTCGCTCTTCAGACTCTACACCCAGCTCGCATTAATTCTCCGGGCGCCTGAGCATGTTCAACACGACGCTATCGTTTCAACATTAACTTCCGGTTTGGAGCGCCTCGCACAAGCCTTCCCCTGGATTGCCGGTCAAGTCATCAACACAAATTACGAGCCTGATGGTACACCCTGCTACAAAATTCGGCCACTTGAAGCGGCTCCCAAACTCATAGTGAAGAACTATGAGCATCATGCGACAATTCCGACCCTTACGCAGCTAGAAGAGGCTCACTACCCCATGTCTATGTTGCACGAAGATGTATGGGCGCCATGCCCAACCATAGCTTCTCTAGCTTTCAACCCGGCGAAGCCCTCCGGTTCGGATAATGAGCCCGCGCCAGTAATGTTGGTCCAGCTCAGCTTCATTGAAGGTGGGCTGGTGCTTTGCATCAACATGCAACACAATGTTTGCGATATGATGGGACAAGCTGCAATCATTGGGTGGCTGTCGAAAGCATGTCGGAACGAAGAGTTCACTACGGATGAGCTGGAAATCGGGAATGCTGATCGAAGAGCAATAGTCACACCTAGAGAGTGTGCAGCCCAGGATTTACTAGAGGATCTCAAGGATCAGCTGCTTCCCACCGAAAGTGATCTTCGTGACAGCCAGGTTACTCTATCCACTACCGCCCCAGTACCGCCCCTGTGTTCATGGGCATACTACAGGTTCAGCTCGTCGTCTCAGCAATTTCTAAAGGATCTTGCTATGGCTGAGCTTCCAAATGACTTCACTAAGTTCATCTCCACTGACGACGCATTAACTGCCCTCATCTTCAAGACAGTCTCTCGTGTTCGACGCTATCGACTACCCAATGAGACTCGCATGATATCTTTGGCGCGTGCGGTGGATGCAAGAAGATATCTCAACGTCCCAGCAAATTACCCCGGTATCCTCCAAAACATGACATATACAAGACAAACTCTCGCGGACCTCAGCGATCTTCCTCTGGGCCATACCGCTGCTGATCTTCGACGAAAAGTTGATCCGGAAACTTCAAACGTAGCACAACGAACACGGTCACTCATTACATTCCTCTCGCAAACACCAGAGAACTTGTCCAAGATCAGCTTCACCGCGGGGCAGAACGCTGATGCAGACATTGCCTTGAGCTCGTGGGCAAAAATTCCAGCGTATGACTGGGACTTTGGACTCGGTTTTGGGCCTGCTGTAGCTGTGAGACGGCCCGGCTTTCTCCCTGTTGAGTCACTGATATACATCATGCCAAAAGATCGCGATGGATCGACTTCGGTGGCGATTTGTTTGAGAGAGGAGGATATTAAGGAGTTGCAAGAAGATGAGGAGTGGAGGCGTTTTGTGGAGTATATAGGGTAAATCATGCCATAGAATGAGAGATGTCTTTGCATAATTGCATCCACGTGTCTTCGGATTTACCTCTCGTGGAATAGTGAGTCCTATGCAGAAGTTGATCAAACAACTTGGAGTTTGCTGCTTTGAGGGTGTTGACCCCACAATTGCCTCCGATATAGGCATGGAAAGACTTCACAAACGAGTCTCTTGCATCATCTCTGTCATCTCAGTTTCTGACTTGGATGTAGATTGTCCGACTTCAGAACCAGCTTTTGGATTCTCCTGCTCCGAGGGAAGCAAGATCTGCTCATTCACTTGTTGCTGGCTGTATGCGCAATGCTTCTCACACGCCAGCGCATCTGGATGATCCGGTCCCAAGGTGTCGCAATACGTCTTCCAAGCTTGCTCATATCCTTTCAAAGCCTCTCCATGCTTGCCTTGGTCTCTTAAGGTGTTCGAAAGGTTGACCACACTCCGCAAGGTGTCTGGGTGTTTTGCCCCAAGGACAGCCAGCCTTGACCTTAAAATGCTCTGGTGCATTTTCTGCGCTTCAACCCACTTCTTTTGACCGTTGAGTGCCTCTGCTAGGTTATTTCTCATCCTCAAAGTACCCGGGTGAGTTTTCCCTGATCGTTTCTCCTGTCTTGCCACTGCCACTCTGAGCGCGTTCTCTGCTTCCACAAACCTTCCCTGACCAATGTGTATTTTGGCCAGAAGATTTATACTGACAAGCAAGCGGCCATCATTCTTTCCAAACTTCTTCTCACTGAGGCTAATTTCCTCTCGGGATATGCGTTCGGCACCAGCGTGATCTCCTTGCTGTAGCAAGGCTGTCACCAAATTCCTCATACTGATCAGTGTGTCTGTATGTTCAGTGCTTAGCACTTTTTTCCTAAGCAGCAGATTCCGGTCAAGGATTCTCTGTGCCTCTTGGAGCTTTCCGCTTGCAACCAATGCCATCCCAAGAGAGTTTGCGGTGGTTAGAGTGCTCGGATGCTCTTTTCCTTCGATCCTTGTTTTTATAACCAGCAAATCTTGAAGTAAGCTCTCCCCTTTAACGAAATCTCCAAGGTCGTGATAAATAGTTGCTAGGTTGTGCATACTTGCTCGCGTGCGGTGATCATCTTTGCCGTACATTGTCTCTAGATGTAAGAAAGACTCTCGGTAGAGCTGCTCTGCTTCTCTGAATCTACCTTGCTGCTGAAAAGTAAGAGCAAGATTGTTCATGGCCTTCCAAGTCGATGGATTGTCTCGGGATTCGACCCTCAGTGTGGCAAGTATGTTGCGGTACATCAGCTCTGCCTGATCGTAATTGCCTTGCTTGAAGAGCATTGTAGCTAGCTCCGTTGAATCGGCCAGTGTAGCTGCAGGTGCTGTCTCGGTGTCTTTTGTCAAAGCTACAAGATTACGGAACAACAGCTCCGCTTCAGCGTACTCTTCTTTTGTTGCGAAAGTTCTCGCCAAGGACCGCATGCTATCCATTGTAAGAGGATGCTTCATTCCATGCACCTTTGTCCCGGTGACCAAGATCTCCTGATTTATCGACTTAGCCTCTGTGTGGTTACCATTCAACAGGGCTATTCTCCCCAAGGAGGCCGTGCTGTACCAAAAGAAGCTCTCCTCCTTCAAATGATCTTCTGTCAGTGCAAGTACTTTGCGGAGTAAACTTTCACCTTGGAGGTGTGCTCCTTGTCTCCACAATGTCCCTGCCAGCGTTCCCAAGCTCATAAGCGTTTGGGGATGTTTCTCGCCAAATAATCTTTTCGTTGTCTCAAGAATCTGCTCCTGCAGCTCTCTTGCCTCTTGAAGGTAACCTCTCTCGGTGTAAGCTCCTGCTAGATGACCTCTGTGTACTAGCGATTGAGGGTGCTCGTGACCAAGAACTCTCTTGCTTATCTCCACTATTCGTAGCCAAAGCTCTCTCGATTCTTCCCACAGATCTTGCTTGTTATATATCCATGCAAGGCTGTCCATGTTCTGTAGGGTGTCCATATGCTCTTCCCCGAGCACCTTTCTTCTCTCGTCAATAATAAACAAATGAATCTCCTTGGCTTCTTTCCATCGCTCCTGATCTTCGTACACGGAAGCCAGATTTGACAAACTTGTCAAAGTTGTCTCATGGCTTTTGCCCAGCGACTTCGTGTTCGAGTCCACTACTTGCCTCTGCAGCTCTTGAGCTTCCTGGTATCGTTGAAAATGTCTATGCATTTCAGCCAAATCTTGCTTAATCTCCAACATACTCTGGTCATCTTCAGATACCAGAGTTCTTATGATAAGCATCAACTCTTTCCGTAGCTCTTCCGAGTCCTTCCAGCGCCCCAGATGTTTATATATCCGTGCCAAGTTGCCTGCGTTGATCAGCCATAATTTACTTTTTTTACCCAGCGAGCTCTCCAGATCTTTCGATTCGTGTTGCATTGCAATCATAGCTCCCTGAAGAGTTTGAGCAGCAGGAGGAACGCTGAAGAAATGGCCAGATTTCCTCAGGGCATAGACAATCTTGCCGAAGTTTCGTTCTTCTTTCCTGTCATATGGTCTCAAACTGGCTACTGTATCTTGCAGTTCTTCCAGCGCCCTTTTACTGCACTGTAAAGCTTTATGAAGACTCACTTCCTCTCTTGGGCCGCCAAATCCGATATAGTTGCATAGCGCAAGTTGAAATGCAGTGTGAGGGTCAGATGAGGCAAGCTGTCGATGCTCCAAAAGCTGCCGTATGTATCGTCGGACGCGATAATCCAACGAATAAAAGTCCAGAGCAGATGATGTGAGCTTTGTTGGTCAGTGGAAACGGAGATCGATCAAACAAGAAATGTATTCTAACCTCAAACTTGCATTGTGAAGGGCGAAATTCATGCTTTTCCAGCCTCACTTGTTTTACGGGATATTTGCGATAACTTTAGGTAAAATGAGTTCAAAATTTAGAGGATCAAGTTCAAAAGTGTTACTCACTGCTCTTTGAAAGGAAACAACGATTCCAAGGCGTCGCATCTGTCTTCGGGGTCACGTGATAATGCCTTGTCAAAGAACCTTTCAAGCTTTGGCTTATCGTCCTCATCAAAACTCGGCTCATCGCGAATAAGCTGCTTTGCCAGTATTGGTAACCTGTCACTGTGCTTGAGCTGGTTAAATACTGCCATGTTAAGAGTTTGACGTTGTTGACTCGCGCAGCCCTGCCCTGTCTGGTATGTCTCTGCTGGTAGAGGTAGTTCGCCCTGGAAGTTCTTCTCGAAAAGTGTCCAGAAGCATAACATCCCAAAAGAGAAGATGTCCATACACTTTGCCTGAGCCACTGTGCAGTAATTTTTGTCGAGCTCAGGTGCGGTCCAGGGCCATGATCCCGCCACAAAGACGGGATGGTGCTCCCCTGCGTCTCGATAGGAAAGTCCAAAGTCCATTAACTTTGCTGTGTATCTCTTATCGTTCCTGAAAACGAGAGCATTCGCAGGTTTTATATCACCGTGGATTATGTCTATAGCAGCATCAGCTTTCGCCATCGTGCGTTGGAGATCTCAAACGGCCTACCGTGCATGTGCATATCCGACACAGCCCACGCAATATCCAGGCAGAGAGATAACTTTTCGTCGGCGCTGAGTTCTCTACCGGTGGGTCGTGCCAGAAAGGTAGTCAAATCACCATACTGCGATTTTTCAAACATCAAGACCGGCCATATCTTGTTTCCTTCATCTTCAGTTTCAATATCCCAGCAGATGCCCTCCAGATCGAGCACGTTGCGATGTCTTTTTACCGCAGGATGTGAAAACGCGATGATCTCCTTAGAGAAGGCGCGGAGTATATCATCCTCGGGCCTTCTGGACTTCTGCATTTGCGATACGCGTTTGAATGCAAGGCTTGTATGCAGAGTCACGAAAGCCTGATGGATGCTGCCAATCGATCCTTTGCCTATCACTTCCTGTGCATCTTGCCATGTGACCGGTAAAAAGCTGATCTTGAGCTTTTGGGCGACAGCAATAAAGTCAATGAGACTGTATGGAGCGGAATTCGGCTCTGGTGCTGGTGTGAACGAACTATCAGCGAGATAGCAGGGTCGGTACAAGCCAGATGAAGTTACGGAATCCATAATTGCAAATTTGAGTGTGTCAGAAACGAAGAAAGATGCTCGCAATCAAATGTTCTCTTGCTTCTTCATCCCATAGTTGACCGGTAACCTTGGCACAGGGCCGAAGCCAACACACCATGCATTAGCGTGGGGGAACTGCATGTCAGACTAGTCTCTGATCTGGCAGTGGTGAGATGACAAGACTTCTTGAGCGATGCCTCGGGTTGACCTTGTGTAAAATTGACATTTGATGTCAGTCGGTCGAGTGTATTTGATTTACGGCTCAAAAACGATCATATTGCGGCTTTATTGAAAATCCACCAAAGTTTGCCCCAAATTACTCCGTCTTTTGCGCACCTACGCTCGGAACTACTCATACCTGATCTTGTATCATTAGAATTCCGTTGGACTTCCATCGGTCTGTACTTTCAGGGCGAGCGCCTTGACCACCAGTATTGCAAAAGACGAATACAGCCCAAGGTGATGCCTGTCAAAACTATCGAGGCCAGAACAAATATCCAGAACTGTGAAGCCACGACAAAGTGAGAGCCTCCGCCACTTGACTCATCGCCTTTCTCTAGTTGGATCAGGTTTGAGCTGAAAATGGTCTATCTGTGTATCAGCATTGCGGGTGAGCAAAGTTATAAAGGAGAGCTATACCGCGACAAGCGACGCCGGAAGGAATGCTGTGGCGATGGTTGATAGAGCCTTCATTGATTTGGTGTCATTCTGAGTACTTGCAACCAGAGTGCCTGAATCACGGTTATCATCTCGAATGTCTTGTGCAAGAAACTTCAGTGTGTCAAGATGCCGAGCCGATACCTCGATGGCAGCATGTAAACGATCAACATGATTTAAGTTGATCGTTTGTGAAAGCTGGTTCTATGTTAATTCGTGTATTCCATTTTAAGAGAAAGCTTACCAAGTTAGTTGTACTATGTAGCAATTCCAACAGCAAGTTGAGGCTTTGTTGATGAACATAGATATCCGCAGCATAGGAGGCGACCGATGAGCAAGACTTCTCGTAGCAAGGGATTTCCGATGCGCCAGAGTCTTGGCAGTGCTTTATCAAACCATCCGCCACTCTGGAGTTTGATATCAGAGCTGAGGACGCGAGGAGTACTTTTCGCTCAATTCTTCTCAATTTCTTCACATCTCTTAAGTCAGGTCCATTGATTGCTGTGTTCGAAGTGTCTGGATTGAACGCCGTCGCTTTTTGGTTCTGAACGCAGGTTAATAACGACTGCATAGTCAGAAACGAGCTTGACTAACCAGATCCTGTACTTGAGCACTTAGATCTTGCACATATTCGCCCCAATTCTGCACTGTTGCCGCAAGTAAGAGAGCGTGGATCCTGAGTCCGTCATCATCGCTTTGATATGGGCTTGACAGCCTTCCCGCTTCAGTTTTAAGAAGATTCCTCGTCAATTCTGACGGCTGAAAGAGAATCCACTCTGAATTATGGGTGCTGCGATGCGTCTGAGAATAGATACCAGTCTGGCGGAGAGACCAGGGATCGCCGCGATTGCGTCCGTTTCTCTCGACGTACTGGATGATGTAAGATGCTTCTAGTACGGTGTTAGCCAGTTCGAACCATGGGTCTTGACATTAATACCATGTCTTTCTCGGTCGTGTAGCGCGCGTCTTGCACTTGAGGGTGAGACGATGTGCAGATGATTGACAAGGGAATTTGTACTGCTTCTCGGCAACTCATGGCGTACCTTGGAGCCGAACTCAAGTACCAAACTCAAAAGGGCATCAGAAGCGTTGAGGTGATCCAAGATACGCCGAAATGCATCGTTCGTGATCTGAAGCTCCCCCCATGAGTAGCGTTGAGGAATTATTCTAAAACAGGCCACAGTCAGTGCCCTATCTCCTATGAAACCTTATCTCAATACTCTTGTTCTCACATGAATAAGTTTTTCTGATGATTGGATGTTGGCTGGAATGGTTTTAGCATTGTGATGCATCCAACATGCTTATCAATAACATGCTTCTATTGAGTCTAGCCCAACATTGCAAGAATTGGGGACGAACCCACATCAAGCTGGGCCCTTAGGCTGTCCAAGTTTGAAACCGTACAAGTGTGGACATGATTCTGGGCAGATCCTTGGCAGTCAGTCAGAACAGGACGCCCGACAGCATTCGGAGCGGCCAGATACCAACCTTCACAGTCGCCTCCGTTAGCTCGCAGCACTTCTATCGTGATCCTCCTCTGCTCAAACAAACGCGATTCATGCGAGGCTAGAATTTGGTCATAAGAACCCATACTTAGGCTGTTTGAAATAATCACCAGCCTTCTCGATGCTTGGTTGAACGCAGGGATAAAGCGGTTATTTGAAGGTTACAGTGTAGACTAAAGAAGAGTCCTAAGAAATAAAATCCGAAATAAATCTACCTCGCCCCCACACTTGTGCTACACTTAGTTCGAAAGGATTTCACCGGTGCCCAGGTCGAGCTTCGTGAGGCGCTCATGCATGTCGTGGCGTTTTTCAGCCACCCAATGATGCAGAAAGTGATCACTAGCGCAAGACTAGCCCTGTCAGGACAGCAGTTTTCCCACCATCCAGACGAAGACCCGTGTCTCAATGCAAAAGAGGCTGCTGACGCAAGGGGGATATCGGTCCCCCAGGCATGCTTGTTTCCAGAATGACCCACTCACGCGGGCTACTCGTTAGTGGCAAAATTCCACATATCGATCAGCTCTTCATCAGGCTCACGTTCAGCTCACTTACGTTACCAAAAGCACAATATGGCGACACAGACCATCTCAAATAGATACATCGACAAGGCTGCTTTATGCAAGGTACTGTCACAGCTATTCGGTAACGACTTCAAATACATCGTAAGCTTTCTTCTTCAACGTGAATGAAGTGATGCTTAGAGGGGCAGGTCGATGACGAGGAATACATCCTAACGATCCCTGAACCGTTGACTGAGGTATGGTCTTCGTGACAAACGATGATTTTGCTGATCGACGTGTAGAATGATATCAAAAAGATGCAGCGGTACACCAATCCATGAGTGATTCTTTCACAGCAGGCGTCGGCAGGCGTTAAGCAGGAGCGAAGTCATGACTAGTGGACTCGAATTGTGAAACCGAACGCGCAACGTACTCTTCTGAAGACGTTGGGAAGATAGTGTAGTTCCATACCGTAGAGCTCAAAGATCGACAGAAATCACCTTTTCACAGCCCCTTTACCAGCTTCGCTATCACCTTGACAACCTTTGCGTCAAATTGCAGATGTAAGGATTTAACGTTGTTGGTTTGGGACTCGCCATTGAGTTGCAGGCGATCCCGGTCGACCTGAAGGCATGACTTGACAGCTTCGTAATAATGCCTTCCCATGCTTTTCTTAAGTAAGGGCAACTGTTTCTCGATGAGAAATTGGCGGATCTGCTCATATGAGTCGCGCTGGTGTTTCTTGATTATGTTGCTTAAAGGACACCAGACCCCGATCTCCAAAAGAACTAATCCGAGGCTGTAATAGTCGTATTCTGCACAAAACTTCTTGTCAACGAAGTAAGATGGGTGTTGATAGTAGTTAGTTCTCGCGGATTCAGGTCCACCTGTATACGAAGACACTTCATCCGGTCTGCTATGGCTGAAGCCCACAACATACGGTTGCCGAAACCAGTCGTCCTCTAGAAGCCCACTGGTGGGAAAGAACAAGACATTGAATGAGGACAGGCCTTTGTGAAGCCAACCCACCAGGTGAAAATCTGACATTGACTGACACAACTTGTGAGCAATCCAGAATCTGTCGTCAAGGATGGGATGATCTTTAGGTCGATCAAATGTATCCTTGAGAAGACTGTGCAAAGAAAGCGGCTCTAAAGCTTTGTGATCCAGTGGTCCTGCATGGGGGAAATCAAAGACGAGACCAAAGGTAGACCTTCTTGGACTGTAAAAGAAGCCTCTGCAGTCAAGTGTGCAGAACTTTTCGGGCTTCTTCTCTGCGAGCATCCTAGCTATAGTATCAACCCGAACAAGCAGTTCGTTTTGCACTATTTCATCCGCTGATTGCCGTCCAAAATCCCTCCACTCCACTAGAATCGGGTGTTCTATACCATCTTCAATGTGAAGTCCGGTTATGTGCTCTTTGAAACCGGGCGGAATCTTGATGGTCTTCTCATCGATTCGTCGAATACAATCATTTTTCCCGCTGTTTTCCATCGCGAGTGCGTTCATGTGTTGCAATGCTGCCCGCATTCTAATTTCCGTGGGTAGCGAAAACGCATCGATAGTATTCTGGATGTTTTGCAAAGCCGGTTCATTCTTGTTCTCTAGAATGTAAACTCTAAAGAATAAATGAGATTTGTCGCTCATTTCTCCAACTAAAGTATCATCGAGGCGATCGTTGAGCTCTGTCAAATGATAAAAAGGTGCTCTGCCCGGTGAAAATGATGAGAGTGACTTGATCTTATCTTGAATTTTTTTCAAAATACCCAACGTCGAATCGAAGTCAGACCAGTGCCATGTAGAAGCTCCAATTGCCAGATCTGGGGTACCCTGGTCCTTGAAAATGCCGAGAGCATACTGCCATGATTGGAACCTGGTGCGCTCGATAAGGGCATCGAGAGAAGAGGGATTCTCGCTCAAGTAGCTATCGAACGATCGATTCACGCGCTCTGACAACTCGCACAATGCGATCAAGCGTAAAATCGCAGTGACATCCTTCGCCATTGGCCGGGCTTTCGCATCCATTGACATCATTCTTAATATGAGTTCAACAAGCATCTTGTCCGTTCTTGAGTTCTCTGAACTCACTTGTAGCAGCCACTTGGCTACCGCTGTGTTTGGCTCATTCGGTCCACAGTGGAAATATGAGTATTGCCCGTTTCCCTTCCAGAAGTGTCGAGATGTTCGAAATTCAGTCACACCATTCGATCCATGGGTCATGTATGTGATCAGCTCAGCGAGTATACAGCCGAAAGACCAGATATCACTGGAACGGCGGATCATATGCTTCTGGAAGTCTTGGTCGTCAAGGTCTTCGCACTCGGGTGCTCTGTAGTCCCCGGCTCCTACTTTATACATTGTTGCAGAGTCTTCTGTGGGTTTTTTGAATCTGGATAGGCCGAAATCGGCAAGGATCAAGCGATCTCCAGAAACAAGTATGTTCTTAGGTCGCAGATCGTAGTGACAACCCATTAGTTTTAGGTCAATCCGATTCTCTGCAAAGTCGTGGACTTGTTCAACTGCAGAGGCCAAACCTGCGATTGCGCTCAGAAAAGCTAACTTTGACTTGAAAGGTGCATTTGATCGCTCCTGATTGAAAAGATCAAAGAGAGTTCCGCCTTCAGCCAGCGGAAAAATCAAGTTGTTCTTGCCGTCGTGTGAGTATGAGGCCAACAGCTCAACAATGTTCGGATGTCTCAAATGACTTAGAATAGCTAAGTTCTCCAGCTCGATCCTATGGTTCCCAGAATGCTCAAGTTCCTTCCTGACAAGCTTTGAAGAGGTCAGTGACTGCCAATATCCAGATATTATATGCGATTTCAATGCACCGTTGTTTGAGGAGCTAGAACTTACCTTTTTTTGAAATGCAGCCTCCATGTCTTGATTCTGTGGATGTAACGTGATTTCGTGAACTGTTCCAAAAGCGCCTCTGCCAATCTTATCGTCCTTCATGAAGGGGAGAACAAACTCAGGTCGAAGTTCTCTATGGACTGTGCCTCGGGAGAATATTGGCGCAATAAATTCCCACTGGTTCTCTTCGAAATCAGCTATGGCTAAGTTTGTCTTCGACAACAGCTGGCTAAGGGTTGAGCAATCAAAAGGAAGTCGGAGGTCGATGAGCTCTCCTTTCTCCATAAAGGTCATAGTGGCGGCAACCTGTTCGACTAACACAAGGATACCAAATATCTTGATACCGTGCTCAAGAACATGTTTTGCAATCTCGTCTACCATTTGCCGCTGTGTTCCAACAGCCACCAAGCTTTGACGAATAGCTGTTTCTGTCAATACTTCGCGCAGGCGCAGTGCGGGGATAAACCAGCGCCGGTCCGCGTTCTTGACCCGGAGCTGCCTCAGACATAATCTCAAATTTTGTGGATCTGGAGACATAGGTAAATCGATCTCGTTCAAGTGCGCTTGTCAGTGACGAAAGCTGTGTTGCTCACGGTGTGAAAGGGAGGAACCAAGCGCATGAAAACTCCAGGATCCTGAGTTCTCGGAGTCCGAAATCGATCCCGCACAATGGCTGCCCCGCCAAGCTTGCAAGCTGCCAACTGACAATGTGCCACGTGTCCCAGGCATTGTCACATTCGGTACAAGTGTGGCCAAGGCTTGCCTCAACGCAATATTGCAGATGAATACCAGCGACACATTCATTCCTTCTAGAAAGGCTTTTCATAGCAAATCTTTGTTCACGCTTCTTGCGTTCAACAAGTAGTCGCAATGTGCCTGGCTCCTATCGAAGGGGTTGTATGTGTATCAGAGAACCTGTGTTGGGTTTCGCACACCTCGTATCGATGGATTTACGGCATTAACTCTTAATGATACAGATCGCCTTACTTAGACAGAGATCTTGTCATGCTCTGAGGTATTAGCTTGGATTGCCAAGTTCTGTTCTCATGGCGCGGTTCAACGGCGGTTCAACAGACAAGAGATCACTGACCGCACCTTAGGACTCGCTCCAGTCGTCTCGACTTCTCATCTGCTCGAAGGTGGACAATGACATCCATGAGCTCCTCAGATCTCTACGACCAACTCTCACGCTGGTTCAGCCATACAACCTTCTGCTTCTTCAATTTTCGCACCTCTTTTCTCTGTGTCTGTCTTGTCCCTGTCGCATTCCAGTTTGGTCTGTCTCTTTCGAGCGTGTGTATCGTCTTGGCAAATCGGCTCCATTTTTCCATTCACATCGTTCTCTTCTACGATATGTTTTCCGATCGCATGCAAATTGTAGCTTTCCTTAAGTATGGATCTTGGCAATTTTTTAGCGGTCGCGTCTCTCCTGGTTCTCAGCTCGGCCGCGCGCGTCCTTACTGCTTCCTCTTGTGCTTCGACAGCTGCTTTGGCGGTCTCTGTTTCCAGGCCGAGCTTACTGGAATCAGCCTGAGCTTTGTCTCATCAGCAACTTTATCAGGGCCTACCTCTTTTGCTGCCAGACCCTTACGTAGCGTTCGCAGTCTCTTGATCACGTCATGATTTGACATTCTTTGTCTTTGTAAATACGATTCCTGAATCATTTCGCCGCCGCGTTTCCGAGGCCTAGCAGATGCAGTGCGTGAAGCTATGCCAATCTCCAAACATGCATCGCGTTCTTTGTGCGATGCTCGACGTTCTTAAATTCATCCCAACGTTCTCCATGTCTGTCAAGCGTCTCGTCGGAGTTGACATGGAGTGACCGGTCTTACCAATTAAGGTGTCCTGTAGCGAATCAAAGTCAGTCAGGGACTTCAGATCTCTGTTCACGCAGCGATAGCTCGTGAAGCGCTTTCTCACCCAATTCGGCCTAGCGCGAGCGGCGCAGCCAGTCGACACTAGTCATAACGAGGGTTGCCTATTTACACCCAATAGCCCGAAGGAGCAGATAAATTGTCAAGTTGCATTCCCCGACAATACTGAGTCTCTGATGAGGCCTGAGCTCACCGCTAACGATACACATCACAAATTATTTACTTGACCTCCCCAGTTCACAGAACCACGACCGCCTCGACCAAATATGAGCGATCTAGATCACACTCGCGAGGTTCTCGAAAGGAATCCCGGTCTAAAATGGGGCTTCGTCATTTACCGCTGCACGTACGAGTCTGATTCGGAGTGGGCACGCTTTATGGACTTATTGAACACGCGCGTCCGCCTCAATCTGGAAGAAGAAGGTGGTTTGGATCTGCTCGACCGTCTTGACTGGTGCGTCCAAGACGACCGAGATGTGCTGAATGCCGCGACTCCTTATCAAGTGCGCACGTGAGTCAGCTGAACACCGTTCCTCTCATCGACTAGCTGCTAACCAGCATAGTGAATTTGCAAATTGGATACAGGAGTGCGGCGAAGAGGACGATTTCTTTGGCACACCGCGATTCCAGGCGTGCGCCATGGTGGGGCAATTGGAGCTTGAACTTATGTTGAAGGGGCCGCCGGCGGAGGAGTTTGATGCGTATGGAGCTGGGTTCCTGACGCTGGTATCGCTTGACGAGGATGAAGATTATCAGGATGTGGGGTTGTCGTATCTAGTGCCGAGGATCTATGCCCTGTTGGCGGGACCTGGTTGGGAGAATATCGTTGTAGATGGGGTTGCTATTCCGTAGGGATTAGAGAGATGTGGTCCAGTTGATGTATATCGCGTGTTACGAGCTCCGAACGGCCAATGAGCAAAATGACAGATTGAGCAGGACTTCTTAGGACGACTTATCTAGTCAAATACTCGCAGCAGAAGCCGGAACTTTAACCCAAGATAAAGACTGCCTATATGGCTGTACAGTGATTAGTCTTCGCTCAAATTCCTCGGGAGTACTGGGTGGCCAGTGGGAGCTAGTAAGACACAATACCTGTGTGGCATGGGCTGCTGTCCAAGCATGAATAGCCATCAATTGATGCTTATGACGATCTCAGCCTCCCCTTCGATGCAGTTGTCCACAACTGATACGCACCAACGCGACTACGAGTCAATAGCATGAACCAGTCTGATATGTAGCTGAAATTAGTACTTGCGCCTTATCGCAATTAAATATATGCGGATTCCTCTGTAAAATATGATGGACTTTAGATACAGAGCCGGCTTGTAGCAGCTTGCGCCTTTCGAAGCATTTGCCGGCCAATGGTCTTCAATCATCTTGGAACCATTGGTGTATGATTGGGAAGCTCCGAAGGTTGAGAGTTCCCATCCAGTTCAACGGCATAGTCTCTCTCGTCGTCACTCATCTTCATTACGCCTCCCTGAGCTGGAGCCTCGAGCACTTCTGAACCCCTTCTCTCGAAGATGTACCTGTCCTTTCCCGGTTCTGCGGCAAGGACTGTATGCTGGGGCGTCGGAACATCTCGTCTGCTTTTTCTCCGCCTCCACAAAAGAAACGCTACGACGGCAAGGACGATGACCGCCGCTCCTACGCCCACAGCAATACCAACGATGGCACCCGTGGATAGTGGTGAAGCGGAATCTTGGGAATCCTGAGGATCTGATGGCGACGGCGACGGTATGGCGTTCCCTGGCACAGTTCCGTTCAAATATGCGAAACAATTGTTGTCAGTGTCCACGCCAACAAGAAGTTCCTTAGTAGCATCATTCCGGGCAGACGCAATGGTGAACTCGCCCTTGTCGTGATTGACCATTAGGTATGCAGAGCTGAAGAACATACCACCCAAGCGAGCCATTTGGTCCTTGGAATCCATTGACAGCACCGTGAGGCCGACTCGGGAAGCGTTGTACTGCGTGACACCCTGTCCATCGAGGTAAGGATCCCCTTTCCTCGTAAGGAGCTGCTCGTCCGTAAAGTTAAAAGTCACGCTGTTCTGTAGTGTGACTGACAAGTGTCCTTTGAAGGTTCTGTTGATTTTAGCAATGGTCTGGAGGATTTTTGTGAGGGAATGACTTGCGCACTGTCTGGATCGAGAAGGGGCGTATAAGGCAGCAGTCTCGGGGAAGTTGCACCATAAACATTTGTTCCGTTGTCGAGGCGCACTGCGCCCATCTTTGCGATCAGTCCATCCCCGTACGCTTTTGGGAGTTGCATGACTGCGCGCAGTGTTGGTACTATGCACACCTTCAATGACCCCAAATCCTCAAGAAGATTGTCTGTGTGACCGCCTTCATGGTTTAGGCTCAAACCTGTCACTTCTACGATCATGCCTTCGGGGCAACCCACTTGTTGCTGAGTTATCACCTTAGTGACCTTGGGGTCACCCATAATGGACTCGTCGTAGCCACCAAGAGTGAAGGATCCATCGCGAGGCTCATCAGCAAATCCATCACCCCAAAGAAGGGAGTAGGCATTCGAAGAAATGGTCTTTGCCTTGCGCAGCGCGTTGATGAAAGTTGAATTGACAGCCACGCCTATGAACGCCTGAGGGTTGGAACCTGGTTCAGACAATTGATAATTTGGCGTACCAAAGGAGAACTGGCGTACAGTATCACCATTGCCGAGTGCGACAGAATCCGAAGTCCAGTTGGAATCAACTCCCGCATCGGCGAAAGGGGCGATCGGTGGATCTGAGTCTCGAGCTGTCAATGATAGGGATTTATTGTATTGCCCACCGTGGCCGACGAAGCAAGAGTTGGGCTTGTTACTGCAGAACCCTTCTGCGCCGTACACGTAGGTATTTGCACGAGCCCTGTTGGCAATCATGAGCTCCACTCATATTCCATTGAGAAGCGAACTTACGCGGATAAAGTGAACGACAGTTCTTGTTCCGGGCTACCCATCCACAACGAGATACCTCGCATGTATGTTTGACCTCCTAATCTTGGGTTTTTCAATGGCAAGACGATCGCGCGAGGTTCGCATTGCGCAGCTCGAGACAGATTCGAGAACAGCAAGGCAGCGACTGCGACCACGAAGGACAGATGCACCATGACGATGTAAGGTTTGCAAAGGAAAGATGCACCGTTGATTTTACGGCCTTGCGGCAAGGCGGGCTGCCTTGCTTAAGGCAGTCTCAACGTGTGACCGGTCAGACTGTCAAGCTGGGTGATTGCACGTATACGGAGATCAATGTAAGCATTGGTCCACAATTGCTGACATCCGCAGCCAATGTCCGCCCCATACTGCGCCTTGCCAGCTCCGCCGAGACTCTTGGCAAAATGCGCGACCGGGTAGAGTACACACGACTGGTGGCATCACTGGTATTTGTTCACACATTGGATTTTTCTCCATCTTATAATCAACTCATTGGCGGCGCCTACTTCTTCGTTGCTCACAAAAAGGATTGCCTGAAGCTCTGAATATCTTTGAAGAGCTTGTAAAACGCAGTGAACTATTTATGATGAATACTGATGCTGGCGTGGTTCATCCAATGAAAACCTTGGGACAGGATGTATACCCGCATCACGAAGATCTCAAGGATCTGTTGCCGAGTATGGGACGCAGCTCGCCAAATCCAGTTGAGAAAAAATCCAGAAGGCAGCTAGTGCTGATCTTGACGTTTACAATTAATTTTCCTTGTGGCGTGATGCCGAGTAGGCGCCAGGGGTTGCACTGCCTGCATCACCAGCTCCGAGTGGCCACCAAGTAGCCCTGAATGATTGTATTCAAAAGAAATGCACACTGAGCGCAGCGAGCAAGCACCCTTCCTTTCTGCGTGAGCCCCACATGTGTTGGTATCCACCAATCAGAACACCACTGTAAGGAATTCTACTCACCCTTGCATCTTGCACGGTAGCCACTTTGAGCTGCTAGGGCGCAGTATGAGTACGTTACTATACAAAATAGATACCTCGGCGCAGTAAATCTTTAATCAGAGACATAAGACAGCGTACGAGAACACGTGTGTCCAAAGTGTACATCAAGAACGCTATGGTCACAAGTACTTAGTTCGGAATCAAAACGATCCAACACCAATAGACCCGGTTTCAGATCTCCCTACCACAGGCACAGCTGTGTCCAAAAGATTTGAATGAGCAACGATATAGACCAATCCACCCAGAGCCTGCAGTTCCTGCAAAAGGAGCAAAACTTGAACTTTGAGGTCACATGTACACCGGTCTTCATTATTCAGAACACATCAGCACATTCAAAACCACAACCACGCGTCTAGTTGTTTAATCTACTACAACGTGGCTACTATCAAGCACCCAGCTCACTATGTTCCGATAGAAACGACAACGCTCAAAGTGGACACTCAGGCAACACCAAACGACCTCACCCATGTCGAAAACATACTCCGCCAGCGCATCGATCTCACGATGAGCACTGAACTCAGATGCACCTTGACAATTGAAGTCAAGACAATCACGTATTGACCCGTGGCGCAACACTTCCCATCGATACCGGCATCGGTGGTTTAGTGGGTAAAATTAGCCGTCTCCACCAGGCAACACAACTTCGAGAAAATCTAGGTCAACAACGCTTTGCAGTTGTTCTTCACAAGGGCCACGGGCGGCACAGCAGCAGTACAATGGTAAGCGGGATATATTGTCTATACTGACATCCACCCTCATCGATCAGCACCAACTCGATTCAAGCATCGGTGGTTTAGTGGTAAAATTAGCCGTTGCCATCCTTTACAGGACAGTTTCGGCTAGCCCCGGGTTCGATTCCCGGCCGATGCATACACAGCAACTCCTGAGTTGGGAGTTGACGATAACTTTTTGTTGCTGTGGGGGAATGTTGAGGTTTTGCTTGCTGTGGGTCACGTGCTCGCCAAATCCGCGAGCTACAACTCCGCGATGTGGGGCGGGGCGCGATCATTGTTGAGCTGGTTTTGTAGAACAAGTTGGTCTCTTTTTTGGCGGGACTGATGGGGAAAGAGAGGACGGGCGATTGGTTCGAGCTGGGTTGGCGGGCAGCTGATTGGGTAGCCATTGAGTGTGATTGGGGCTTTCAAGCTCCGTCTGGTAGTCTCAGCTCACATTATTCGGTGACGTTTCCAGAATCAACAGGAACGATGAGTTAGGGGTTGCAGCGTTGCAGATACATCAGGATCATACTTTCTCAGTTCGCTCGTATCTATCAGAGACGTGGATTAGATGACCAGAAATTGTGAGGAGGGAAAAATAAACATATCCGATTAGGCGGATTGGGTTCTTCATAGCTACGTATCTAGCACTCTACTTAGGTATAAAACATTCCATGCATCCCAAACAGGTGTACGTGATAATTAGCCACAAGAAAAAGAAAACCTCATCCAATTCGTAACGTCCGCACTACACTTATGCAACGTTGACGAACTGACCCATAGCCGGGACGCCATCGACAAGAACGTAGATGACGTAAGGACCGGCAGGCGCAACGTTCCTGTTAGGAGGCATGGTGACGGTGATGGTCTGGGCGGTAGCACCGGCCTTGAAGCCACTGTTGTCGAGCCACAACATGCGGTGGCCCATGTGGACGGAGTGAGTAACGAAACCGCCGTAGTAGAGGTTGACCTTGACATTCTTGGAGTTGGCAGGCGCGTTGAACTTGATGGTGAACTTGGAGCCATCAGCCTTGAGGGCCTTAGTGGAGATCTGAACATTGGAGGGGCGGGTAGGGTTGCCCTGGAGGTAGGGAGGAGTGTAGATTTCGTTGCGGAACTCGGTGACGTAAGGGTCCTTGGCGGTGGGCTGAAGGATAGGCTGCTCGACTGGGTTGGAGCCAGAGATCAAGAGAGTACCATCGAGAAGGAGAAGGGCGACACTGTGGTAGAGACGAGCAATGGTCGACTTAGGACCAGTGGTGAAGCGCTTGCCCTTGGGCTGAGTAGGATCGTACAAGAGAACCTCAAGAGCAGGGTCCTGAGCAACACCGAAACCCTGAGCGCCTTCCTGGGCACCGTTGACCCAAGCAATGGTACCATCGGCAAGAAGAGTACCCTCAACCATACCACGACCCTCAGGCATGGAATCCAACTCCCAGGTAGGGTTGGTGTCGAGGGGCTTCATACGACCGCAGGAGGGATCAGCAGGAGCAGTGATGTCCTGGTAAGGACCACCGCCACAGATGATGATATCAGGGTTCCACTGGTTGGCGCTGGAAAGAGGCATCATAACAGAGCCACCGGTGTTGGGGTAAGTACGGTAAGTACCGGGAAGGTCAGGAAGAGGACGAACGACGTTGCCAGTGTTAACGTTGAAGATCTCAGCGGACTTTGAGACCTGGACGAAAAGATTGCCGTCCTTCATCAAGTGAAGGAAGGGGTACATGTAGTAAGGCTGGTTCTTGCTGAGGATCTCCATGTTGATAGACTTGCCCTGAGGAGTACCATCGGCGTTGAGGATCTCGTAGGTAGGGTTGTTGTTCTCAGGCTTAGTAGGGTCGAGACCGTTAAGAGAGCCAGAAGCGACGAAGATCTGGTTGTTGGGCATGATCTGAACGGAAGCGTACCAACGGGCAGTGTTGAGCTGAGAACCCGGCTCGTCCCAGGACTTGCCATCGAGGGAAGCGTCCGTAGCAGAGCGCTTCAGGAAACGGATACCCTTGAAGCCATCACCGACGGTGGGGTCAATGAAGTCGAGAGGAGCGTTGCCACCGACAGACACAAAGCGTCCATCAGCAAGGAAGATACCGCCAGAGCAGAAGGCGTTGGTCTTGTAGGCCAAGGGGGTAAGCTTCTGGGTGTTGGGGTCGTACTCGGAAGAGTAGGCGTATTGGCCGTTGCCAAGCTTAAGCTCAGTGTAGTTCTCAACCTTGTCGAGGAAAACAACCTTGCCGTTCTGCATCAGACCAGCGTGCATAGCAGGGACACCGGAGCGTCCCTTGATCTGAATGGTACCGGGCTTGGCAGCAGCGGGTGCCGGGCTGGCTTTGGGAGCGGGAACGGAGGGAGCGTTGACGCAAGGACCGGACTGGCAACCGTCGCCGCAGTGGGCAGTAGTGTTACCGCAGTATCCGTACATAGAGCAGCAAGAACCCTGGGCCCAGTTGCCACAGATGGTGTCACCGAAAGTGGCACCGCAGCTTCCATCGGTGGTCTGCTTGCCGGTGGGTGTGGTAGGGTTGTTGGTTGGCTTGCCGAGGACGGGCTCACCTGAGGTGGTAGTAGAAGGAGGACGGGAGACAGCAGCAGTGGTGGCAGCGGCCTTGGTGGTGGTAGCATCCTTGCAGCCGTTCTGGCAGCCATCAGCAACAAGGCAGTGGCCGTCCTGTGATATGTTAGCTAGGAGACTGAGAACGAGGACCTGAGCACGCTTACAGTAGAGCCACAGTAGCCGTAGGAGCTGCAGCATCCGCCATAGGCGCCATTAGCGTCGCAAGTAGCGCCGCCAAAGTCCTTACCGCAGCGACCATCGTCACGAGGGGGAACCACAGACGCCTTAGTAGCTACAGGTGCAGCAGAAGAGGCTGTGTTGCTGCATCCGGACAAGCATCCGGTTCCGCAGTGAGCATCGGTGTTTCCACACCATCCGTACGACGAGCAGCAAGTGCCCTTGTAGACTGTGCTGTTGGGGTCGCAAAGCAGGTTGCCGTGGGCAGGACCGCACTGTCCGTCCTGAGAGTACTGGCTCTGCCTCTTCTCTGGCACGACGCGAAGGTGAGAAGACGAGATCTTGGAGTGGTCACTCTTGATGTCCGGAACACACTTGCTGTCGTCGCAGTGCTGTCCGCTCAAGCAGCGGTTGGGCTGAGCAACATCGCATGTAGGGTTGACCCAGTTAAAGTTGATGTTGGCTGAAGCGAGCCCGGCGAGAGCGCCGAGAGCAAAAATAGACGTCCTCATTGTCGATGGTCTACTGCCATAGGTAAGCGAATGCTCAATGCAAGAATTGACATGTTTGCCAAAGAGAAGAAAATTAAAAATAGGTCTCAATGCCGAAGACGGGTGACGGAAACCCAATGTGAATAAAACCGTCGAACCCAGTCCTTGGCTCGAGCAGCTTCGATAGACCGTTTGGTGTTGATGATAGTGTTTGAGATTCACGTGGAGTTGTTTCCAGCAAAACCGCACTAAGCCCTGCGGCATAAAGGCATTGTTTACGAGGAAGGAACCTACCAGAATGTGCGATCTCCGAGGACTAAGGAACAGGAGTTCGTAGCCGAGTATTAATTAGGTCGTAGGTAGTCGAAATGTAGGGATAGTTCCAAGCACCGTGGGGGCGATGCAAGGACGGTTTCGTTATTAGGCGCAAGGCGAGTGAGTGAAGATAACAGCAACGGTGAACGAGTGTCTGAGTACTACTGAAAGTACTCTATGTGCTGTAGGCAAGGGACTTGACGGTCTGCCTACAACGAGCGTGGTGGGGAGCAACGCTGGGAGGACTGCGGACTTGTAGTTATATCCAGCGTTTCTGGTGCCGGGTTAGGCCGCCTCCTAGTCATGTCTCTGACCATCGCTTCCAACGTGGAGAGGCTGGACGCCGTTTCATGGAGCGATCCAATAGAATCTTCAGAGTAAGACCGAATCTGGGAACAGCGGCAATTTCCTGCAGGCACGGCCAATGCTAGGGCTGCCAGGGTGTGATCATCGACAAGGTTACCATCTATTTCTGGGCACAAGGATTGGTTGACAGCGCAGCCCGAACACGAGCGTCGCTTTGCCAACGCAATAGGGGAGAACCAGCCTGAACGGTATACCTTCCACCCTCTACGCATCTGCTCGAGCTGTACAGTGTGACACCGTACCTATCAGCATTCGTGTGGGGCCGTGCCGTACCTGCACTCTGCCGAAAAGTTTGCTTCTTGGCTGCGATGCCACTCGCGAGGAAAAGCTTGCCGCGGGTCAGACGACAGATTATTGGGAAAGCTTAGCATGGTCAAGCATTGAACGGCCCCAATTGTCAGAAGCAGAAATTGCGTTCGAAGAAACGCCTGAACCAAGATAAGAAGGAGTCAGGGGTCGGAGACGGCAGTCCCCACAGAATTATGAGGAACGGGCCTAGCGCGCCGAGGAAATCTCAAAGCCTCAACCGCCCTCTGGCACTCTGGGCGCAGCAATCCAAGAACGTCCAAGACATACTTCCCTCTCTTTTACGTCAGGCACATTACCGCCGAGATTTCCAGTACTGCTGTGTTCAGTTGGCAGAATATTGTGGTGTCATCAACTCAGCTCACGAGGCAACCCGCAGGCGAACGCGCGCAGGCAAGAACCCGTCCCGCGCCTCGTATCTTCACGCAGGCCAAAACTCGGTACTGGCTGCGCACCACTGTCCCGGCCAGCCACGACAAGCTTTAGTGACATCCGACGCGAAGGGGGGTAAGCATTGGTGACAGAAACGGTCGTTGACTATAGTTTCACGAAGATCAATTCATTGTTTGGTTTGACGTGTCTGAATTCGGCAGATCGCTATCGCTTGATGTCCCGTCGCATGGCGCCCCACAACGCTCTTGAACATCGTGTTTGTGAGATTACCCTCATGCTTTTAGAAAAATGTGCAACGTACCAAGAGAACTCATTTCAATCTTTCTAGACAAGACTAATGACGTATTGTGACTAACGGTCGCGATTGCCGTGCCGGTGCCGAGATTTCCATCTCCATCACGCCAGCAATGACCAAGTCATGGACCACCACACTTATTCGGACCCTTCGGCAATCATCCTTCCGCCAGATCCACACTTCGAGCCTACGCGACGTGCACGCTTAGCTTAGAGCAAAGCATCCACGAGCATGTGCGGGCAAGGCAGCTCTTCGAGGGTTTCGCGCACAAGATGGGCAAACAGTCCTTTCCTTTCGTTGTAAGGTTACCTCGAAGACCTGACACTTGCTCTTCATGTTACTCTGGTCCACAGAGTAAGACGCTCTGCCACCCCCGGGTGGCGCCACCCGCGTGGGCCCCTCTCTCGTATCCAGAGCTGAAAGTTTCGCCGTCTGTACACCGTTCGTCCCAGCAGCGTGATGTTCCTCAGGCGTTCCATGATCGATGGTAGCGAGTACGATCCGGGAAATTTCCGGTTGCTGACTAGGACAATGCTTTCTCGGGGAATTCGTACGTGTGTTGTTGTTCTGCTTCCCAACGATCATTTGCACATCGTCTCTTGTAGGCAATGTCCCTGGAGCAGATACCGCGGGCTCGTCAAATTTGGATCGCAGTACCTCCTCGTCTGTCGACGGCGTGATGGAAGGGTGCAAGGGGTTCAAAGGATTTTCTGGATAGAGAGCCCGATCAAAGCTGCAAGAAGAGTGCTTGGTGAAGAAGCTATCGCCGCATTGCCACTGATTCGAGTCAGTCAGACCAAGGTTTCGAAATTATGTTGAGCTCTACCACGCGAAGGGTCCAGTGGCACATCTTGTCTGCCACGAAGCTGTATGCCCGGATGTTCTTTTCGTCACTTGACTACAGCTATCAGAGATTGCAGTGGAACAATCTGAAGCAGTACATAACTATACCGGCCGCAGATACTTGTCTCTATTTTCTCATCCATCCTCTGCTTCACCGCTCCTGGCGTCACGAGATCGAGTTCGCCTCGCTCATGTAGGTATGCGTTGCTGCACGCAGCATTATCGTCCCTGGGCGACACCACGAATACTCACACAGTCCCCCCAACCGACTTTGACTGAAGGCTTGCTGCATCTGCATGATAGTTGGATGGCATGATGGCGTCAAGCACGAACATCTTGTCGTGTAGCAAGGCTTCGTGCATTCGTGTAGAGTCTGTGTTGAACGGTGCACGACTTTATCAGCACTGATCGGCATTCTGCAAGCGTCGGCATTTACTTACTACGTCGAAGTTGATGCAGCATTGAGCATGAAGGGCCTACCTTGACTGAAATCATTCATAAAACCACTGCTATCTGCAAGTCTCACAACTTGTCCGCGCAAGAACAATGATTGTGCAGCAAAAGCGGACGACATCTGACCAAGGTGCTTTCCAATCTGACACAGGTTTGCCACAGTTACGCGGACGCAGCCTTCGGCTCCCGAACCGTCTCGTGGCGCATGAGTCGACTGCATGACAAGTGACATGTTGACAGGCGGCGCCCCTTTAGACGAGGCTTGCATCGACACCCTCCAGCAAGCAGCTTCAGACAAAGGCAAGATCTTCTGCATAGACCGCCACTTCTCGACCATCGACAACTCACTCTGTACCACCTAACGTACCTCCAGGTACCCAGAGCACCCAGACCGCAGGCAAGAATCCCGCTTCCGGGGAAGTCGTGGAAGTTCAAGACGACAAGGCCCCTCGTCCCCCAACAACGACAAGCACTGCCTGAGATGGTGGCAGCAGCATTTGAATCGGGGGCTCCACAGCGGCGGCAACCGTGCCATGTGTAACCTCCGTCCACGACGGCCTGCACAGCATCCACAACCGAGATTGACGTGCCGCAAAAGCCCATTACGCCTGATCACCTGCACTCACGCAGGATCTAGCCCGCAATGCGACGTCGTCTCCATGCCAAACGACCGCAAAACGGGTACACGGAATCTGCAAGCACCGCACTTTTGACACGCCACCTGCAAGCCGCGCCTTGAAATGGTTCTTGCTACCTGCGTAAGCGCGAGAATTGGGATGCGACAGCCGTCTCTTCGAAACGGGCATGCAGGTACGATGTCATCTTGCGTATGAGTGCAGGCGGAGACGCTGAGTTTCATGTTGGATGAGCAGACCACCACGGCATCCTCACAATCCCCAATTTCCATCCTCTGATTTTGCTTTTTCCCAGAAACTTGGAATGAGCGCATTCGAGAACGTGACGCCTCGAGCAGCTTGTGGCAGCCATTGAAGACCCGACGTTCTGTGTTGTCTAAGATAGCCGAGGTTTTGTCCACGGGACTCATGCCTGCGTGCACGTGATTCCCACCTGAAGGTACCTATGTAGCACACTTCACCGCTCTGAGCCTCGCCGAGCCGCCCTGCCCTACAGATACGGAAATAGAACAGAGAGATCCGCAAGCGCCGGGATTTTGCTTTTCGCCTCAACGATGCGTGATGCGGATACCAGCATACCGTTGTAGGCGCCGACATGGATGTGGGGTTGGCACTTATGCGGTTGAGATGGGCTACCCCATCTTTGGATCGGAACACGGGTGTGGACAACCTTCGACTTTTAGCGCTGACAACATAGTGTCGTAAAAAGCGGGCTCTTGGTTTTTCGGTCATTTGCTTCGAGATCATTCTCGGGTGAGATGGCCGCGTGCCTGAAACAAGAGCCCAATTTCAGGTGTGGAATGTTTGTTTTGTTGTGAATAACAAACAACATACGTGAGAACTGGCCTGCGCTCATCAGATGCACGATGCTTCAAGTTGCGATGTGTGATGTTTGGGGACCGTTGGTCTTCAATTAAGATATGAATTAGATAGCGTGTTCGCCACGCGTGTTTTCTCAGGTTGAGACCAAAAGCAAAAACATCGCCACACCTAGCTGTGGCCAGTGCATATCCTCGTAAAAATATCGTGAAGTCGTAATGATACCCAATACAGGTACAAGCACAATCATGAACTGCTTCCTCGCCATCTATGCACATTGCCCGCAAAAGTGTGCCAAAAGACACGAACATGAGACCAAAGTCCGTAAACACCAACAATATCATAACATCGTGAATCTTGCGCCGTCAACGCCCGCAGCTAAGGAAGCGAGTCAGGCCGCTCGGCCTCTTCTTGTGCTTTTTGTAGCTTTCACTCTCCACCGAACTTGCTTTTGTGTCGTTGTGTCTGCTTGTCCGGCTCTCGCTCCGCGAGCTTTCCTTGCTTTGCTTTTTCTCGCTCTTACGATCCAGGCTATTCTTGCTCTTCTTATCGCGCTTCTCGTGACTGCGGGGCTCCTCGCTGCTGGAGTAAGACACCTTGCTGTCAGCACGCTCACGCTCCTTTTCCTTGCCCTTTAGGTTCGCGGTGCTGACATGACTGGTGGGCTTGTCTTTTCCGCCTCGCTTCCAGTATCCAACAAGGCGCACCTTCTCCTCGCCGTCTGAGTCCCAGTCGTCCCATGCCGATGTGGTGTTCTGTAGCGCAGCGTTAACCTGGTGGAAGGACGGTGGTGACACCGATCCCAAAGGAGCGGGTGCATAATGTTGCACGTGGCCCAACTCGGAGGGCGTTGCGCTGTGGTGTCGAGCAGAACTTGGCAAATGGGTATTTTGTGTGAGTGGAGACGTCATTTGCGCAAAGCTCGAAGGTCGGGTAGAGACGCGAGATGGCACTGTTGATGGTGGGCTGGTGGGTGGATAGGTTGGAGTGCTTGGAATTGAATATGTAGCGGGCGCATACTGATGCGCATATTGGAATCTCAGGAAGGGTTCGTTGGGATCGGTCAGTGATGCTTTGCGACTACGATTGGCCTCCATGATTTCCTGGGTAATTGGTGGAGGTCGCAGCGAGTCAAGTCGGACAGGCGGATTAGTAAGTTGCAGTGCGGATGGACAGTCCCTTCGCTGAGATGAATTAGACAGCCGTGTGTAGGGCTCCTCTTGGGAGGAGTGCTTCTCGAGTAGATGCAGATCGGTGGACGCGAAGTTACGAGCAGCTGGACTCAAAGGAGGCGTGGATTCGCCAGGAGACGACGGAAGAATGATAGTCTTTGTACAACGCTCGCATATTCCAGAAGCATAGGTGATGGCCTGTTTGCAGCTCTTGCAGGTCGAAACCGCAGCAGTTGTGGCGATCGTGACGTTTCTAAACTTGAAGTCATAGCTCGATCTTGCGGTGGAGGTTGACGACCGTGACCCCTTAGCAACGTCCGACGACGCCGAGTTGCGTTGTGGGCGAGACCCTTGCGAAGCTCTGTCCCTTCGCCTGGCATTCTGTCTGGCTTGCCTTTCATACTCGTCCCAAGCTTTTGCAGTCTTCGCTGGTGTACAAGGTGCTGGTGTGCGTGGCGCTGGCCGAGGGTCTTTGAAAGGTGATGTCTTTCTTGGAAGTGTCGAACCACGCGTGAAATTCTCCATTGTGGTCGAAGAAGCCATGTTGTGGTTGAAAGCCAAAGAGTTAAACGGTGGAAGAGCAATGCCGACAAGAAAGGGAGAAGGGGTGGACCTTGAATATTAGAGGCGCGACTACTCGTCAGCGAGTCTCGGTAGTTCACACGCTATATAAGAGGTACAAGGCCGGGGTCCCGGTCCAAGGGGTGCGACAGGTTGTTTACAGAATACTCCGGCCAGATTGAGCTGCTAACTTGAGGAGGTGGCTGGGATGAAAGCAGATATCTGAACGCCAGGGGACAGGGAGAGTTACGTTGTACCGCCTCTCCGGACTCGACAGATCACCGCTATATTGATCTTCCGATGGGCTGCAGCGGCAGAGAGATCTCGGTTTGACGGTGGCTGCGTGGATTTGCAGTGCAGAAGGATTTCGTACCAAACTTGGTCACGCAGCCCAATAAGAAGGCGTCACCTGTGGCCCGGCAGAGTGGGAAGCGTCGTCGAGAAGAAATTAAGCAAGGGAGAGCTGACATGTCAACATGCCTTGTTGACAGTGCACTCGATCGGCAAGGCTTTGATCCATCAAGAGGCGCCTAGTGCTGCAGCTTGCTAAGTAGCCGCGAAATTTTCATACCCATGTTTGGTGGAAACTGCTGAGCGCCTCTAATGTCGGAATCGAAGCAGTGCATCCGCCATGCAGCTAGTGAGAAGCCGTTGTTGCGCAAGCTCATTTGTGCTGCGTGAAGACGGACGACGTTAGGCTAATCGGTCGCTGACGGTAGCCGTAGTACAGCATGACTGGAATGTAACTTGCCCGTGACCTGGCAGCCATTTATTTATTCGAGGGAAATCGCTATGAGCAAGACGAGCAAGGCCGAAACAGGGTGCCCAGGATTGAGCTGAGCGGGCGACTGTGACGTAGGGGGTAGCCAAGGAGCTCCCATGGCCTGCAAAAAGCAAGCTCTGACCAAATGTCCAAAATGTCAAAAGCTGAAAGAGCCGCGAAGTGGAGCCGTGAATCCCTGCAAAGGACCCACGCAACTACAGCACCAACGCATTGCATGGGAGAGCTCAGCGCTGCTCTGTACGATACGACGAGTATCGGGCGCAAAATCCGATGTTGCATCTTTCTGAGAAGTGGTCTCCAGCACATGTGCCAAACGTCTCAGCCACCTTCGCAGCGGCGCTCGGTTTGGCATCGCAGACTCATATAGCCATGGAAAACGATAGGTACATTGTCCGCCGGAGCTCGAAGTTTGTTGCTGGAGCGCTTTCCAGAAGGGAAAGAAAGAATTGATCGCAAAAAGGCCGATCCAATCGCTGGTGAGCCATCGAAGATGATCCGCAACGTCCCGTCTTGGCGGCTCATAGTAGACGCTCAGCCCAACGTTCTCCGCTTGTTAGTTTTCGACGGTTTGTTGTCGATTTTGGTTCTGGACTTTTCACTCGCTGGCCCAGTCGCGATTACCGTTGAAGGCCATATTGAGTCTGCAGCCACTCATCAAGCGAGATTGCGTTGAGTTGTTTAGCTTTCGGCGTTGCCATTAGGCCTTACAAGTGCACAAGAACCAGCAGATTCCATTGAACCTGGTCATTGTGCCGGTTGAGTGTATGGCTGTCATGAGGTAGCAGTGAGGTGGCTTCTTTCCCAAAGAGGGTATCGCTACCGCGGCTGCCATTCTGGGCAGGTATATAGATGAACCCACCACCCGACCGGCTCGATGCCCGACGCGGGAAAAGAAGCCGTCCGCCGCCGAGGAGAGGCTATCCGCTGTCGCTCAAAATCGGGAAGATCATGTTCAGAAGGACAGAAACATGGTTTCACTCATGCGCCTTGGCGAGCTCGCCTTTAAGTCATTTGCGAGCCAACGCAGGTGACCCCGATACATGTGCGTGCTTAACAAACACAACGCTGGTTAGATTCGAAAGGTATCAACAGCTCTTGACTAAGCGGCTGTGTCGTCGTAAGCGTCTTTATGGACAACTTGCTGTGATGCCACGATGAAACTAAGGGCTTGTACGCTCTCCTTAGCCCAGACATTGCACCATACAACTCGTGAAGCGTTGACTTGGCACTGTATTTATACAGAGAATCCCTACACAAACTATATGAGGATTCGTAATTACACACGTATGGTTGTGAAGCCCTGCATGGAGGACGCGCACCTGCACATCATTCGGCCCCTCACACCGAGATATTTATTCTCGCCTTGCACAGTTGGCATACACACAAAAGCAAGTATACCTCAAGGTCGATACAAATTTAAGCTCGCAATTGATCTCGAAGACACAAACCCTCACATTCTTCGTTGATCGATATGGTTTTTGACACTGTCATTTTTTGTTTTACCTGCGCCTGGCGGCTTTTGTTCACTTCTTTTTGTGGGCTTGCTTTTACCTTAGTTCTCAGAACCACAGGAAAGGCCCCAATGCCAGATCCAGAGAGGGCTATTGCATACGGCTGGTGAGAGGGACCGCGATTAGACGATTGTACCTGTCTGCCACCCATTAGCCGTAGGCTGACGAATGTAAGTGGTTTAGTGACGTGGGTTGCACTGTGTAAAGTGCTGATTGTACAGTATTACGGCCAAACAGCAGGTGGCAGTGGGCAATGTTACTCTGTTTGAAAGCTTGTTGTTACTCGCCGAAGAGTAATGGTTGCCGATGTGCTGGAAAAAATCTAAGACGTAGATCAAGAAAAGGTCAATAAGGGGGTACCAGATCGTTAGACAAGATGCTAGACTTACCAAGACGCTGGGCCTCTTAGATACTTCCACAGTGGGAGTGGTGTTTTAGAGTCGTTGATCGGGACCTGGTTGTTGGGACAGCAAAAGACCAGCAGAACGGTGATCCACAATGCTGGCACAGGTGTCTAAGACATCTGAGTTGGTTCTTCAACCGATACAGGCATCCCCTGAACTACCAACAATGAAACAAAACCAAGAAGTTCGTACGCAATCTCATGTATAGCAACGTCGCAAGCTGTACAATGAACCCCTTCATGGTGGCAATGAGCTTGTACAAGATTGTACCCAGAACATCTGTTGCGATTAACTCCAAGAGATATATTTTTTACATTTTATTGAAGACGGCCATAGTGTTACTGTGCCGACCGTCTGACATAGCACCTAAGAAGTCCCAACTCTTGTCTGAGCATGCTCGATGAGTCTTGTATGCATAGAATCAATTTCTGGTATGATCAGAGACTCAATTTCAACAGCTGGCTCACCCTGTGGAATGGTGCCTAGTTCGCTAACCGACTTATCGGCCTCAACCGCCTCCGTCTTTGCGAGCTGATCTGCGGATCCAACAAGAGACTGAACACCAGAGAAGCTCTTGGTTCTGCGATTGGAAGGCACTCGGATCCACTTCTCGCCGTCAAGTACGGAAACGAAGACAACCTCCCATTTCCGAGTTGCAAGAAGGTTTCCAATGACGAGGTGGTGAGAGTACTTATTGAGTGCGTACTTTGCTTTCGTCACGAGTATAGATGGATCAGTCTCGAGTTTAAAGCTCACTATCATAGCTTCGGGCGCCCAGCCATCCACGAGCTGCTTCAAAAACTTAGGTACGGGCTCTAGGTCTATCACAAGACTGCGGCCTTCAGTGCGAGCAGCAGGTGGTTTGCCGTGACCGCTAGCTTCACCAGTCTTCAAAAACTCTTCATTAGACTGAATCTTGTGCTCCACCATACGGTCTTGAGGGACGAAAAAGTCAGATACGGCCGCAGCCAAGTAAAACATGGCTTTTGGTCCCAAAGGTTGCATCAATTGGGCCACCTCGCGTAGGTTCCACAGGTACTCGGTGATAGTAACGTATGACAGAATGAGTAGCGTGTTGTCGCGTTTGGCCTCATTGTACTGGCGCAGCACTTGCAACATCTGGTCTTGATGCTGCTGATCGACGGTAACACGTCCATCTTCTTCTCTCATATAGTCAAGGAATGACCTCGTGTTGTGCGAGTAATGCCTTGAATAGGGAAGGAGGGAGAACTGCCGATGCAGGAAAATGACAGCGTAGCCATTCTGGAGGAAGTACTCGGCGCTAGTAGCACCACGCGTACCGGCAGAAAAATTGTCGATGAAGCGCACTGTCTGCTGTTCTAAAGGCACAGTGGTACCGCCTGATGTGACGAGCACAACACGGCGGCCATCGTGGGCGTGGCGATTGATAAACTCGCGAGCGAGCGTTGTGTTCGTCTTCAGATCTTTTGGCGGTGGTTCGTGCGTGAAGTAAAAGCTCTCAGCCTGTTGGGCGCTGCTATCTTCAGCCATGGTCAGGGAGCGTGCTGCTTGCGTCAGAGGATGTTGCGACTGAGGGGTAGCTGTTCGGAGGCTAGCGCTTCTTTACCGCCATTTGCCGAGGTCGCGGGTGATTGGTTGCCTCGTCGAGAAAGGCTTGAGTCGCTTGTCATTGGCTGCGGACTTTTGCTCCGTTATTTTCACCCTCGAGGTTCTGGCCAAATGCAAGAGTCAGGCCTGCTCCGCGGACTTCATGGTATATTAATTAGCGATAAGGGAGCCCATTTGAAGACAATGTGTACTTCCTCTTCATTCCGCCCCTTCCGCTGTCCTGTGATATGAGATGTCGAACAGCGAATCAGTTTCTGTTTACTGAACAAGACTACTCGGTTGCCGTTCCAGCCCCTGCGACGGGTAGCTGATGCGGATGGACAGGCGCACCCAGACCCGTGCTGTTTCTCGAAACACGGTAACATTGGAAAAGGCAACCCGCGTCCAGCGTTGTTAGAGTCTAGAGCATCGATTAGCAGCACGTCGGTGCGCGTGACCGAGACCTATAACGCTTGGTTATGAAAATTGTTGCAGAGCAATGACGGCACCGTCGTGCTCGAGCGCAGTGATAGGTCAATAAGCTCAGGGTATCTTCTCCACCAATCATCGCCAGCCAGCCTCGTACAGCGGACAGATTCTGCTTCTTTGGCCATGCTCTAGGGATGCATCACCGATGTAATTCGATCTTTCCGGCGTCATTTCAGGCTGCCACACCGCGATCCGATCGCTCGGTTTGCTCAACGCCTCGTCCAGTGCCTGGGGGATGCAGCCATGTCTTATCCCAACCTACAAGCTCCCAGCGGGGGAGTGCCCACGAAACTGCCAATTCCCAGACTGCACAAGCAACGCAGCGAACCGCCACGCAAGCCCGTTGTACATCGACAGAGTCGCGTTTCTCGAGCCTGCCTGAGCTGTAGATCGCGCAAGATCAAATGCAACGGACTCCAGCCAACATGTTCCAATTGCAGCGAAAACGCGACCTCGTGTATCTACGCGTCGAGCCGCAAGGACCGCCTCAAGACGTGTGTTAGAATGTATACGAGTTTGTCCCACTCACTGAACATGATAGGGCTACGTCGCATAATCAGGACATGATCTCTCTTTTGCGCGATTTGCGATCTCAGGTGTCCAACGAGCGACAGGCGCGTATCGACGATCTGCTTGCGAGTGTAAGGATGATGCACGGTGGCCACGAATCATGCAGCTAATGCGTACAGGTGGTCGAGGATGTCGCTGATGCTGTGGCCACGGTAGGGGATCCAACAGACAAGTATCGCGGACCGCTAGGAGAAGATGATCGAGCCGACACTAATGCGAGCGCGGAAGTCGGGAGTTCGGCAGCTGGAGAGCAAGACCTGATTGACGAGGATCTCATGCGCGATGAGGTGCCAAAAACTACTGACATGGCTGGGAGAGCATTCGAAACACAGTGGTTGCGTAATTTGCGAAGCGGGGACCCTCCCAGTACCTATTATCCTGGCGACGACGAAGCAATCGATGGCCATCTGGAAGCACATCGGCGAAGAGATAATGTACATGCTACAGTGCCGATGGTCTCGACTGCGAAAGCCAGCTTTTATCTCGATGACCAAGTCCTGGATACCGACATGTTGGCCGATCCTTTTGAAATGCCTCCGTTTGGTGTGGCCGAGATATTAGTTCAGGCGTACATGGAGAGCGCACAGAAGTCATATCCTTTTCTCGAAAAGAAATCTTTCATCAGCAAGCTGCGTTGCTGTAAGTTATCTCTAGTTTCTTCCTGCAATCATACTCGGCTCCAAAGCCGTCCTGCTCGGAAGCAGACCTTGGGGCTAACTGCGCAGTGTATGCATTTCTGACCTCTCACAGACTACTCCTCACTCCAACGTGGTGCGCCATATAACGTGACTCGAGAATGGCAGGCAACCTTGAACGTAGTATTTGCTATCGGCGCAGTGTACGGTCATTTAACAAAGGCCGAATGGCGTGCTGACGACCGCGATCATCTGGTGTACCACTCTCGAGCATGGTCCCTAAGTTTGCGGAACCCTTGGTGGTTTTCGTCTCCAGAACCTGCATGCATGCAGTTGACAGGTGAAGAATCACGCCTGTAACTTGACGTTATTATACTCACTTACGGTAGGCCTTTTGTCTTTTTACTACCTAAGTACAGGGCATATCAATCGGTGGGTTTCCATCGCGTTCTCGTACGGGATAATAATGACTTTGTACCAGATCATGGGTCCTGATAGGGAATGCCGTTCGTTCCGGTATCGCTCTTGGCTTGCATCAACGTAACGACGATAGCGCGATGAGTGCGACCCGGAAAGAACTCAACTCCAGAATTTGGTGGGCACACTACTCGCTCGAACGACTCGTATCGACCCTCACAGGGCGACCAAGTTCGACGATGGGCTATTTGTGCTCCGTTCCTCTACCGCAACCACTTGGCCCCGAAGACGATGACGAAATTATAAACAAACCTCAAATCGGAGATAAGGGGAAGCGATTGCTCATGTCTGAAGGAGCTTCTTCACGGTTACAAGCTGAAGCTATCCCAGCTCAGCAGGATCTGACCTATTATACTTCCGCATCCGAAATCGCCAACTCTGGCGTGTATCTCAGGAGCATGTTAGACCTTGGTAACATTGTACAGACTGCATTGGAGCTGTATAGCGCATCGGCTATAAGGGATTCTTGGGATTCGGTGCAAAGCAAGATCGCACATACTAACGATGTTCTCGACGCATGGGCCACGGCTCTGCCCGCAGGCCTCAACTTCTTCCGCAGATCGAATGGCGTTGAGCACCATTCCAGCCGTGAGCAGAAAACGCTTGACATACTATACCAGAGCACGAAGATATTGATAACGCGACCATGTCTCTGTCGAATCGAGCGCCGAGGACCCAATCAAATTGCCAGCTCAGATACATTTATCCGAAGGGCCGCGGTCATCTGTGTCGAAGCGGCCAAATCTATCGCAGCTTTGTTGCCTGAGGCCATGTTCGAGAATCTTGTTGTACTGTATCAGGCTGGACCATGGTGGCAGATGGTTCATATTATTATGCAGGCCTTGACGGTCTTGTGTCTACAAATTGCGCTTGATGCAACCTACTCCACTGGTGACCATCAAAGCCATGTTCCCCTGTTGAAGAAGCTGCTGCTTTGGCTACGTATCATGCGTTCAACCAATGGAATGGCGGGTCGAGCATACTCGATATCTTCAGAGCTTGTGAGGAAGCTGACTTCGACGGGCAAGATTGTAAGTTCCCCTCCCTATTCTGCTCATTTCTACGAACCTTCCTTGGGCACCGTCATGATGATACCTTGGACATGTCTATTATCGTTTTGTCACCAATCATAAATCTCAATTAACTCTGGCACAGGATATTCGAGACATCCTGCGCGACGAGGACACGATAATGGCTTCACCAACGGAGCGCAATTCAGCAACGTCCATCCCATCGCTGACCCACACCCCTTATCCGAATGTTCTCAATCCTGTTGATGAACCACTTACCAGCAAGAAACAATTCTCGGGATCGATCACGGCGCCACCCATTCTACAACAACGAGGCCACACTTCTGAGATCCCGTCGCGTTCCCAGTATCTTCCAGTGCCATCGCAATCTCAGAACACCCTTCCCAGCCATTCTGGCAAAGGACTCTACCTGCCGCCTATCCACACAAATATCGACCTGGGTGCAAGTGTCGAAGGGCCTTTGGTCGCTTCGTCTGGACTCGATCAAACTATCTTTCCTGGATCGGTCTTCACCAGTTTTGATGAACGCAATCTATGGGCAGGCCCTGGTTTTGAAGGCATAAGTTTCCTAGCGCATTGAGGATGAGCCTTGCAGGACTCAAAGCTGACATCTGGGAAAAATTCCCAAACTTAGCATTGCGTACGTGCTGATCTACAACAAGGGTGATCATATAGCAGGAGTGCGAAAGGGTCTGACTTTTGTGATCTCTACCCCTAGCCCGACATTCAAGTCGATCTCTCAGCGTCCCATGGCATTAAAGGCGTATCCTCGTCTACCAGCATCGCCTGAGTCATCAATGGGCACATGCCTTGTGTTTGCTTAGTCGCATTTCTCATGCGATCACATCCGTCAATCGACATGCGAACAACGCGCTACTAGTAGCTCCATCAGTATTACCTCGGCGGTAGCGTTTGTCCTTTTCATAATCCCATAATGAGCAAGGCTGCCACCCAGCACTCGCAATATAGTGCGCAATTCTCTAACAATACATGCCATCTATCTAGCTTTTTCCTAATATGGACTTGCCTTGCCTTGCCACCGTGCCCAATCTAGGGTCGAGAAAGCACCAGGATGGCAGGTTTCGAGAGGCTCCGAGATGAGCGAACCAAATTCAATTTCAGACACCAATATCTCTACCGCCAAACTCTGTGCCAGTATAACATTGTGCGTTGCTATTAACACGGACCTACATCGGAACTCGAAGCATTTCAAGCACTTCGAGCCGTCCTCGAAGATTTTCACGCGGTGTGAATGGAGGCAAGCGCGGGTGTGATAACAAATGCAGGTGCTACTGTGTGCGCTAATGTGGGATATAGATATTGGTTCCTGGGTACTTTGGCATGCATTTACCACCTATTCAGCTGCTACCAGTGCGCACACACACACACTTCGGGTTGTGTGACGATTGTTCCTGGAAGTATGATATGATATGGCACTGTCCCTCAGGCAGAGCACATCGAAATACCAACTGGAAGAAGATCAAATCCACAAGCGCCTGCCGAGACACATATTGCCAGCACACCAGCGGCAGCAACAATCCTTACAAGATTAATTAGATCGATCTGATCGTGTTTTCACCTGATCGAGCTTGTGAAGACGTCATCGGGAGGGTTCTCGGCTCCATGTTTGGTATATTCTTCCGATGGAGCTCTGACCCAGTCACAATAGCAGTGCCAGTTTATTTGCTTTGCCAACAGTTTATTGTATACTTGCCAAGCACCCTTCCAATTAAGCCACGGCAGATCTCCTAGGGATTGGAATTTTGGGCACAAAGCAGTCATTGGACAGCGAACTACAGTGCGCCTTTTCGAGTTAGCAATATTGTCTTGATCTCTTGATTGAGAAGAGTTCCTTCAAGTCGAAGGACTTACTCGCTAAGCAGGAGGACGTAGCCTCAAGAAGCCGCTGTGACATCATCAAGACGTCCTTCAGAGCACTCTTGGCACCTGCACAAGCAACCGTTCTGGACACCCACAGGAGGTTTCGGCTATGCAAAAGGTTTCAATTACATCGAATTACCTCGTGCGCACGGGTCTCCTGCTAGATACGCGAGGTCCTTCCCCGCATTTAATCAGATGGGCCCGGGGTGCCAAGACCTACGATCGTAATCCTGCCGGCGGCAGAATGGTACTTTTTGCAAGCCAATTCACACTATTTGGGTTGAAACGCTAGCTTCTCCGAGGAACCTCCACACACGACGCTCCACATCTGCCGAAGATTGACAAACATCGTGTCACAGTAACTTAAAGAACATACCCCAGAACGTTCCGGAACCTGTCAGGTGCCCGTCCTTGATCGAACAAGTGGGTGGAAACAGTGTTATAGTAAGGGCGTTAAGAAGGACGTTTTAATCAAGCCAAAGATTGTTTCAAACATTAAAATATATGAATGGCATCAAGGGTCATCGCTGTCGGCGCCGAGAGGCACTCGAACATCAACATATAAAGGCAGAAAGTGAAGATGTCGGCATAACCCATCATCTCCATCAACTTCGCCATCTTCCCACCCTAAAGCCACGATGAAGTACACCGCCGTCTTCGCTCTCGCAGCGCTCTGCTTCGACAGCGCCACCGCCTCACCCGTCGAAATCTCCGCCCGCCAAAATGTCCGCCCCCCCCCCCCCAACCACTCCCTTTCAACACGCACATACTAACAACCCCCAGGGCGGCAGCGGCGCAGGTCCCTACGCCCCCGCCACCTACCGCACCGAATCCACTCTCCGGGACCACACAATCTACTACCCGACTAAGTCCACAGGAAGCACCAAAATGCCCGTCTTCATCTGGGGCAACGGCGCGTGCTCGAACCAGGGTCTCTCCAACCAAGCCCTCTTGCAACAAATCGCCTCCTACGGCTTCCTCGCCATCTCTGAAGGCGGACCCCAGGGTGGCGGCGGCTCCAACGCGCAGACCATGAAGGCCGCGATTGACTGGGTGACGAGCAACGCGGGTAAGGGTAACTATGCGAATGTCGATGCGGGGAGGATCATGGCGGCGGGATTCTCGTGCGGTGGGACCGAGGCGATGGACAATATCTGGGATTCTAGGGTTGATACTATTGGGGTTATTAGTTCGGGGTTGTTGTCGAACTATACTGCTGCTGGTGCGTGGAGGAAGCCTGTGTTGTTTGTTATGGGCGGGAGTGGGGATATTGCGTATCAGAACGTGAGTTTCCCGTATCTCTTCTTCTGGAGAAAGTGCTGACATTATGACGCAGGCCGAGCGGGATTACAGGAATATGGCTTCCGGTGTTCCTGTGTGGAAGGGTAACATCCCCGTTGGCCACGGCGGTACACTTGGTGATCAGAACGGTGGACGCTTTGGAAAGGCGATTCTTAATTGGTTGCTGTGGACGCTCAAGGGCGATACTAACGCTGCGAAGTACTTCACCGCTGGTGGGTCTTCGGCTGATGGGTACCAGGTTGAGCAGAAGAGCCTGAACCTGCTTAAGCCTTTTGTCTAGATGGATCGAGGCGGTGTGGGGTTCTTTGTATATACGTTCTTTACATATTGGGTGAGAGTGTGGCACGTTGGTGGAATATGCGGAATGATTCTATATGATCTGCGGTATTGTTTATCAGTGACACTGCTTCTTCTTTGCAACATGTGACTAATCCAAGTTCACTTGCACAATATCTTCTAGACTTCCCCCGACATATCGCTGCACATAGTCGGAGTGATCTAGCTCGAGGCTGTCACGTAGTTTCAACGACAGTTCCGCTCTTCCTAAAGCTCACAAACATCGTTCTTGATGAGGACGACGCCAGACAGAAAACCCATCATGTCTCATGGAACTTAGCCATCCCCCCGTACACCAATCTTGGCCCCACTTAGAGCAAACTCAGGCACAAAATCCCATATCCATCACCTTCAAACCCACACCTATCAGTCAAACTTCCAAATTCCCCCTCGTTACCTCAATACCTTGGCACCTAAATCTATCCCATAAGAAATGAGCCCTGTATCGTGCAGTGCGATTAACACTCATGCCCCTATATATCGCCACGTTACGCCCGTCCATCTCACAGTCCCGGAACAGGAAAAACATCCCCACCTGCACAGCCCTGTGCAATGCTTCTGACCACACTCTCCCGACGGCCCCATCCCCTCTCCACCACCGCTCTACCACCACTACTCCACATCCAAAGCAGCGGCCCGGGGAACCTCGCATGTGCACTGAAGCATCTGCACCACCGTGACACCAACAACCCCCCTCATGAAGGCAAGACATGCGAAGCGCACCCCCCCATCCCCAAGTCCTAAGCCCACTACTTAACGCCTCCTCCCCGCCAACCCCAGCGCCCCCAGATCGCCCCGCTCAATCGCCGGTACCTCAAAACGCCTCATCGACCTCAAATCCCGCACACAAGAACGCCAAACCATGCCCTCGCCCCCCTCCCCGCTCCTCACCCTCTCCCTCCGCACAACCCAAGCCCTCCTCTCTCTCGTCATCTTCGCCCTCTCCGTCGCACTGATCCACGGCCGCCGCTTCGGCTCCATCCCACTCGTACTCCTGTACTCCGCTCTAAGCGGGGGGTGTTCCCTGCTCGGCGCGGTGCTGGGTATCGCTGCGCAGTGGAGGGAGTGGGAGGTACTGAGGGGCAAGTTTGGGGTCCTGGCTGATGGAATGATTGCGGGGAACGGGGTGGTGGCTGGTGTTGTAAGTTTGCTTTTCAGTTTGAGTGTTGTGTTGTGTTGAGAGTTAGAGAAGTGTAAAGATGGTTCGACGGGCATTGAGACTGGAGTTCAGAACGCAGACTGACGATAAGTAGTACATGGCTGTCAAGCTCAAAGGCGTGCGGTGTCAGCATGTTGACTGGCATGGGGATAGGGACTTGTATTATTGCGACAATAAGGACGTGTGTAAGATGCTCTCGAGCAGCATTATCTGCGGTGGGCTGAAGAAGGTCGAGGATTATTATGTCTGTGGGTATCTTGACGCAAATGATGGGGTTAGGGCAAGGCTATTTGGGAGGTGCGTTATGAGCCAGGCGGATGCGGTGCTTCTGTTTCTGACTGCTGGCGTGGTTGGTCTGGTCACTTTGTTGGGGTATTTGAGGTTGAAGAGGGAGTGAGGTCAGTTGATGGATGAGGCATTGGTGGCTGGCTGGGGTGCCGGGGGATGGGGGGGGGGGCGCTTGAGGAAACTTGCATTCGGATTTGAGCAGGCTCTCCGTGTTCGTAAAGACTGAGTCGGGTCGGTGAATATGCTTTGTAATTTGAATAGTATAACCCGATCTGATTGTATCCAGTTTCCTATCGCTTGATGGCTATTCTGCGTCAGCTCTTTCGTCGAATGCATACTCGCCTGCGTTGTGTACCATTGCTTGAAAGACTTGCGCAACTCTACTGCATACCTCACCCAGCTGTCCATCATATGATGTCTCAAGCAGCCAATGTGCATAACACGCATGCAAAAACGCCTCTCATATCAGCCCATTTCACACCCCACCTCTTCCTGCTGACGTGATTGCGACCCCCCCGCGTAGCACCAACCTTTCTCACTCAAACGCCCCTCCCAAACCCGGAATGCTTGCCTTCACTCTCTCGTCCCAATACGCACCGCATCGTCCAAATCCGTCGCCCCCTTCCCATGCACGCACGAATCGCATTGCGCTTTTTGGTGGAGAGCTGACCGGAATTAAGCTGGCAATGACGTAGCGGTTCGCTGGCTCGGTAGCGGCCCGCTGCAGGGGCCGCCAATTGCACACCGCCAGGTGTTGCAAGTCATGTCACTCGATACGACCGGTGGGAGGGGGCGCGCGCGATGATGCTTATCGCGAGGACGGCGTGGAGTGTGCGCTGGCTGCGCTGTGCGCTAGGGCTGAGGAGAGTTTAAAGTGAGAACCTGAGTTTGGTGGATTGAGTGATTGTGCGAAGGAAACCCATGGTCGTGGACACCACCGGCACGGAGCTATTGGCACGAGAGGAATTTAAGATGGGTGCTTTCGTAAGTGCAGTGTGAGCATGTTGGGGGTGGAATTCTGTGCTGACGGAGGGTCGTGGTAGACGAATAACGGCGTTGCTGAAAGGGATGTCCTGCAGAGCATCGTGTACACGCTGCTGGATGTCTTTGATGCCACGCGCGATCTGTACCAGACGCTGACGGCTAAGGATAAGAGAGAGGTCGAGTTTCAGATGCGCGCGAAGGGGTTTTCCGGTACGAGGCAGTTGGAGTATCTTGATGACGCCGAGGTTAGTGGGAAGAGGGGGATCCTGACAGACAAGCTCGCAGTGCTGAGGAGATACGAGGACGGGCTGAGGGATGCGGGCGATGGGTTTGCGATTGGAGATGCTCTTTCACACGTCTCGCTGCAGTCAGAGGTGATCAGACTGCAAGGACTGCTTCTGACCACCTTCCTTTACGGCCCTACATCCGAGGAGCCCTTACAGCAACAGCTTGCTAAAATCGACGCGGCGTCCAACGTTGCGTCCACAGCGGCGGTCGACGTGCTCGATGCATTCCAGGTCCGGCTCCAAGCAGAAGTCAGAGCAAGCGTCTTCCCCGGTTCGCGGCGAGGATCGCTTCGTGCAGGCTCGATGCCTGGATCCTTCATTGCGGACGACGAGCCCTCGACTGCCATGGTCTCCTATCGCGAGCCTCCGCGAGTTCGAGCAGGGAGCCCTGTTAACACCACAATCATCACCAAAGGCCCTGTCCCAGCCCCCTCATCCAGCGACACGCGCTCTCTGATCTCCCGCAACCCCCCATCTGAACAAAACGATGGACTCTACTGCCCCTATGCCCTCTCTCTCGAGCGCCACCGCTCGCAGCAGCTCAGCCCCAGCATCACCACGGCTGAGACCCCGTTCTGTCCAGATTGCAAACGCACCCTCCACCTCTCGCCCGGAAAGGCATGGGAAATCCTCAAGAAAGACACGGGCTACCAGCGCTGCTTCCAGATCAGCACGCGCTTCGTAGTGAAATGTCACCGGCCCGGCCCAGACGCCGGATATGCGTGCATCATTTGCTCGCGGGCCGCGGGCGACGACGTGACGGTGTGCGGCGACGTGAAGGCGCTGGTCAAGCACATGTGCGAGGACCACGGGTCGCGCGAGCTGAAAGCTGAAGAGGACATTACTGAGGTCGTGGAATTGGGGGCCAGGGATAGAGACAGGGAGAGAGATGGCGGCGCGGCGTTGGGGTATAGCACGTCCAGAGGGAGCCGACGCAGCGCGAGCGTGGCTTCGCGCAGGAGCAGGAGGAGAGGGTCTGTCGGGTTGGAGCGCGAGGTCGAAGCTGTAGAGATACGGGTGCCGAGACGGATGTAGACGCCCATATCCATCTGCTGTGAAGGCTGTTTCATTGGTCCCAGGAAGCGCAGGGTGGGCGATACTCTGCGCAGATAGGCGGCACTCTTTGGCCAATTCCAATCCAAGTCCCCAGTGCTGTGTGCTCAACCCTACAAGCCGTTCCAGCAACCCCAGTTCCTTTGTACTCTTCTCTCCATCATCCTCCCTTAACCATCCTTCCAAATACCTCTTTATCACCACCACCCCTCCTACCTCTCAGCCCCATCCGCCTCCCCACCCAATCCACCAGCTTCCTTACCGCTCACAACGACACCACCCCCAAAACAGACAATGCCTCTCACAGCAATCAACACCGAATCCTCAAACCTACTCTTTGCAGTAAGAATCCCAATTACCGATAACCGGATCCCGCGCAGCTTGCGCAAAATACGCATAGCGCTAAGTCTCAGGTGCCCGCGCACGACCTGTTCATGCAGTGCAGTGCAGTGCATTAGGAACACAAACCACGAACCGTGGTTCGAGGAAAGTGGGAAGTGGTTGACCATTGCCTGCATGGGGCCTAGTGCGGCTGTGTAAACTGGAATACGCGCGAGTGCTGACTTATGCTTTATGAGTTTGGCGCGGCGCGGCAAGGGTGAACGGTGAGCTGGATGAGGGGAATTGGGGTGTATGCTGCGAGCTGTGAGAGTGCGGCTGAACGTGATTAGTAAAGTAGAAGTGTGTGTTGGAGTTGTTGATGATGCAGGAGAGCTGATCGGCTGCATGTTGCCGGCCGCGCGTGGTTGTGGGGGAGCGACCACAGGGCAAGGACACTGCATCGCAGTTGCGTTCTCAGTCACGTTTAGGCTGTTCAGGCCATCTATTTCACAAGTCCCGATTGCAAGCTCATCCTGAAGATTCCCTCAAATCCAGTATCCGCCTCCACTTCTATTGTGTCTGTACTGTGTAATCATACACTAGTCCATTCCAGCAAACTCCAAAAGACAATTCGCTTCCCTTCGCTACGCTAGCGATTATGTCTGCCGATTTGTATTGCCAAGTCATTGTCTGAACTAAGTGCCTATATCAACGGTGCATTGTGCAGCGGTCGAGAGCGTCAAGCAGTGTTGGCGAAGGTGCTAAAGCCTCCCGTGCTTGTGAGTAGGTGAACCATGGACGGGATCGCTTATGCATTTCCGTTGCGTCTCTTGTTTCTCGACTATCACTTCGAAAAATTGATACGACGACTTGGGCGTGAGATCATCCACTGTTCGCTTCCCAGGCACCATGCCAAGATCGTAACTTATCTGGCGAACAACGCCAGCTTTCTCCTAGGCATGACGCTTGGCAGCATCTTCCTCCATTGCGTCATATATTTTCTAAATGCCTCTAGGTAACTTCCATCCACTTCGTCCAGAGCTTTGTATAAGTAAGACGTGATGTGTGTCTGCAGAGAGAGCGACAACCCCTACATGAAGACGTTCGCCCTGCGATCCATACTCTTTGTATTATCAGTGGCCTTTCGACGTCCCAATCGCAACGGGGTCACATACGAGGATTTGCAGGAATTGTTTCTATGATCACGGTGCTTGATTTCGTAAGCGGGCGACCCGAGAGCTGGCTCTTTGGTACATCGCCTGAAACTTCAGACGTCGAGGAGAGAGATATAGGTTTTTCAGCAGAGAAGGCGGTGAATATGGACGATATATGTTGCATTATGGTAGGTATGCTGTCTTCCGCGCAATCTGACGGCAACTCACTAGTCGAAGCTTGACACATTAGCTTCACATGGAACCCCAAGGAAAATCATGCATTCCGTGTTCCATCCTTGTCAAAAACTCTGCGAAATCCAAAATCTTTGGCATCGAGAAGGCTGGCAGCATGAAAGCTGTGTTGCGGTTTTGTGATCCTGCGATGAGCTGGCCATAAATCTGCTTCTCAGCAGCATCGACAACGAGCGAGCCACAGTCTCCTGGCTGCAAATATTCATTATGCTGGAATTGGTAGAGTCTTTGGAAGTGGCTGAGATTGTAAAATCTTGCATTCAAGGGGATGGTGGACTCGATCGAACCGTTTACAACGCCGCGCGAAGTGAGGATCTCGACATTCCCCTGTCGAGGTACCGACCACATAGCAACACGAGGCTCTTTACCGAGATAGATGTTCCGTCTCACTGCATCGTCGATTGATGAGTCCACAATATTAATGGTAGCCCAATCCGCGTATTTATTCATGTCGGTGAGATTCCCTAGGCCGACCAAGGAGGCAGAACCGTCGTCGTTGTCTTTGATCGCCTCACGACTATCATAACGCTCCAAGGTGGCCTCTACCTCTGTTGTGATATTGCAGTCATCGTCGCTATCCCACCCTTCGTCCTCTGCATCATGAGATGCCGACTGACGAAACACATGCGCCACAGTCGCATATTGCCAACCCCTGGTCAAGTTTGCTGTAGCCTTTCGTAAACCATTTAGTCCACCATCGGGATTCCCGACTAGTATGGGCATGGCGATAGCGCGTACAGATTGCTTAGAGTCGTAGTAGACTGCATCTGCGATATCAGATTGGTTTTCGTCCTTTGAGCTTGAGTCTCCATCTGTAGCCAGCAAGACCAATTTTCCTGTTGGAAGACGGTTCATCAACGCTGTCGTAAATCCCTCGTAGGAGTCTAGTAGCCCATGCTTCTTGACGATGTTCTCTGCTTCTCTTGCGAACGGTTCGCTGGAACACACAGAGACCAACACTGGCACTGCAGAGCTTTCTTCTCGCCCTATCATATAGACAGTGTGAAAGAGTGCTTTCTTTCCAGGTGACTCCGAACAGTGATTCTTCAGAACGTGGTTCAGTTCATAGTCAAAACCCTCGTAAATGGTCTGCGCTGGACCAGTCGCAAGCCAACAACGTTCGCCTCTCTTCCATTTGGGCTTCTTATGGCAATCTATCGTGACGACTTCAGATCCAATGCTTTCGGTGGGATTGGGAAAGGATCGGTTGAAAATCATTGTAACGGTGAGCGGTGCGGGGTATTTGGGTCAAGCGAGCATTGGTGATGGGCTCATGATAGTCTTCGATTGAATCGCAATGACGAACGCAAAGCAAAAGAGTGCCACATGGTATCATATGTATGCGACAGCTAGAAACAAGCCATTTTGTTGGGCCGGAAGCCTTGCAGCCTGATGCTGTGTTGTCACAGCATTAGCTGCAGATGGCGAGTGGCTCAGCGCGTTCTGGTGGTGGCGATGCACATCCGTACTCAATCCATAGGCGCACGCCAATCCGGGGTTCACCGGTCAGCTTTTGACATTTATCAACGACAGCACTACAAGCTTAGCCAGCAAAATGTCTCTCGACGGAGACCCCAGACTACCTGTAACAAATGATGATAGAGTCGAAATCTTTGGGAGTCTGTGGCGACAGACCCTACGGACCCCTGTTACACCACCCTTGGACAGCCTACAACTCGAGCCATACTTCTCTTATTACACCAGCGAATGCAATCTAGCAATGCAGGCGGGCTCCGGCCGATTTGCAGCTATCAGAACCCACAAGGATATTATACGAATCGCCAAAGATCTTGGGGAGCACCAGACCAAACAGGATGCGCAGACAAAGCTTCGTGGGGAGCTCAAGCAACCTAGGAGCCAAGAAGAGACCGAAGATATGTTGGAGGGCTCATTGACATTGGTCGCTCGACTTTTGACGATGGTCGATGTCGGTCCTCGGTTATACGTATCTGATGAGCCGTCGGTCAGATGGGATGATAAAGGATCAAGTCTCAAAGATCTGTTGACAGAAAAGTTTTCACCATCTCCGTCGTTCATCCCGGAAGTCGTGGAACTAGATGAAGAGTTGACAATCAACAATCTGAGACGATTCGCTGGGCTCGAGATCGAATGGACTGACAACCTAGCTGACCACTTGCGTCTTTCAAAAGGTCGCAAGCGTATATCGATATTCCACCATGCGTCGTATCTGAAATGTCAATGCAGGTAAGGAACACATTGCAACTGTTATTGCGAATCATGCTGACCATGCGTAGCGAACTACTGCCCCCTGGACTAGCCGAGGAAACCCTCCGCACTCTGGGCTTACTATTTCCCTCCCATGACAAACCCACCAGAAAATGGGTACATGCGCAGTCTTCCATGACCAAGCCGCTTGATCTCGAGATCATGAATTGCGGCCGCATACGAGATCGGAGCATTGATCATTTCCATTATTGGAGTAAGGAATTGGGCATCTTGCAGAATATCTTCGACACCCCTCGTCAGATGACTCTGTCCCAAAGCTTGCACGACAGGAGAAATATCACTCAGTGGTATACATTTTGGATCGCAGTTGTGGTTTTAGTACTTACGGTTTTCTTTGGCTTAGTGCAAAGTGTGTTGGCCGCAATGCAGGTGTATAAGGCGTATTACCCGTCATGACAACATAAGCCTGCTCAGAATATGGAGGGTCTGGCGACCAAAAAGAGCACTGGGGGTCAAGAATGCGACTTCAACGGCCTATCTATTGCAGCTCTGTGCTGGCAAAAGAAGATACGGGAGCAAAAACATACAACAGCGGGTATTCGCTAGTGGTCACCCACCTAACTACTAATCCGCCGGTACGTTGCTTAAATAGGGCTGAGCGAACGGGAAGCCTTGTTTTCAACGTCCTATGGTCGTATGTGACATCAAATGAAAAATTGTATATTATATAGACAGTTCACAATGGTACAATGACAGCGACTTCATCCTTCTCTCCACGAGGAAACCATACCAGATCAGATCACTTCCAGCAGTTTCAATGCGTTGCAAGTATTACGGTTGCCATCCTGATGGTACTGTTGTCAGACATACATGCTAATGCGCATACCTCCATCTGTAAGCAAACAACGCATGTAAGTCTGAAAGGGTTCACATGATATCAGCAAGGCTTCTACGCATGAACGGTGATATGCGCTCTGCAGCTGAATGGATATGACCGAGAAACGTCAATGGGTAACGCTGACTGTTGGATCCCAGCTCCGGCCGCTGCTGAGACAAGTCCAAAAGGATACCACGATCGCTTACTAGCGATCGTTGCGCCGGAATAGTACTATATGCCCTTCCATCTCAACTCACTCTGGCTGAGAGGTGCCTGCAATCGCGAGGCCAATCGCGAGGCCTGACACTGACAAGGGAAACATAGTCAAGTCTCCCTCTCAGATCCCAAAATCTCAGCCCTTTTTCTGAATCACGCTCCAGTAGCAAAATCACCCCCTTAACCCCCAATTGCCAACACAAAGGGAACACCAGAGAAGCCACGAGCCGCGAACCCCGCAAGTGCCTCCTCTTTACTGCTGACAAGACCAGCACACGGCTGAAAGCGAGATCAGGGTGTTTGGAGGCGCTATTCATATGATGATGCATCGCCAATGTGGTGTTGGGCTCTGCAAATACTGCAAGGTAATCTGGCGCGAGTATCCGGAGGAGCTTCCGGCTGGAGTGAAAACTGTATTTCCTGAGTGCAGGGCTGGACATTGGAATCATTTGAGAAGAATCTTCTGGATTCTGTACTTCAGCGACGGTTCGTCTGTATGCGGTGAAGGGTCCCAATCGACTTCTCTTCAAGCTATAGAACCGAGGCAGATCTCACAACTTCGGCATCACCGCCTTGCTGCGAAGCACAGCTGCCTCATCCTCTATTCCTTTCTCTGTCCCCTCATTGATCCTCACCACCGCCCTCCCCCACGCGCGATGCTCCTTCGCGTCCTCCAACGCCCTCGCCACAGCCTCCAGCCCCCTATACTCCTCCTCATAGACGACTGGCTTCACGCTGCCATCTTCAACCAGACGCATAAACCCATTCCAGGCATCTTTCGTCCGTTGCGGGTCGTGTCTGCCGTCTTCGCCGAAGCGCTGTGATTTGCGTTAGCCAGGACTCTCAACCCATCTCTTCTACCACAGGGCCTTATTGTCAAAAGACGAACGGGACCAAAACTCACATAACCAAGCACCATCGCACTCTTAAGCAAAATACGATTCGCCCGCACCTTTTCCATCTTGCCCCCGCGGGCCGCAAACCCCACGATAACAAGCCTACCGCGGTACTTCAGACACTTGATCCCGCTCTCCACCGCGCCGATAGCATCGTACACGACATCCACACCCTGCCCTCCCGGCGAGGCAGCGCGCACCGCATCCTCCCAACGGCGGTCTCTGTAAGACACCACATGATCCGCGCCCACGCGACGGACAACATCTGCTTTGGCATCGCTGCCCACAACAGCAACGACATTACAGCCCGCGGCTTTGGCGATTTGCACCGCCATGACGCCCAGCCCGCCACTCGCGCCGAGTATGCACAAGCTCTCGCCGCGCTGCAGGCGCGCGATGCTGTGTAGCGCCCCATAGCTGACTGCCCCGCTGGCGCCCACCGCGCACGCATCCGCGTTGCTCCATTGGCCTGGGACACTGCGGATGCTGGCTTCTGGTACGCAGATTTCCTCTGCGAAGGCGCCCAGTCCGCCGCCGAAGACGCGGGTTCCTGGTTGGAGGGTCGAGGAAGACGGGGACGATATAACAGTCCCTGCGAACTCGGTGCCGAGGATAAAGGGGGGCTGGACGTGCCGCTTGTTGTTCTGGTGCAGGCCCTGGGCGTAGAGGAGGTCGACGTGGGTCACGGCTGCGTGGGTGATGCGTACATGGACGTTTTGTTCGCCCTGGGGAGTGGGTGCGGGAACGTCGGTGGGCGTGATGGAGTGAACATCGGGCGTGAAGTGGGAGATGTGAATTGCTTTCATGACTGCTGCATGAAGGGGTTTGAGTGGTTACATGGTTTTGTTCATGTGTAGGGTGACGGAGTGGTTGTGATTTAGAGCGCTGGATATGCAGGGCGGGAGATCGACCGCGGCGGTGGGGAGACGCGTGTTGCCTCGGCAAATGACTGTGCTGCACTGACATGTTATAGGGTACCTATTGTCTGCGCTCCTTAACAACTCGCCCATCACCAACCATTGTACGGGCCGTTTGATGCGGACAGCATGCCATCGTAGAAGGCGCTGGTGTCAATGCCCACCTCAGTAGGCAGAATATCCAGCAGATCCTCGAATTGCATCATATCGATGTCAAAGTTGAATGCCGCTTCCGACGGCAAAGGAACTTCGGGATTCATTGGCAACGTCGGGGGCATAACGGACGCCTCTGCAACGGCTGAGCTGTCGTACCCCTTTGGCGACTGCGGCACCGTTCCTGCCGAAGCTTGCGTGCTCGGTCTCGTCTGGGCGATGCCGTGACCGCCACGCGCTGCGTCGACTTTCTTCGTGTACTCCTGCAGCAAAGACGACAAGACTCGCACGCCATGGTTGGCAACTGAGCTGGTGGGAAAGGAGGCAAGGTACGTAACGGCTCTCTTGACCAAGGCTAGGTAGTCCTGAGTTTCGGCGTTGAAGTCAGTGCGCTGAAAGAGGTCCATGATGAGGCAGATACCGGCGGTGATGGAGAACGCCTGTTCGACCCAGAACTGCGGCTCGTCCGGCTCTCGCTTTGGATACAGCGATAGCACGTGCTTTGCGGCAGTCACACATGCCCAGCGACTGTACATGAAGCGCACGTCTTTGAAGGCCTTGTTCAGATAGCTTTGGTGAATCATGATGATCTTGTGACTGCACGACGCCTCGTGGAGTCTTCGTGCCCAGGGCACCCATCTCGGCCAGTGCGGTTGGAGAGGGGTCCGATGTGATAGAAACTTGGGGATGTTTTTGGCGTAACTCGTGCGCAAATCGCCGTCCCATTTCAGGACCAGGTTGTATCTCGATTGGTCGTCGAGATCTTCGGCATCGATCATGGCGTCTCCAAATTGCAGGACTAGATACGCATAGTCGAAGAAGTAGTTCATGACCGCCGCGAAGCAGGGTGTGCCTTCCTCAAGGGGCATAACTGTCTCCTCGTCCCAGCCGCAAGGCTTGGACGTCGTGAAGTGCTTTCGTTGTATGTTGTATCCCGGGAAAGTAGTTGAACTGGAGCAAAGCCACTCCTGAGTGACTGATGCATACCAAACACGGCGTCCAATCTCGCGCTCGATAAATGCTTCCTTCTGTTCCTCATCGAGGAATGCTATTTTACTGTCGTCAGGATGAGGGCCGATCCGGTGTAAGTTCAGCCCCTTGGCGATGACCATTGCTACGGCACGCAGGGACGCCCACTGATTCGACGAGCCAACAAGATGCTCGAATCCGTGTATGTTCATGATCGCTTGTATGGAGTAGAGGTGGTACTGCGATGTATAGTCGCCGAGGTTCAAACAGGTAACTGTGGCACTGCCCCAGAGACGCGACAGTCGCACCTTTTCCTCGATAGAGAAGCCCCACCCGAGCGACACGCCTTCAGGTGATCCTATCAGACCTGAGGCAAGGATAGAGAAGATTAAAGCCGTCCATTTCCAATCAACCGTACTCACGTCGATCTTGCCAGTCTGTTCGCATGCTTCCCGAATCTGTCTCCTCAAGGTCGGACCGTGCCACAAGCAGCCGCCCCAGAACGACACAAATTGCTCGTGGTAGTCGAGAATAGACAAGATCTTCTCTGTAGGAGGGAGCAGTGACTGCATCTGTACAGTCTCAACAGCCCTTGCCGGAGGCGAAAAGCAGCTGGTGGAGTTAGCTGCCGTCCCAGCCAGCTTCTCGAATCCCGGGTTCCGGGGCTGCATATTTTTGGACTCCTGGTCCAGTAGGGGTACAGTCGACACATCTTTTTCTGAGATGAGGGCTCCAATGGATATCTCTGGGAACCGAGAGGCGCCTGCGGATAGTGCTTCCGGCCCCACGGCGGAAAGTGGGCCGGCCAACAGTCCTGGAGATCTGAAATGTGAAGGGAGCGATTGGTCTCTAGCACGTGAAGTTGTTTGGATATCTAGAGAAGTGGTCAGCCGATGCTTCGCACTCTGCACACATACATAAACAAGCATCCGCAAAAGATCGCCACAACGGCACGATCAAACATACCAGGGGTCAGCGCGGGCAATTTGAGCTGATCAACAGCAGGCATCGCCGGCGGCGTATTCAGCGACGCGGTACTGTCGCTGCCCGCAGGCCACGAGGTCGCGGGCGACGACTTTCTGGGGTACTTTCGATGTATGCTTGGGTCATATCCACCGGCCCAGACGGTACTACACAGGTGGCCCTCATTGTTCTGCACGCACCGGCTACACGGCGCCTTGCCAGTCGTACTCCGATCGCACTTTTGCCGGCGCTGGCTGCAGCGCGTGCATGTTTGGCGCTGTTTAGGCATGCCGCGGGAGATCCTAGCAGCAGAACGTCGGGGGTGCGGCTGGCGGCTTCAGACGCGCTCTGGAGTCGCTCCGGGGTTCAGGCTCCACGTGCGCTGGGGACTCTCGCGCAATGAACCAATGCGCTCAAAACCCCTCTGTTGTCCGCTTTGATGGGGTGTCTCGTTGATAATGAAATTGTCACTAGGTATCGCATGGGAGGGAAGATTCAATCGTTGTACGATAGGCAGCGTACATCAAACACAAAAGACCGAGAAACCGAGACCGAGTCATCCGCCGCGTGTGCGGGAGGCTACGGCTCGTTCTTAACTAAAACCCATTTCGCGAGACCGCGTGTGCACCCGCGTCGTCACCGAGTTGTGGGTCGAATCCGTCTCGTAACGGAGTCTTTGTCCGGCGGAATATTCCGCTCAGACGCATTGCATTGCACTGCACTGCACTTTGCTTGGCCGCATGTGGTAGGGCTGAGGAGGTGGCTCCGATTCCGTATCAGATAGCGAGCTTTTATAGAAACGCCGAGGCGCTGGCATCAGTTCCTCAGGCTCTCGAAACATTGACGTGCATATCCTGGCCACGTACCTCGCAGGGCTGAAGAATTGACTCCGGCTCCAACACCAATCAAGAGCTAATACATCACAAGTTCATGACACCAATTCTCATAAACACACAAAATCCACACCACCACCCACTCACAACCCACCCAAGGCATCTCGAAGCCCCACAACCCACCGTCACTCCCGCAACCTCAATCCAACAGCCCCATTCCAACAGGGGGCAATAGCTAACAAAGCTTTATACACTATCATCTCAAACCCACGCCTTGTGTAGTCGGACCAACTCCCCTGCCCTACCTTAGACCAGAATCTCCCTGGAAAGCTACAAACACCAATACCACCTTTCCTTGGCACCCATTACTGCGCATACCTCTTTAACCTTGAAAACCGATGACTCGGACAATGGCTCCCTTCCCCACCTCACCTCACCTCACCTTACCTCACCACACCACCCAGCCAGATTGTAGGAACGTTCGAAACAGTGAGTGGTAGTCACATTGGTATCGGTATTGGTATCACACATCCCCCCCCCCCCCCCCCCCCTCCCCCCCCCCTCCCCCCCCCCCCCCCCCCCCCAAGACCCCCCCCCCCCCCCCCCCTCTTACTCTTCCCCTTCCCTCACTCCAAATAGCACGGAATCCCATACACCACCGCAGCTGCACCATTCAAATACTTCAAATAGCACGCTTGCCTGGCATCCCTGACCGCCTCATCGAGGCCGACACCCCTCCTATACACGCCACCTCTGCGCTCAGCGTCACTAACCTGCTTCCCCTTGGCATTGGCCTTTGCTCTCCCCTTCCCCTTAGCCTTGCTAGGCGTCTTCGCAGGCGCAGGCTCCGCATCATCCTGCGCCTCAGGCCAAAGCCCCCACAACTCGCCACACCGGACCGCAAACCGATCGCAGTCCTTATCCGTGACGTCCCACAGCATGCCCACGACCGCGGGCGCGCCGGCCGTCAGGTAGCTGGTCAGCATGCCGCTGGGTTCGTAGATACCGTTTTCTGTGAGGTGGACTGAGGAGCAGCCGAAAAGGAAGGCGGTTGCGCAGCCGGGCTTGGAGGGCGTCGTCTCGTCTGGGGTAGCCGGTTTGCCCGGGTACAGCTTGCGGACGGCTTTCTGGCGCACGAACTGCGCGCCGCTGCCGTGGCCGAAGTAAAGGAGGAGGGGTTGGGTGCCCAGCGCTGTTGAGAACTCGGGTTCTGTGGGGGGGCGGGAGTGGATATGTGTCCACTGGCCTTGCAGCGCGTTGATGACGGGTTGCAGCGTTTTGGAGGTGTTGGCTAGATCGCCGCCCGGGTTGAGGATGCTGGTGCCGCCGGTTGAGGCAGGGATGTAATGGCCAGGTGCAGCTTGGGCTGTTGTGGATGGCCGCAGGGAAAGTAGGCGCTCTCGCAGCGCGGCTAAGGATGGGAGACGGGAGACTGATAGCTTTTGCAGGCATGGGAGGGACTCCCAGGGGAAACCATGCAGAGAGTTGTCCAGCATGAGGATCGTGTGTGGTGTTGACGAAGGCGTGCTCTGCGCATCGCTGTGGTAGGCTCTCAGTGCATCTTGTGTCGCAATGACCATGGCATCAAAGTCAATCTCGTCGATGGCGTTGGCCTCCCCATTGAACTGAAGGATGTCAACGACAAAGTAGATCAAATCGGTGAGCTCTTCGTCGACGTCGAGCTCCTCGCCCGCGATATCCCCAAGTCCAATGAACAGCTCTAAGACCCTCGTGTCCAGTACGACAGGCTTCGGCTGGGTCTTCTTGCTGCGAGACGGTAGGTGGCGGTTCAGCATGTCCTCGAATGCCTTCCGGAACGTTGCGAGTAAGGCCGGCTGCCGCACATGCTGTGAGAAGATACCCTTGAACCCACCAAGCCAGATATTCTCCATATTCACAAGCAACTCATGAAGACGTGTGTCGAGTGCTTCGCGTTCATCCCACCACTGCTGTCTCGCTTCTCTGGATGTCATGTCTTTTGCGCCGCGAGTGCTAAAGTCACTCAACTCAATGATCTCATCAAAATCTCGCTTTCCATCTTCAAAAGTAAATTCATCCTCGTCCAGATCACGAGAAGCATGGCGCGCCAATGGTAGACGAAGAACGAACGGAGCCACACCGGCCTCAAATCGTGTGACATAGAGCTCATCGTGAGCCTCATTGAGCCCAAGAGATATTGCTGTCCAAGACTCTGGGATGATGTCGATGTACTCATGCTGGAAGTCAGATGCCGGTGTCAAATTGAAGGTGGAAGCTTCGAGCAAGGGCCAACTCAGGTACTCTTCGCGCGACAGTTGCTCTTTCTCTGATTCTACAAACTCTTGCGCGAGTCTTAAAGCGTTGCACTTGGGAATTTCTGCTAGATGTCAGTCGATGAAACGTATTTCTTGTATTTCGTCCACTCACCACTAGTATACGCAGCGTAGAGCGGGTGCACAGATCCACGAGCTTCAGACACGGCAGATAGTAAGACTGTGATATGACCAAGCGCATTAGAGACCTGTTGGAACAAGTGATTCGATCCGTGCGTAGCAGACAAAGCATGCACCTCGAGCAGATGCTCTCGCGCTTGACGAAGCGTATCCGTGAAGTCAACTTTCGCGACTGCTGTTCTCTTTCCACGGCCTCCTTTGGCTTTCGTGGTAGCTGCAGGCGTGGCTTTCTTAAGAGACACGCCTTCAGACATCCTCCTATCCTTTGCACCAATAGCAGGGAATGCGATTGTAGATTCTGGCAGTGTGTTGAAGGCAAAGTCAGCGGCGATCTGCTGTGCACTCTCTGCAAGCATCAACTTGAATTTCGCCCAAGTGTGCTGGACGTCACGGTCAGCACCGACTTGAAGATCCTGCACCCTCTCAATGAGGGTTGTGGCTGCTTTGAGATTGTCTTGAAGCAGGTTCGCGAGCACTCCCCTGTGAAGGACTTCAGCTTGCAGAGCTCGCAGAGTCACACATTGGTCTGCAGTGCTAATAGTCTCCGAGCTCGGAGCGGCGATCATGTTCTTGGGTCGACCTTTTGGTGCAGACTTGGTGATGCTTGTTGCACTCGCTGCGCTTGTAGCACCGTTCCGTGAGCGGGACCCAGTAGCAGATCGCGCACCTGCACGTGAAGTGGGTCTAGATGTGGGTTTTGCTGCTGGCTTCTGGGGCTTGGTCGTTGCCGCTGCATTACTGGATTTGGTTTTGGAGCTTTCGATGCTCATACCAGCGATTTGTGAAGCAAGTGAGTCGAGATCAGGATGTATGGCGCTGAGCGATTTGACGTAGTCCGGACCGGTGAGATCTTTCAGGAGCTGTTCCAACACAGCGTATGAAGCTATCTCCTCGTCAATGTCTCCGGTACAATGATGTACCCTTGCAACAGCGGAGTGGTACGCTGCCATAGACAGGCACTTGCGATCTGGGGGCAAATCGAGCGCTTTCAGCAGCGGCCCAGCTTTGTCCGGCCGACCACTCTGTGCCCAACATGCTGCTTGCCAGCTTGCATTGTCAGTCATCAAAGATGGCGAGCGGGTGGCTAGAGCGACCTTCTCTGCTTGTTCCGCAACGTAAATTGCCTCCTGTAATAGTCCCTGATTTGCGAACACTTGTGAGTGTTGCATGAGCCCCCGGTACAGTGAAGGCACCATGAACCAGAATTCTGCGCCCCCAAGTGATTCATGGGTATTCGACGATACTATCGGCGCCCCTTTGTCGTCACGCATGGAAGTGAGGGGATCGACACTTAGTTTGCTTGAACCATCCACCATGGATGCGTCGCTCTCAGCAAGTGCCACTTTCTGTGCGTTGGCTTTGGACTCAAGCGCAGCCCACATTCGGCGATTGAGTGTCACGCTCTGTCTCGCGTAACGTGCGGCCTCTTTGTGGGATCCTTTCGAAGCGGCAAGGAGCGAGTAGACATAGCAAGCGTTTGCTAGAATTGTATTGTACCGGAGTCGTTGTGACAATGTAGCAGAGGGCGCCGATAGTTCTATGAAAGAAGCATCGCCTCGTGCAATCGATTCGGCATTGGAAAGGATGGATGCGCTATAGTCGTCAGTCGAATCACGAGGCCAATGATGTTGAGTTTACATACCACTTATCCGTGTTACCGATGCGGAAGAGATATTCAGCGTAAGCTGTGTGCCATCTCAGCTTTGCCTCCGTCGAAGTATTCTTTCGACTGGTGAGAAGTTCGGCCTTCGCCAAAGACAGCCCAGCCTTGCCAGTATAGCCAAGGTGCAGGAACTGCAACGCAAGCGCTACAAGGCTACTGACAAGATCCGAGGCATCTGTGTTATTCTGCAACTCGAAGATTGTGACTAGAAGGTGCAGGACAGGCAGTGCAAGATACTCTTCGCCTTTGGCGTTGAGACAATCAACACAAGCTCGGAGATCTTGGATCCAGTCGTCAACATCACCGATGCGTTTACCCAAGGCGGTCCAACTGGACGCAGACTTTGCCAGAAACTCCCAAGTTGCGAAACATTGTCGAAGTGATTCGACAGGCAGAGAAGGCTGTTGTAACGCCAATTTGAAGCTGCAAAGAGCCCGGAGGTGCTCTTTGAACCGTGACAAGCCTTCGTCGTCTGCTAAGTCATCCATACGGATGCTGTCTGAGGAGATGTCTAGAGGTAGCATCTCGTGTGATACTATGTGGGGATGGTCTTGCGAAAGCTGTAGAAGAAGAGCGCTGGCCCTCAACCGCCGAATAGGAAATCGCTCAGGACTGTAGCTTTGAAGGATCAGCTGTACCAGGGTTCTAACAGAGTTATTGAGGTTCGCGTCCCACTGCCGATTTCTGGAAAGCGTCCTAGAGAAGAGGAGCAGCTGCCACTCCAAGATCGCCCCTCTTACCTCAGGCCGCAGATAGGCATCGTCATAATATGCAAGCTCGTTGGTGCGCTTTACGCCATGAGCTAAGTATGAACGATGAAGTGCTCTCAGAAGTCTTCCAAGGGCTGTAAAGGCACCGTCCCCTTCCAGCAAGGCCTGAAGAGAATGCTGCCCAAGACCTTCTGCAAATGCCGGATCATTAGAGTAGATGTGGTATCCGATACATTGTCCGAACGCCTTGCGCGCCTCGCCCGCTTTCTGAGCACTTTCCAAGGTCTCACCCAAACGTTCCAGTTTCATGGCCAGATGACCTGCTTCTTGTTGAGTCTCTGAGCCTTCCGAGACAAGATCAATCGACCTCCGCATGGCCACCACAAGGAGCTCGGGGTCGATAGCAGCAGACTTTCGTAGTTGCAAGTATGTGTTCCAGTATGCATTGGACAGTTTGACGAGACATGATGAGACCACATCTCCTGCTTGTGGATCTGCCACCACGTTGCTCTCGAACTCTTCAGCAAGTCTGCGAAGAATATAGCAGCAATCTTGCAGAACAATGTCCAGCTCAGACCAGAGCTCGGGACTGCTCGTGGAACGCTTGCAGCATGTCAGGACAGACTCGACAATGCTCTTTGAGCACTTCCATGCCATGTTGACGCGATCCTCATGCCCTTTCTGGGGATCTGATTCTGCCTCAGTCATGCTTCTGCGTCCTATAAATCGTGCAGAAAAATGCACACTGGCGCCTATCATGGAAATAGCACGCGCCTGAGTCGCAATGTCATCTGAACTGAGCGTCCGAGCTGACAAACCAGCAGCGAGCGACCTCGTTGCAGCTCGTCTCAGTGCGTTAGCCTCCATGAACAGCGAGTCAAGATCTGTGGACGATCCACCCAAATGTCCCCGCAAAGCTTTCAGAGCAGTAGCTATGGCGTCCTCGAGTCCGGGTTTAGTTTCCCCTTTATTCACGGCTTCTAGCGAGACAGTCGCAATGCGGACCAGACGGCATGCTTGTTTAGCCGCGGAGCTTGTTGACACAGCGTTCCCGTCCGGGGCAGCAAGCCAGCGTAGGGCTTCATCAGACAGACCTGCAACCTGCGCGAGGCTGCATAGGGTCTTGGTGAGTGGTGCTGCAGAGCCAGAAGCTCCAGGGGTCAGAAGCTCTTGGCCCAGGAGCTCTAAGCTCAGCGATTTCGCCAGCTCATACTTCTCAGTAAGTGGCAGCTTCGATCGCCGAGCATAAGTAACCAGGCACTTTGCAAAGGGCTCCACGAGCTCGCGATCCTGATTGCTTTTATGCTGAGCCAAATCCCACCAAGTCTTCCGTATTGTAAAAGCGAGGTATTGTAGACGAAGGACGATATCGGGTGATGGCTGGAGTGGCGCTCCGTCGTCGGACGTTGCTATGCTTGGGCAAAGCGAGAGGATGGTCTGGGCAAGAGACTCGAGTTGCCGGGCGGCTTTCGGGGCGCCAGTTGGTGTGCTTGCAAGCTTTTGGAGAAGATTTGCCGGCGAGGACTCGTTCGATGCCTGCAAGTGTTCCCACGCCGCTTCAATTGTCGGTGCTTTCTTAGTCCTTGCGATGACGCGCAATGTGTAGATTTGGAGGTTTGCGACAATGGGTAACGCCGGGCTCGAAGAATCAATGCACCCAAAGTGGAGGAGAGACGCGAGACTCTCCTTCTCTGCTGCCGCCTTTTGTACTGCTCCAGGCTTCTTGACGACGGCACCAACGTCCTTCTTCTCTGTGGGGCCCAGGAAACTCTCCAGCCTCCTCTTCAAAAGCCTGATCTCCTTGACAGCCTGGCTGTCCAGTCCAAGGGCTACCAATTTTCCAATAAGGGCCAGGACGCCATTCTCCAGCTGCAGCTCCTGCCCATCTTTACCCACAACCTTCTTGGCCTCGGCAGTGCCCAAGTATGCAAATGCTGCCCGTGCGCACTCTGCCGTCGCCACCAAGCCAGGGTCAGAGCCTGCAGAGACGGAGGAGGCAGCAGACGAGGGGCGCGTGGAAGCGGGAGTCCTGCGCCCTGCGTTGGCCGTTTGCGTGACGGGTCGCTCTTTCAAGGCCTTTTGAGTGGCAGGCGGCGGTCGGGCAGCTTTGCGCGCTGTATCGTCGCTCGGGGCGGGCTTCGCGGGTCGTGTAGGCGGGGCGGTTGCCTGGTTCTTCAGCGCATCGGCGAGCGTCTTGAGTGACAGATTGGCAACCTCGGTCGCCAGTATGTACTTTTCGCGCGGTGCCAGTACAGCGGGCTCCGACTTGGGCGCATCTTTCCCGGCAGCAGCAGCAGCCTTCGCGGCGTCGGCCTTCCTCCTCAGCGCGCCGGGAACCTTCACCCCAACATTCTCCTTCTGCACCGGCTCATCGCTCTTCCGACTGAGCAGATCTCGCAGTGTATTCACCGTTGTGTCTGTGCATGACGTCGTGGTTCGCAGGTCGCTCTTGATGCGTTCGGTGCGGGCGCGTGTGGACTCGGTTTGGGCGGCCATTAGTCGTCGAGCTCGGGGCTCTATTAGGGTAGCAGCGCTGCCTGCGCGCTCTAAGACTATACAGAAAGTCAAAAAGATATCAGCACGAGAAGGTGCAAGGTTGCACAGGCCGAATTGACATGGGACGCGAGCAGCGAGTGGGCCCCGACAACGCCCCAAACAAACAAATCGATAACCCAACGCGAGCCTAGTTCGCTTTCTCGCGTGCCGGCACCAGTGCCGTATGTAGGCAGGGTCCACGGGATGGTATGCACCGAGGTCGCATCATTTACCCCACATCTCAGCACGCGATCTACTGTGATAATTGGGTGGACTATGATGCTGTCCATTCAGAATGGTCCTTTTCGTCATGGAGAGTCTCTTTCATTCACACTCGTGACCAGTCCGGCATCATGGCAGAGAACACCAGCGACTATGACCTGTCACAGCCAATTACTTCTACCTCCGGCTTGAAGCAGGGTCTCGCAGGCTATGGAGACCCGCACTTCTCCCTGTTCTTGCGAAAAGTGTTTATCAAAGCCCTAGGGCAAGTATTGGTTTCCAGAATTGTAACTTTCCTAACCCTAGTTCAATAGCTACGGCGAAGATGCTCTATCCAGACCTATCATTGGCATCATCAATACTTATAGCGGATTAAATCCTTGTATGCAAACAACATTGAAGAATGAGCGGGTGTTGATTCCAAGACAGGCCATGGCAATACTCCACAGCTTATCGAAGCTGCCAAAAGAGGCGTGCAGTTGGCTGGAGGATTGGCCATTGACTTTCCCACCATCAGCGTTGCAGAGAGCTTCTCAGCACCCACCAGCATGTTTCTGCGCAACTTGATGAGCATGGATACCGAAGAGATGATCCGCGCCCAGCCTGTTGATGCATGTATCATGATAGGGGGTAATGTACGCCTGTTCCTTAAGATCGACTGCGATACTTACACTCATATCAGGATGTGACAAGACAGTTCCAGCACAGATTATGGGAGGCATATCTGCCAACAAGCCAGTGCTACCCTTAATCACTGGCCCAATGTCAACTGGCAGTTACCAAGGCAAACGGATCGGTGCTTGCACCGACTGCCGCAACAATTGGGCTTCGTTTCGAGCTGGTCAGATCGAGATTGAAGAGATCGCTGAAATCAATGAGGAGCTCGCACCTACAGTGAAATGCCCTTCACATGTCTTTCATTCTGCTTTAACTAACGCGTAACAGATTGGCACTTGCGGTGTCATGGGCACTGCTAGCACCATGGCGTGTCTGACGGCTGCTCTCGGGCTCATGCCTCTGAAAGGAGCGAGCGCGCCAGCAGTATCTGCCGCTCGATTGCGCGTAGCAGAAGAGACTGGACGCAATGCAGTTGCAGTGGCAGCTGCCAAACGGTCACCTCAGGCCATACTATCCCGGGAGTCCTTTCTGAACGCGCTCGTCGTACTCCAAGCAATCGGCGGAAGCACCAACGGCATAGTGCATCTCTTGGCCATCATAAACAGACATCCTGAACTTGAGGGAACACTAACTCTCAAAGACATCGACGACGTAGGCAGAACCACGCCACTCATCGTAGACCTGAAGCCCAGCGGAGATAACTACATGACTGATTTCCACAATGCAGGCGGCATGTTGGCTCTCCTGCATACGCTGCGTCCTCTCCTCCATCTCTCAGCTATGACGATCAACGGGCAGACGCTGGGCGAGGTCCTTGACGCCACACCATTCAAGACCTTCCCATACTCATCATCTATCATCCGGCCTCTTTCCGACCCTCTGGCAGCATCGTCAAGCCTCGTCGTCCTCTACGGCAACATCGCACCTGAGGGTAGCGTAATGAAAGCTTCAGCCTCCAAGGACCGCGCGCTTTTATCGCATTCTGGTCCTGCAGTCGTGTTCCGCAACGCCGCAGACCTTGCTCAGCGCATCGATTCGCCAGACCTACAAGTCACACCCTCCTCCGTTCTGGTCCTCCAGAACATCGGCCCGCTGGGGTACCCCGGCATGCCCGAAGCCGGGCTCATCCCCATTCCACGCAAACTCAGTCGTGAAGGCGTAGTGGATATGCTGCGAATCAGTGACGGGAGGATGAGCGGCACAGCTGGCGGGACGATAGTACTGCACGTGTCGCCTGAGTCTGCACTGCCGGAGAGCGTGCTGGGCATAGTACAAGACGGCGATAGGATTATATGTGACGTGGAGCAGCGGATTCTAAAACTAGACGTCGAGGATGACGAGATTGCAAAGAGGTTAAAGGCGAGGAAGGAGTTGTTGCTTGGGGGTCCGAATGTGCCGGTGCAGCCTTCAGTCTTATCTGAGCGCGCGACAAAGAGAGGATATCGTGGACTGTACGAGAGAACTGTCAATCAAGCGCACGAGGGCGCTGACTTCGATTTCCTTACAGCAAGTGGACCGAGGTCTTCACCTTGATTGATCATCCCCGGATCTACATGTATATGGTTCCGGAAGCGTTGGTGGAGTGGAGTGGAGTAGCAGTAACTCCGAATGGTTCTCCAATCGGAAAGGGCAGGGACGATCCCCGCTAGGTAGGCCTCGGTGTATGCTTACACCACATGCGTCAGCTTCCACTTTCTTGTGACAACAACATCCCATCTAGCAATTGAGACAAGACATAATCTGTGGATGCAATGCCTGCGTTGAGACCAGTTGTGAGTCGTGCACGTAGGAACGACGACACACGCTGACCAAACAGCTCCGAGTGCTCTTCCTCGCCCTACTCGCCCCATGGCTGTACGAGCGTTACAATGCCTTCTCTCCCATGCTATCAAACCGGCCATCTGCATTCCAAAATCTGCGGACCTTCAAGAGCTATGAAATCAAGTACCGCGAGCAACTACGGAATTGCGAAGACGTGATCATAGAAAAGTCTCTAGGCCTCGCATTCCTGAGCTGCGACCCAGGACGCGACCGCTGGAATACAGTGATGGTTCGTGCATGCCTCAAAAGAAAAAGAACATTCAAAAAGAACGTAAACGTATGTACTGACAGTATTCAGGGGACCTTCCACCCCGAAAACCCCACCATCGACAAAGCCGGCATCTACATCTACGACTACGCGACTCCAGGCCTGACTGACGCGGCGCGGCTTACACAACTCCCCATCGACGAGCCAGACCTGCATCCACTAGGCCTCGCCTTCGACGCCTGGACCTCGACTCTGTACGTCGCCAACCACGCGCGCAACCGGCCCTCCCACCTCCTGATCCTCAACATCGACATCGACTCCCGCACCAGCACGCTAATCTCCCACTTCACACACCCCCTGCTGCACGCCCCGAACTCCATCCAGGTGCTTGGGAACCACCAGATGTATGTGACAAACGACCATTACATCCGCGCGGCTACCTCCCCGTTCTTGTCGAAGGTCGAGACGTTTTCTGGGGCGCCTGGTGGCACTGTGGTGTTTGTCAACACCCGGGCTCCCCGCGAAACGCGCGTGGTGGCGCGGGTGCCATTTGCTAATGGTGTGGAACTGCTGAACGAGACGACGCTGGCTGTGGCGTCCAGCTCCAAGCCCGGCGTGTACCTCTTTGACGTGAACGAGTACCACGATCTCGCCCTCAAGAACGTGATCAAGACGCCTGCGGCCGTGGATAATCTGTCAGGTGAGAGCGACGGGCGGCTGCTGATGGCGGGACATCCATTTGCGCCGGGGTTGATGCAGGTAAGTAAGGGGAGGGCAGGGTGTGTTGAAGATGGCAATGAGGAGGAGAGGGAGAAGTGCAGGTGTGTGGCGCCGAGCTGGGCGGCGGAGTGGAGTGAGGCAGGAGGGCTGGTGGAGCTGTACAAAGACAACGGAGAAGAATTCTGTAGTAGCAGTACGATCGTAAGGGATAGTAGTCGGGGCGTGGGAATTGTGAGTGGGTTGTATGAGAAGGGGGTTTTGGTGTTCAAGACGTAAGACGTGATGGGGACTGGTTCAAAGTATAGTCTACGAAGCAAACAATATGCGTACTTTATTTGGCGGAAATAGAAAGCTATCAAGCAATGGAGAAAGGTATTACTGGCCATATATGGCTCCTTGAAATGCACAGTATACCTTGGCGTGACTGCGTGCAGATGTATTCTACGGGTTGATAGCTGCCATTGCTAGAAGGAGCGCTTGAACTTACGGGCAGTGACGATTGATCTACTTACCGTCCTTATGAGACTACCACGGGTATTTCCCCTACAAAGAGCCGTTCGTATGGATGGAGGCGTTACTCATACTCTCCACTTTAACCAAAGCATTGCACTGAATTAATCCTTCTGGATACCGAGCCAACTGCTCGGAGCTGGTGGGGTGCAATTTGGGCTTAGTAGTGGGCCTGATTCAGGTACACGATCACAGCGCAAACCATTGACATGTTTCGCCTCTTAGGATTTTCTACAGCGGGTCGCGCAAACTTGCACCAAACGCTGATTAATGGCGTCTAGGCAGGCAAAAAGACAAGGAGACCTAGCGGGCCGTTAAGGAAGGTGGGGACTCTCACAGGCAAACTAGCCCGCACAAGCTAGGCCTTACCAAATGGATACGACTTTTCGTGCAAAAACCGTCCGGATGCGACCAATCTTGTCTCTCAGAGATGGCGTGCTTGGTTGCATCCTGATTGCAGCCACTGCAGCTGCTGTAATGTGACAAGCTTCGCCATGAGCTCTTCAGATTGCTTGATATTCGCGCGAGGCGCGCCCCACCGTCAGCACTTGGATATCTGGCGCTTGCTTTTGTATATGAGAGGGCATATGGTCGCACAACCCGCGAGGCAGGCCCTGAATTCTCGAATACCCACGACCTCCGCGCGACTCAGTTGAAAAAGAGATGGACCCGGCCAAGATGGCGACACACGACGACGCGGAAAAGGGACCCTACAAGCATTCGGACCCGGCTGCATCGCTCGAGCGCGAGCACTCGCACGATGTCTTTGTTAATGAGGACCGCCTGCGCCGCTCGCTCTCTGCGCGACAGGTGCAGATGATTGCCATCGGCGGAACCATCGGTACAGGGCTGTTCCTCGGCACCGGCAAGTCGCTGGCTACGGGCGGGCCCGCCTCGCTGCTCATCTGCTACAGCATTGTGGGCGCGATTGTGTACAGCACCATGCTCGCGCTGGGCGAGATGGCCGCGTTTGTGCCTGTCGCGGGCTCGTTCTGCACGTTTGCGGGTCGCTATGTGGATGATGCTTTTGGGTTTGCGTTGACCTGGAATTACTGGTTCAACGATGCTGTGAGCACCGCAGCGGATTTGGTCGCCTTGCAGCTACTCGTGCAGTACTGGACGGACGTGTTTCCCTGGTATGCGCTTGGCATCATCGTATGGGTGTTTGTTGTGTTGGCAAATGTCATCAATGTGCGCGCGTACGGTGAGCTGGAGTATTGGCTCAGTTTGTTGAAGGTTGTGACGATTATTATCTTCATCATTCTGAGCATTGCTGTCAACGCCGGCGGCAATGAGGGATACGGTTACATCGGCGGCAAGTTCTGGACCATTGGCGATGCGCCGTTTGTGGGAGGAATTGGAGGATTCGCTTCTGTCTTCGTGACAGCGTCGTTCGCGTACGGCGGTACCGAATCGATCGCCATTACAGCTGGAGAGACGAAGGACCCCGCAAGGACAATGCCGAAGGTGGTCAAGAACGTCTTCTGGCGCATCTTGCTGTTCTATCTCCTGTCAGCGCTCATGATTGGTCTGAACATTCCCTACAACTACCCCGGCCTCAGCACAAAGTCGAGCCGCACATCGCCCTTCACCATCGCCTTCCAGATGGCCGGCTCCAAGGCCGCGGGATCTTTCGTCAACGCAGTCATTCTAACGTCGGTCATTAGTGCGTGCAACCACGCTCTTTTTGCTGGATCACGTCTATTATATACCCTAGGAAGCAACGGCCACGCCCCCAAGGTCTTCACGAAGTTGACGAGGTATCAGATCCCGTGGGTTGCGGTTCTGACCACTTCGCTTGTCTCCATCGTTCTCTTCTCGCTCTCCTTCGCGGGCTCCGGCCAAGTCTGGACATGGCTCCAAAACATCGTTGGCGTGTCTAACCAGCTCAGCTGGGTCTGCATCGGCATTGCGTCGCTGCGGTTCCGCGCGGGCCTCAAAGCCCAAGGAAAAGAGCACCTGCTGCCCTTCAAGAACTGGATGTACCCCTGGGGCCCGATTCTCTGCATCGTCCTCAACATCTTCATCATCCTCGTGCAGGGCTGGACAGCTTTCAGCCCATCATTCGGCGCAATCGACTTCGTCAGCTTCTACCTCGAGCTGCCGATCTTCGTGGGCATGATCATCCTGTGGAAGCTGATCAAGAAGACAAAGTTCAGAAGGGCGCACGAGATGGATCTCGAGACGGATGTGTACACAAAGGAGGACATGGAGCCGGAGCAGAAAGGATTGAAGGGGACGGCTAAGCGCATCGGCACGTGGTTCTGCTTCTGAGCCAGGCGGTCCAGCCCCGACATAGATATCTATGGTACCTACCTAATTCATAATTCCAATTCCAATTGAGTCAATTCCCGGCGCTTGCTGCCCAGAAACACATCCCGCGGGCAGAATATTTCGTGGTAACCAGCTCCGCCGACACCCTCGGTCGCGTCTCCGCGCAGTCTGGGCCCCACCATTTCAAACGCCGACACCCCCGCCATCGGCAACTGACGCCATAATCTCCAGCCTCAAACCTCCCCCATAAACACCTCCCCCCCTCTCCCCCAATTACCATTCCTCCCCATGCACCGTCTGCGCCAATTGACCGCCCAAATCCCGCGCAAGACATTCTACACCACATCCCCTCCACCCCCCACCATCATGCCCAAGCTCCTCTACCCCACCTCCCTAGCCTTCGACGCCTCGCTGCTCGAAGGCTACAGCGTCGACCTCGTCCCGTACGACGTCAAATCGCCCATTCCCTCGGAGCACACGGACGCGCAAGTCCTGATCACATGGACCAACAGCGCCTCCAACCTCAAAGACGCAGCTCAGCGACTCACCTCATTGCGGTGGATCCAGTCCCTCGCCGCGGGCCCCAACGACGTCCTAGGCGCGGGCTTCGATCCGAAGAAAATCACAATCACGACTGGCAGCGGGCTGCACGACCACACAGTCGCAGAACACACACTGGGGCTTCTCCTCGCCGCCGCAAGGAAGTTCCACTTGATGCGCGATGCGCAGGCTGAAGGACGCTGGCCCGGCGAACTGGGCGGCCCGCAGCCTGATAGGCCCAAGGGCGCGTTTACGACGCTTCAGGGTGCGAATGTCGTGGTTTGGGGCTTCGGGAATATCGCAAAGTGCCTCACGCCCTGGCTTGTGGCGCTGGGGGCTAAGGTCAAGGGCGTGGCGAGGAGTAAGGGCGTGCGCGATGGTGTTGAGGTCTACAGTGAGCAGGATTTGGAGACTATCTTGCCCGAGACGGATGCCCTGGTTATGATTCTGCCTGGTAGCGAGGCGACGAATAATGCGCTGAGTCGGGAGAGGTTGGCGCTGTTGCCGAAGCACGCGTGGGTTGTTAATGTGGGGAGGGGCACGAGTGTGGATGAGGAGGCGCTGGCGGATGCGTTGGAGAAGGGGGAGATTGGCGGCGCGGCGTTGGATGTGTTTGTTAAGGAGCCGTATCCGGAGGGTGGTCGCTTGTGGAAGACGCCGAATACGATTGTCAGTCCCCATGCTGCGGGGGGTAGGCCCCAGGATCCGGAGGATTTGGTGGCGTGGAATTTGAGGAAGTTTTTGGCCGGGCAGGAGTTGAAGAATGTTATTTAGATGGATGTGGGGTGTATAGTGAGGCTGTGCGCTTGCTTTGTAAACCAAAATATTCATCCTTTTTTTCATCCATTGATGTCCTTCGCAACTGCTCTTTCCCTCTTACCTCCAAAGACCGTGCCGATGCACAATCCCTTTTAACATCCGCATCAACGATACAGCCCCCACCCTTGATACCTATTCCCATAGCAATCCAACTCCCCCTCATCCGCATCAAGAGGCTTCCTCACAACCGTTATATCTCCAGGCCAGTAACCCTCCACATCCGGATCAACCTCACCCATATCAAGCAGAGTACTGTACGCAGCCCTCCTCTCCCTGCGATACTTCCCGATCTCAGCTACAACATCAATCCGCGGCTGAACTACAGGGTCAAGCTTCCTGGGCCGGGGCGGCGCAGCAGGTCCATGTACAGCGAGTTCGAGGCCGCTCATTGCTGCCAGAGGCAACCCGCGACCGGGCTCTTGTGTCGGGACGCCGCACTCCTCGTCGCCGAAGAAAGAAAAGTCGTGAGTTGCTGCTTCCCAAAAGGCTTCTGAGTCTGCGTCCTCGGTGGAGGATTTCGTGGGGTAGGCTCGCCAGCTCGTGGAGATTTTCTTGTGCTCGACTTGCGGCGGCGCCATTTCGAAGACTATGTGTCGCAGTGCGAAGACGCTGCGTGCGTATTCTTTCTCGGCGACGGTCCTGCTGCGGCCCGGTGGTAGCATGTAGGTGTGCCGTGCGCGTTGTTTGGCAATTGATGCCTCTTCTGCAGCGTCTTTGATGTATTGGATAAGTCGGTGGACGATGTTTGGGTCGTCTGTTGATGTTGGCACGTCGGTCAGAACCAAGGTGTGAACCCTCGGAAGCATGCCTGGGTGCAGCCGGTTCTCTTGTGATTGCCGGAGCTCAAGTCTGGCTTTACGGTCTTCGACAAAATGGATGGAATTTTGTCTTGACCGTTGGTTCGTCGAGCCATCGGATATAGAGTCGCGTGCGCTGAGCAAGACAGGTGAAAGCGCTTCTGGACGATCAGGTGAAGAGTCTCCCGTCGATGTCGTCCTTGAGTCTCTACTTGGTAGGCGAGTGCAGTTGGATGATATAGGCGAATCTACAAAGACAGGCTCTGGCGCATATGCTGGGCCTCTTTTGACTTCGGGGGACTCCGCTGTAATTTTGATCGACGGTGGCCTTGCAGAACCTCCAGTATTGCGCTGTTCTGCCAGAACAGTTGGGAAGGACCCAGGAAGTTCTACTGGAAATGCGGGACTACCAGGTAATTCAAAAACAGCGGTTTCCACTGAGCCAAGTTCGGGCACCGGAGCCATCGGTTGTGAAGTGTCCATTTCGTGATGCTGTGGAGCTTCGAGCTCCAGCGCATCAGACGGTGCATAGCGGCCAAAATCTCCACTAAGCTCAGCTCGCGGGGATGGCACCGCGTCTGTGGGTGCATCTTCAGTAACGACCTGGTGATTTACTCTTAGGTATCTCAGCTTCTTCGCTGCGTACTCTGACAGGACGGGCGTCATTTTTGCCACGCCCGGAAGGTCCATGCTACCATCAACATCCTCATATGAGGGCTGTAAAGGCCTCATCAAGACAGCAGGTAATACACCAATGTCCAAGACGCGAAGGCGTTTCGATCGAAGAAGGCCCGTAATTCCTTCCACTGTTATAGGATTCCGCGACACATACAGGTGCGTGATACCCACATCCCTACTTTCTTCAATCGCAAGACTTCCAACAAAGCCCTTGGTCAATCTTTGCCGCAGGTGACTGACAAGGTCTTCGGACTCGTAATCATCAATCTCGCCACTGAGTCGGTCGTGTTCAACAGGCGGTAGAGGAGCTCTCGTGACGTGTTCCGGTATCCGGGTTTCTTTCATACAGTATTCCAGCATCGATCGAGCGCTTGCATCCGTCAAATAATTGTCGCTTACGTTGAGACTCCTGACGCGTGACTTTATTGAAGATGCTATGATTACGAAGTCCGAATCTTTGAGTCCCAGTCCTTCCAGATTCAGCACACGTAGGCTACGGAGGGTCCGTAACTTGCTTAGGACCACTTCTGATCGGGCAGCTTGCGTTCTTGATAAGTCCAAAGACACAAGGTCTGGGAAATGGGGCAGTGCTTCCGCAAGGCCGGTCGACGTCGCGTTAGAACAGCCCGAAGCATCCAGTAAGCGCAAGCCAAACACTGGGAAAGAAGTCTGGCGATACGTGTTCCACCACGAGCTGGCATGTCGCAAGGTCAGGAGCGCCGCATGATCGAAGAAAGGCAGTCCATTAACCATGAGGCACTGGAGATGGGGTAACCTTTCAAGACAGTCCCGCAGCCATTCGGAGTGAGGCCCACCATAGATCTCGGCGTGGGCTGGCGGAAACTGCAGAGTGTGCGTGAGACCACGAACGTGGGGTCTTGCGAAAGGCAGAGTACGCTTGAATCGTGTCAGAGCGACTGAAGCATGTCAGTGTACGTACCGGAACTGGTACGAAATCATTTACCATAGACAGTGTCATTTTCCACACCGAAATGCGAAGCAGGACTTCCCCACAGGTGAGGTGTGAATATCTTGTGCCATTTCTTGCATACGAGTGCTGCAGTACAAATGGCATCGGAAGTCAAGTAAGGCGCAATGAGGATCCATGGATCCTTCTGTATAGCGCTCTCGTAAGACGGCAATAGATCATCCATCCTGGAGAGGCGGGCTTATGCTCTGAGTAGGATGCTGTTGGAAGAGAATTGTGTGGCTTGTGTTTCGACGGCGTGCAGCTATCAGAAAGGAACGCACCCGTAGAGAGGACATTCCTGCTGTGAATGAGGCATGCGCAGAGCAGCTTATACCAAGGCTCATGATCGTGGCAGTGTCTTTGATACCTGCCAATGAGCAGGCACGATGATGTCGGTCAGGCGAACCGCGCTAGGCCAAGCTAACCGGCATTCGCCCACCTGGCAATGACGCACCCTACTTGCATGACCATACATTCGCTTTGACCATGTTTTGTACCAAAACTACTTTCTATGTTCGCACGTGAGAACGCTGTTCATTGAGACCGTCAAATTCGACACGACTCCGACTGGAACTACACTTGCGATGTCTGACTGGGCGCTTTCAGTCTTTCTTTTCCACCTCCGCATCTTCGCCTCTCATCACTCCGCTGTGTTCATCTCCAGTCACAAGGTTATTCGCTCTAATCTTCTTACTATTTCCCTCCAGTCCCGCCATGATATCTTCCGACAATCCTGGCACCGTCATTTCAAACACCTCTGTGACTTTGGCGTACTCGTAATATCCACACCTTGCAATGGGAACTAACAATATTAGCATCACGGCCGTCACCTCCAACGTAAGAATAGACCCACCAGTCTTCTTGATATCAATCTTCCCGTCTGTCAAGACACGCTCGTCGATATGGATACCCACCACCTTCCCGATCACCACATCAACAGATCCCACAGGCGGTTGACCCGGCAGCCTGAGAGTCGTGTAATACTCGCACTCGAATCTTACAGGGCTATCTTTGACCATCGGGATCTTCCTCAACTCGCCCTTCACGCTGACCTCGCTCAATTTGCTATCAACCTTCGCCAAGCCTGCTTTCTCGAACTCATCAACCCCGTAATCTGTCTGTTGTGCCGTGATGTTGACAGCCTCGCGGAGGTCATAGGTAGCAAGATTCCAGCAGAACTTGCCTGTGGCTTCGGTATTTCTTACGGTATCTTTTTGCTGTGCTGTTGGCTTTTGATTCGCGCTGAACATGACATATGGCGGGTCGAAGGTGAGGTTGTTGAATTGGGAGTACGGTGCCAGATTGGCTTCGCCGGTAGGCGAGAGGGTGGATATCCAGCCAATTGGACGGGGAATAACACAACCCTGTTGTGATCAGCTTTGGACTTGGTCTTTTTTGACATACACTGGCTATCAAATGGGCTATAGGTACCTTGAATGGGTCATGAGGAAGTCCGTGGTCATCTTTTCCTGGACGGTAGAACATGTTGACTTTATTTGACAGATACTTTGACTTCTCGGTAGGATGCTTCGTTCGCGGAAAGACTTTGAACGCCACCTTCACAAGTTCCAGTATATTTTATACTATGTAGCTGATGACTGGATTGCGAGTGACCGGCTCTGGTGTCCACAAGATTAGCGGGGAAGAGTATCGGCAACTGTAAACGGACCCTGAACGTCATCCGCTAATGCACGTATCCGCTGGACTAAAACCCAACAAAACAATTCGCTCGTACTTTCTGCTCATCCGTGCCTATCACTATCAGTCTTCGGCATTGACTCGGGGGGACCTTAAGTATTCACTTTTCGGAAACCATCAACAACGCACCAAAGATGCCTCAAACAATCCTGATAACAGGTGCGGCCTCCGGTCTCGGCCGAGCTTTCGTGCAACACTACGCCTCGCAAACACCACCCCCAACAATCTTTGCAATCGACTTGGCCTCTGCATCCACCAATGTACCTATTTCTGAGAACATAACGTTCTTCCAGGCAGATATCGCCTCAACCCCCGAACTCCACTCAATACGGGATAGCATCTCCGATGCACCGATTGATCTCGTAATCCACTGCGCTGGAATCCGCGGACTGGTTCCGCGCGTCGTCAGAGAGAAACGGGGCGATGTTGCAGCCGCCGAGACGTTGGATGTTATGGACCAATCTACTTTCACTAAGACGTTCGAAGTCAATACATGGGGCACACTCAACACAATCACTACTTTCCTGCCTAACCTCAAAGCAGCGGAGAACGCCCGCGTTGTTATCCTGAGCTCGAGAATGGGCAGTGTCGGCGCGAATAAGGCTGGTGGAGGATATGCGTATCGGGCTAGTAAGGCGGCGCTCAATGCGGTGGTGAAGAGCTTGGTGATCGATGTGCCTGAGGTTACGTTTTTGCTTCTGCATCCTGGGAGGGTTGAGACAGGGCTTGTGGATTGGAAGGAGGAGGGTGCTATCAGTGTAGAAGAGAGTTTGAGAGATTGTTTGCATGTCATGGAGAAGGTTGGGAAGGAGGATAGCGGGAATTTGGTCGATCGGTTTGGCGAAGTTATTCCTTGGTAATGCAAAGACGAAGGATTGAAATGAACTCACGAGACGACGTGATTGTATACGTGCCCCAATACCTAAGCAAAGTCTCCTGATGTCCATTAGCTTCATACATAGCAGACAGAGCTATTATCATGCCAGCTCCGAGTGGCCATTCAGCGTGACGTAAGATGTTGGATGCAGCGCTTCAATCTAGGGGATGACAAGGTGCTGTAACAAACCAACGCTTCATTCCCTTTCCAACCCCCCTCCCCGGGTACACCCACAAAAGCCCCTCTACACCTTCCCCAAAAACGTCAACGCAGAAACCACATACCCCTCAATGCCCACTCTAAGCGTGGGCTGCAGCACGGGCGCAAAAAACGGCGAATGGTTCCCAGGGACCTCGCTCAACTTCCCCTCCCCCTCCAATCTCTCATACAATGCGGGATCCGTTCCCCCGTACAAGAAGAAACAGCTCGGCTTCCCCACGGCCGTGGCCAGGATACCGAAGTCCTCGCTGCCCTGGAGGCGCGCGATGGTGGGGATATATTCCGCATACGCTGACCCGTCTTTGCTGGAGGAGTTAGAGGAGGAGAAGTGCGCGCCGAATGAAGATTCGAGCGAGGAGGTGACGGTGGCGTCGTTGAAAAGGAGCGGGAAATTGCGGATTTCGACCATGGAGGGGGGATTGGGGTTGCTAGAGGCTAGGGCTTCGGCGTGCACGATTGTGCGGACGCTGGAGAGAACGCGCTCGCGGGTTGAGGGGTTGGCGGCGCGGATGTCGAGTTTGAGGGTTGCGGTGTCTGGGATGATCTGGAAGAAGGCTTTAGCGGTGGAAATGGCGGTTGGAGAGGGGGAAACATACGTTTTCCGCGTCTCCAGCGTGGATAGCGGCAACAGTGACGACAGCGAAGTCAAGGGGGTCGACTTCGCGCGCGACGATGGTCTGCAGGCGCAGGATGGTGGATGCAGCTTGAACTATGGGGTCGTTGCCGCGGTGGGGAGTTGAGGCGTGGGTTTGGCGACCTTTGATCGTGAGGCTAAGAGGGAGACATTAGTTCTTCATCCGCATCACTTTCTTCTCGCAGTTGCGTAAAAGGGGGCGTACAGGTACGAGTCCGCAGAGCTGGCAATCAAGCCGTGCTTGGTTCCTATAATCCCGGCTCGTTCAGGCATGACGTGTGCGCCTATCACTACGTCCGGGATGGGCACTTTGTCGTACAGCCCGTCGTCTACCATGGCCTGCGCGCCTTTGCCCTTTTCTTCCGCGGGCTGGAAGACCAGGATTAGAGTGCCGCTCCATGCGGCTTTCGCCTTGACCAGGGTTTCTGCGGCTGCTAGGAGCGATGTGATATGCATGTCACTATAAACGATCAGTTTCGTGATTCAAAATCAATCAGGTAGGTGGAAGAAGGAAAGCACCTACTGTCCACATGCATGCATAACAGGCTTCTCTACGCCCTCAACATCCTGCATGCGCTTGGTGCTCGCATATGGCAGCCCCGTCTGTTCCTTCACAGGCAAGGCATCAATATCGGCGCGCAGCAAGAGCGTCTTACCATCCCCGTTCTTCAGCACGGCTGCGAGGCCGTGGCCACCGACGTGGGGATGGATCTCGAATGCGTTAAAGGACTCAAGGTGCTTGACGATGGCTGCTGCGGTTTCCTTCTCGCAGAAGGATAGCTCCGGGTGTGCGTGGAACCATTTGTCTGTTCTTTATTAGTATGGGCGTTTGTCAGAGATGACTACTTCAGAGTATGTGGTAGGTTATGTGGTGTATGGTTGTGGACAGTGGTAGTTGACGGCGTCTTTTATTAAGACTGATACGCCGGAACCACCTGATAGAATCTCAGTACTCACAGAGCTCCTCGTACGCTTTCAGGTCTGGCTGGTGAGCCTGGATGGTCTCGGTGATTGAAGGCATTGGTAGCAACTCTGAATTGTTTAGACTGACTGATGTTGTAATTGTACGACCAAATCGTCGTGTTTGCTGGTACTTATATCCGACTTATCGCACTTGCCTCTTCAGGCAGTGTTGTAGGTCCTACGGAAAAGCTTATCATGTACGCAGTGAACCCTTGAAGTCGACCCAAACGATACTCTTTCTGGCAGTGAAAGTGGGTTCTGGACGGCCTTCCGACGGGAAATGCGCAGGATGACGTTGCGTGATTGGAGCGTTGCGGGGTCGCAATGTCCCCTCGGGAGTGTCGTCGAGTGAGGAGCCAGCCAATGAGGAGCATTCACAGAGAGCAGTACTTAGTATATCAGAACAAACACACGGATAGATCACACGCATAGAAAGAATATATGTTTTTGAAGTTTTCATCATTCGTGAACCAGCTACTGAGGTATGCTCAGAGCTCTCAGGGCAAATCTACCTAGAGTACAATTCGGGATATCCATTTACTCGTGAAGCGTAAAACCGCCACTCTAAGACGCCGACGTAGAAAGAACTAATCGTCATGCAAGTGAGGTAACAAAAGGGAAAGAAAAGCCGTAACACATGGAAGGGATATCAAAGCGCCGACCAAACTTTTCGAAACGAAGAAAGATGGCGATACGCTTAGTCAACCTCCTCCATCGCGCTCTCGCCAGCAGCGGCAGGAGCCTCCTCGGCGTCCTTAGCCTCCTGCTCAGTCTCGACCTCCTCATCGACGTTAAGGCCGAGGGAGACGAGCTTGTGGATGCGCTCAGCATACTGGACGGGCTCGTCAATGGTGAAGCCAGAGACAAGGAGCGAGGTCTCGAAGAGAAGCATGGTGATGGACTTGACGGTGCGGTCCTCCTCACCATCGGCCTCGACCTTGCGCTTGAGCTCCTTGATGATAGGAGACTTGGGCGAGATCTCGAAGGTCTTCTTGGAAGACATGTAGGAGCTCATGGAGGTGTCACGGAGGGCCTGGGCCTTCATGATACGCTCCATGTTAGCGGACCAACCGAACTGGCCAGTACGGATGGCGCAAGGAGAGCCGATGAGCTTGTGGGAAACAACAACCTTCTCGACCTTGTCGCCAAGGACGTTCTTGAGGCTCTTAGCGAGGCTCTCGTACTCCTTCTCCTCCTTCTCGCGCTCAGCCTTCTCCTCGTCGGTCTCCTCGAGCTCGAAGTCCTTGGTGATGTCGACAAGCTTCTTGCCGTCGAACTCCTTGAGCTGAGTCATGGCGTACTCATCAATGGGGTCAACAAGGAAGAGAACCTCGAAGCCCTTCTCGCGGAGAGTGTCGAGGAAAGGAGACTTCTGGACGGCCTTGAGGGACTCGCCAGTGATGTAGTACATCTGCTTCTGGTGCTCGGGCATGCGAGTGACGTAGTCGGTGAGGGAGGTGAGCTCCTCGCCGGACTTGGTAGAGTTGAAGCGAAGGAGCTTAGCAAGCTGGGCGCGGTTCTGGGAGTCCTCGTGGATACCGAGCTTGATGTTCTTGCCGAAGGCAGTGTAGAACTTGTCGAACTGCTCGCGGTCCTCAGCGATCTCGTTGAAGAGCTCGAGGGTCTTCTTGACGATGTTCTTGCGAATGACCTTCATGATCTTGTTCTGCTGGAGAGTCTCACGAGACAGGTTAAGAGGAAGGTCCTCAGAGTCGACGACACCCTTGACGAAGGACAACCACTCAGGGATGAGCTCGGTGGCGTCATCAGTGATGAAGACACGGCGGACGTAGAGCTTGATGTTGTTCTTGGTCTTCTTGGTCTCGAAGAGGTCGAAGGGAGCACGCTTGGGAACGAAGAGGATGGCACGGAACTCGAGCTGACCCTCAACGGAGAAGTGCTTGACAGCAAGGTGGTCCTCCCAGTCGTTGGAGAGGGACTTGTAGAAAGAGCCATACTCCTCCTGGGAGATGTCGGCAGGGTTGCGGGTCCAGATGGGCTTCTGCTTGTTGAGCTCCTCCTCCTCAATCTTGGACTCCTTGACCTTCTTGGTCTTCTTCTCCTTCTTCTCTTCCTCGTCGTCGTCGACCTCCTCAACCTTGGGCTTGTTGTCATCACCCTCGGTGGTGGTCTCGGCGGCATCCTCGTCCTCAACCTCCTTCTCGGTCTCCTTAAGGACGTGGAGGTAGATGGGGTAGGAGATGAACTCGGAGTGCTTCTTGACGACCTCCTTGATCTTGGACTCGTTGAGGTAGTCAAGCTGCTCATCCTTCAGGTGGAGGATGATCTTGGTACCGCGGCCGATCTGCTCACCCTCGGTGTCCTCGGTGATCTTGAAGGTACCACCGGCGCTGGACTCCCAGATGTACTGCTCGTCATCGTTGTTCTTGGAGACGACGGTGACGCGGTCGGCAACAAGGTATGCAGAGTAGAAACCAACACCGAACTGGCCAATCATGGAGATATCGGCACCGGCGGAGAGGGCCTCCATGAACTGCTTGGTGCCAGAGCGGGCAATGGTACCAAGGTTGTTGATCAGGTCAGCCTTGGTCATACCAATACCGCTGTCCTGGATGGTGAGGGTCTTGTTCTCCTTGTTGGGGATGATGTCGATGCGGAGGTCCTTGCCGCTGTCAAGCTTGCTAGGGTCCGACAGGGACTCATATCTGATCTTGTCGATGGCATCGGAGGCGTTGGAGATGAGTTCTCGCAGGAAGATCTCCTTGTTGGAGTAGACGGTGTTGATGATGAGACCGAGCAGCTGAGAGATCTCAGCCTGGAACTCGAAGGTTTCACCAGACATGGTGGCGGTTGTGTGTGAAGACTGAAGAACTTGTTAGACTCAGCGGCGGTGTTGCCTCACGAGCGCTGCGAGGCTGAGAGGTTGGTATATGCGCAAACGTACAAATTAGGTGGGGTATGAAGGGTATTAAGCTCTGCTGTGGTGTGTGTGCAAGAGCGAGCGCAGAGACAAACTGTCTATAAGTAGGAGGTTTGGTAAGAGCACTTCAATGGAGAATTGGAGGCAGAGAGGCAGAGTTTGAGGCTATATACGCCGTTGTTCTGGAGAAGGTTCTAGAGAGAACTGAATGGAAGCACTTCGAAGATCCAATCACGGCGAGGCGCCGTCTCACCGCCTAAGAAAACAGCAGACTGCTCGCAAACAATCCCCAGCAACCCGCCCCACATTTGAGGGGCAGGCGCGAACACCAGCGACTGTTGCTTCTCGAACCTACCGCGAGCGCTTGCTATTTGCATGAGCGTCTCGCGCATGTAGCAGCGCTGCAATTGCCATCGTGAAGCCGTGCTTGCTTCACTTGTGTGGGCTGGATGGAAGCTTCCCGAGACTTGCAGCCTGTGCTGTCAGCCTTGCATAGCCTCAACCTCCGGCCGCTTCGTTTGCCTTGCAGCCTATGCCGAGGACCAACTCGCACCTTCCGTGCACTTCCACGGAGCTACTGTATGAACTGAGACACCTCTAGAAACAGCTACCACGTACGAGATTGAGTAGGGAGCCGACCAGTCCCTGAGCAACCACACTGCCTCCAAGGCGTCCACCTCGATACCCTCCCCGCTGTGCACAACAGCCGCGCGTAACGCCCGACCCAGCGTCTTTACAATTGTGGAATGAAAGATCGTGATGATCCCCTCCGCCATGGCATTGGTCCACCGCCGCTATGTTGCCATCGCGACTCCCCACAGCTGTTCGCTATGCACATCCGAGAAGCAAGGATATACCTCAGGTGGTAGAAGGTCTAGGACAGCAAGCAAGCCGGCATGCACGGTGTTCGCTCCTGTGTAGCCATATCTATGTACACAGGTCTCGATGAATTGGCTGTTGTCGGTCGATATCCGACTGCACTGCTGCTCATAGACGTGTGTGCGATTTTGTAGGTACGCGAATGGAGCCTCCGCGCACCCAGGACAAGGCTGGCCATAGGTCAGCTTGAGACAACGAAAATTATGTACGATGCGCGGCTTTGACCACTCAACTCACGTTACCGGTCTCAGTATCTGCGAGCTGCGAGAGAGTATCTGACAGAGTGAATGCCCCTAACAGAGTCGCCTAGAACGGAGCCTTTCATAAAGGATTTCATAGAATAGCCGACATAGAGTCGAAATTTGTCCGGAACTCTGAGTAGCACGGTGCCGAGCTTCAAGAGACAGGACCAAACGGCAGCAAGTCGAATTGATGATTGTGCAGGACGCTCATTTGAGAGGCAGATATCGTCTAAATGCTCACGTGTGAAAAAAAATATCCCATCAATGCTTGCAATAATTTCATTACGCTTGTTTGCTCAAATGAACGATCTCAAGAACTCACCCAGGGCCATAATAGCCATTGCCTGACCATAAGGCATGCTTGTCACAGCGATGTCCTTATAATGCTGCAACGTATGGCCCATGCCTGTACCGAAGCTAGTGTTCTGCAGCTCGCCCTCCGCGCTGACGTTTGCGAGGACAGCTTTGACAGCCTTGATCGCTGCTGTCTGGTATTCTTCACCCTTGATGTACTTCCTTCTTACAGCCTTGAGCATTCCGTACGCGAAACCGGCTGTTGCTGAAGCCTCAACGTATGAGCCTTCTGAAGCCGGCACGTCCAGCAATGTGCACCACATGCCGTCATCCTGCTGCAGCTTGACCAGTGCTTTGCATTGAGCTTCAAGAATCCCCACGAGGAACAGCCTTGTTGGGTCTGATTCCTTCAAATTAAGCAGCTCGATAAAATCCGGAATGACGATCGTGAGCCACGCGTTTCCTCTGGCCCATCTTGCTTGTGCAAAGTTGTGTCCGACCTTTCCGTCCTTTTCCTCGAACTTCCAGCCGTGGAAGAATAGCCCTGTTGTCGGGTCAAACAAGTACTGGCAGTGCAGAATAAACTGCCTCTTCGCCTCCTCAATGTACTCGGGACGATTGAGCGTCAGACCGATTTTCGCAAGCGGCAGCGCGCTCATCATCAAGGTGTCGTCCCAAAGCTCGTCCTTGTTGACGTCAACATAGGTCTCGTGCTGAAATCCACCATACTTTGTGCGCGGCAGATCGTGCATCACCCATTCAGCCCAGGTATCGAGCCAGGGTACAAACGTCTTGTCGCCTGTGTCCTCGTACAAGTATGCGAGCGCGAGGAATGGCGACATGGTGTTGATGTTCTTGGTTGTGCCCTTGGCGAATTGCTTGGTGTACCAGTCCAACATGATGTCCTTTGTCTTCTGGTGGCCTGTCAGGGTGTAGTAGTGCCACAGCCCGTAGAGCCCAATGCCGTGAGTCCATTCCCAGCCGTCCCAGCCTTTGGTATCGATGACGCGACCATCGGAAAGCTTCAGAAGAAATTCTCCTGTTGTGTCTTTGATGTTGATTAGGTTTGTGGTGAGAAGGTCGATGGCGGTTGTGATTTGCTCCTTCTTGAGCCCTTGTATGGTGAGGGAAGACATTTGGAGGGCAGCGTGAAGCAGACGGTGCGTGGAACGTATCGAAGCTTCTCTTAAGACGCGCAATGCGAGGATTCACTGCTCTCTACGCACAGATAGTCACTGAGAAACGCGTTCTTTGCGAGAAGAATTGGAGAAATAGAAGACACAGTGGACATAAGACGATCGAGTGGGAACCTTTCAATGCATGAATTTGTCCCAAGGAAGCTTTTTACCGCATTCGTGTCATGCTGCACCGACGTCGTCGCTCTCTACACCGACGCTGCCGACGAGGGTCGCTCCCCACGTGGGGAACCTGTTGAAGTGTGGAGTCCAGGTTTTGTGGGGAGCGGGCTCGTCTTCCTTTCGACGTTACCAAAGCTCAACACCAAGCAATGCATCATTTCCATCGCGAGTTGCACAAAACAGAAGAGCAGCCGTCCTCGCTTTACAATACACCGATATCCGTTGACCGCTGCCCCGAGTGCACGCCTTGCTGGTCGCTTGCATCGCCTATTGTACGTCGACACGGGCTGGGTAACGCAGGGCGGAGACGACCGACTGGGGAAGCTTACCGTCTCGAACCATGCCAGCAGCCACCCGTACCTCTCGGCAAGACGGTAAAATAATTCCACCAGCCGTGGCGACCGTTTGGGGAACATGCGCCTGATGATCTCACGAGGTAACATCGTCACATGCCCATGCAACCCATCAGACGCGGTTCTCGGAGTACTTTGCACCGTCAATTTACCGGTGCTGCTAATGAGCCAAGACAGTGGCACATCCACACTGCTTGATCCGCAGCGACAAGACCCCGCACCCTGCACGCTGTTTGGTCTGCATGGGCTACGGAGAGTCAAATCCGAGAGACTAGTGACTCAAGGTTGGACATGGGTACTGTAAATCCTACAGTAAACCATACTGGGATAGACTCCTGTGATGAAAGGTGGACAGGCAGTTGAAGGGTCGGTTTTGTGGAGTAATCCGCCCGCATGGGGTAAACAGCCCGGGGCATCTGGGGTTGGCAACACGCGGGCGGAGGAAATGGCCTGGGGTAGAAATATCAAGGTTGGGGACTCCACAATCTGCAGCTCATCCCCGGAGTCTTGAGGGATTCTCTTTCTCACCTCACCCACGTGTGTTCGTTCAGGAATTGCCAGTACCCCGGGAGGCTCAGTTACCATGGCCACTCCTGACGACAAGAAGGACATTACCCAGCTGGAGCGTACCCTCTCGGCTGCTGATGAGAAGGGCGACCATGCGAACTATGCTCGTGTCGACGATGAAGTCGCACAGTACGCTGATGCCACTGGTGTTGCGCTCTCAGAGGAAGAGGATGCTCGGTTGAAGAAATTGATCGACAGGCGTGTGCTTCCAATCATGGTGTTCACCTACTTTCTTCAGGCGTTGGACAAGGGCACAATGTCTTTCGCTTCTATCATGGGCATTCGCGCCGATGTCCCTGGTCTCGAAAAGAACTCAAATGTAAGGCTATAGTTTTGCGCACGCATGTGACATCCACTGACAAAGTTACAGTTCGCTTGGTTGACAACCTGTATCTACCTGGCTATCCTTGTTGTCGAATACCCCATCAACTGGACCATCCAACGCGTCCCCGTAGCCAAGTTCCTCGGCTTCAACATCATGGCCTGGTCTACAGTCCTGTGCCTGCACGCCGTCTGCTTTACGTTCCCAGCCCTCGTCTCTATTCGAACACTTCTCGGTATCTTCGAGGCTGTCTGCCAACCAACCTTTCTAATCATGAGTTCCATCTGGTACAAGCGCTCAGAACAGGCTCAAGTCGTCACCTACTGGTACATGATGAACGGAGCCCAGCAAATGGTCGGTGGGCTTCTCGCCTACGCCTTCTCCCAGATCAAGCACCCCTCCCTAGGCACCGGCGGCACCGCATCGATTCGCTCGTGGCAGGCCATCTTCATCACCTACGGCAGCTTCTCCTTCCTCTGGGGCATCTTCGTGCTCTACTGGCTCCCAGATTCACCCATGCGCGCCAAGTGTTTCTCCGAGGAAGACAAGAAGCTTATGGTCGAGCGCGTGCGCTCCAACCAAACGGGTCTCCAGAACCGTGTCTTCCGTGCCTACCAACTCAAGGAGGCTCTAACAGACCCCCAAACCTACTGCTACATGCTGATCCAGATCTGCACCACGCTGCCCACCTCCGGCCTCGGCGCGTTCTACAACATCATCATCAAGGGCCTTAGCTTCTCGGTCCTGCAAACCCAGCTGCTGGCTATGGTGCTCGGCGCCGTCATTATCTTCACGCTCATGACTTCTGCCTGGGCAACCAAGAAGTGGAACCAGAACTTATACACCATGCTCGTCTTCCTAATCCCGTAAGCCCCCCCCCCCCCCTCCCCAGTAAAAACCACCAGCTAATCTCCACCCCCACAGCTCCTTCATCGGCACCATAGTAATTATGACCGTAAAAAACACCTCACACGCCACACGCGCGGGGCTACTAATCTCCTACTGGATCATCTTCACCTTCTGGGCGGCCCAAGGGCTAGGCATGTCCCTGCTAACCCGCAACGTAGGCGGGCAAACCAAGAAATCCGTCTGCATCACGATGAACTTCCTCGCCTGGTGCGCAGGCAACGCAACAGGTCCACAAATCTTCTTCGACGGGGACGCGCCGCGGTACGTCAAGGCGCTATCAATCCACCTGGGCTGTTACAGCGTACTGGTATTCGTGATTCTGTTTCTGCGGTGGAATCTGGTGCACCGGAATAATAAGAAGGATCGGGAGTTTGGCGCGGAGATCAATAATGCCAATGGGTTTGATGACTTGACGGATAGGGAGAATCCGAATTTCAGGTATGTGTTTTAGAGGGGAAGGGGAGGAGGGGAGGATTGGTCACACCGATAATGCGTTATAGTTCTGTAGGCTTAATTCATAAATCGAATCTGCAGTACTCCTACCCACTCAAAATAAACCTTTGCTTCGATGTCACAGTCTTGGCTGGTCTATCTAAGACATTCCCAAGCCACCCACCAGCACCGCCCAGCCCTTGTCAAGAAGCCACCCAAGCGCCACACGAAAGCTTACCCTCCACCTCACCCACACCACCCCAATCAGTCACAGCAACAAGCCCATCCCCACAAAAAGACATCCAATCCATCCATCCCTCAACCAGCACACACTCCGAACATCGTTCTCAAAAAAAAACCAGCAAATACAAAAACCTGCACGAATTCAGGTTCATCTGATTTTATTGCATCAGATCTTGTCGGATACATTCCAATTACAACACCTACAAGACTACAACAGTGTATCTCCACATCCCTATTGAACCCCAGGTCTATCACCCACCCTAGCCCGCGAGCTCCTTCCCTCCCCACCTCCTTCGAGTCCAGGAAGGCACATACCCAGCCAAAAAATACACAGTGAGCTCGGTCCGATTCGAACGGACGTCTCTCGCATGCCAAAGGCAGTCATCCCGACATCCCCGACGTACCGGCTCTTCGTCCCCACAGGGAATCAGGCCACGCAACTCAGGCACTGTGGCGAGCGTCGCGGAGCACTGGACCACGAGCTCTTTGATTGATGACGGGGTGGTGTGGGTTGTGGTATGTATGTGAGATGGAAGTTTCGTGCCTGGCTTGTTTTACTAGACTGTGTCGTCAGTACTGGAGTAAGTGCGTTGGCTTAGCATGGCAGGTGTATGGGCTTGCAGAGGGCTTTCTTGGGTCCTTGGTGGAAGGGCAGTGGTGAGATGTACGGAGTGCGTCGTATGTGTTGAGTTTGAATCTCATGCATTGATGATTTTACTCTGCGCTGATAATCTTACTACGGCTGGTCGCGCTATCGTTGCTCATGTGCAAACGAATGGGTATCAATTTGAATTTTTGTTCGAACCATGTCATGGCGCAGCCACCGAACCCACAGCCTTCCTACTTACTCAGACTTACGGATCAAGCTTTCACCTGGCTTCACTCTTTGCGCCCACTCTGTCCAGCTACCGTCGTATAGACGGCGCTGCTCTGTAGGGAACCCAGCTTCTGTAAGAGCAGCGTCGATGACGGCTGCTGTGACGCCAGTGCCGCAGCTCGCGATTATAGGCTTCGATGCGTCGATGTTCTTGGACGCGAAGACTTCTTGTAGCTTTGCGGCGGGCAAGAGCATCTTGGTGGAGGCGTCGAGGAGGTCGGTGATGGGGACGGAGATGGAGTGAGGGATGTGTCCGGAAGACAAGCCTGCTTTGTTAGAATATTGGACGTGGAGCGGTGGAGATGCAGCGTACCTTCTCGCGGCTCTGGGTCTGTGCCTTTCCATCTTCCCAGGCTTCGGGCATCGAGGATCTGGACTTCTTCGGCGCCTTCCAGACCCTGCTCCTTTGCAATAGCGCGGACCTCCTCGAATGCTACGACCTTGGCTTTGTCAAGCTGCGGGACGGGATAGTCGACCTCGTCAACTGCAGCTGGCTCGCCGCTTTCCGTAGGGTAACCCTCCTCTACCCACTTGCGGAAGTTGTTCAGAACGTGTACGTTTGGGTGGCCGAATGCTTGCAGTGTCCAGCCCACGCGAGGCGCGGAGAAGATGCCGAGCTCTTTGCTGTCGTAGACGACCACACTATCATGCCTCCGAATCCCCAGCTTGCTCATAGCAGCAGCAAAGTCCTCGGCCGAGGGAAGCATGTGGGGATAGGGCGAGTGGGGATCTTTGACAGCATCGAGGTCGAAGAAACGCGCGCGAGGAATGCGTTCAGCCAGATATGTCTCCTGGCCGACACGACCGTCATTGGGGAGGAACCACGATGCGCATAGCGGAACAATCTTGGGCGAAGTGGAGAGCTTGCTGCTGACGTGCTTCTTGAGTGCTTGATCAAGCTCAGCCGGGCTGACCAGATACGTCTCAAGACCGTACTGGCCCATGGCCATCCTGCTCGTTGCGAAAGCACGGGAACAGGAAAAGGCAGAGAGGGGTCGCAGAGAGCTGCGGAAGTTGCTGAGCCGAGGTAACATTTTTTTAGTACGGGAAGCTGCAGTCTGTCGAGAGCTATCAGAATCCGGGGGTTTGAAGGGGAGGAGAGTCGCCGAAGGTGAGGGAGCAGCTGTGTACCTCCGAGCTATCGCGCGATTGAGGGCACGAATAAGCTCGAGGCTAGAGCGAGCTGTACATCCCCCCATCGTGACTTCTTCCACACAGCTGGGTCATGCACTCACCTTGTCTGGGTCAAACTTTCGTCAACATTACCAGCCGGAACTGTGTGCTCGGATGCTTTGGATTTGTTATCTCGTCGATGTCCATCTTGTCTGTCAGCTTCTAGCCTAGATGTCGTCACCCGATAACGGCATTGTGTGGCCGCGGTTTGTGGGGAAAGCTGTTCGAGCAAGCACGAGCCAATGCAGGGGTCCGGGGGGCGGTCGATGGGGCGGTCTCGTTCTGCCGCGCCTCGAGCTTCGCTGTTTGTTTTCATCCCATCTTGCTTGCGACAACAGCATCGAGCATCGGCAGCAGACATGAAGGTCGAGATCAAGGAGTGGAATGCGGTAGCTGCTTGGCGGTGGGATATGCCCGACGATGATGTCTGTGGTATTTGCCGCAACCCTTACGACAGCACCTGCTCGAAGTGCAAGTTCCCAGGCGATGAATGTCCTCTGCGTATGTCGATTCAGTCTTTTGTACGAAACTGTCGCTAATCCCATGTAGTTCTAGGCGAGTGCAATCACTCGTTTCACATGGTACGTAATATCAATGTCTCAGACAAGCCATGGCTGACAAGCAATAGCACTGCATCTTCTCTTGGCTCAAGCAAGAGAGTTCGCAAGAGAAATGCCCAATGTGCCGTCAACGTGAGTCCCTATAAAGCAGGGTCGCTACATATACTGTCCATGCTGACGTTGCGCAGCCTTCAAATCAAAGAGTCAAGATGCCGCAGCTGCCGGTGCCTAAGGGCCTACACTGGCGTTGGGCAGCCCTGTACGAGCCTACTTTCACGACCAAGAGATCAATACGATATTCGAAAGAGAAGAACGCCGTATCGCGTTTTGAACAGGTGCATACAAAGTGCGCAGGGGCGTTCGCTTTACACTGTCCAGCCAAGAGCGGCAACAATACGCAGCCGGAGTTGCATTCAAGGAGTTTGGAGTTCTGGGAGATACCCTTGAGACACTTTTGTACGCACATAAATTTCAATTAGTCGTTAGGTATGCTTTCCTAGCTTTGTTGCGACTCTTGTATTCTTATGTTCTTATGCGGATGCTCACAGAGCTGCGGCGCTACTCCACGCTGATTGGTCAGGTCGCTAACCAGAGCCTCACCCCAGCTTACTTCGTACAGCTTAACCGGAGCTCCGATAGCTTCTAGCCTGCGATCTACACAACGTCCTCGATATGTTCAACCAGCCAAGTCTGTCCAAATCGCCTCCGCCGCTACGCGCAGCGAATTCGCCAAGGTCACCAGCTCTCGCGCAGTTCGAAGATCCACCAGCTGAAGACCTGCCCGAGGAGCAGCAGCCACACATCGACGAGGCAGCAGGCGAAGACGAGATACCATACCCTGAATATGGCTCCGACCACACACTTCTACCCCCGCCGAACTTCAGACCCTTCTTTGCTCTCGTAGAAGATGCGGCCTCTGGCGAGCATTACCACCCTTACATACATTATGTGTTCGCGGACGATGATCCGGTCGCCATAACCGCTGCAACAATGCGCGGCATGGGCCTAGACGATACAAAATACCTTCCCCATGATGGGCACGAAGGGCAAGATCACATGGCTCAAGATGAGTCTCAAGAGTCGCCTGTCGAATCTCCACTGCCACCTCCCATACCTGGGATGCGAGAGCACTACCTCATAATAGACGTAGGAGCCGATGGGCGAACCGTAGTCGATGCACAGTCGCTGTCATCATCTTGGCAGATCACGAATGCTTCCACGCGGACAGCGCCTTCGTTCGACGAGAGTTCGGCAGATCAAGGCCTCATGTTGAGAATAGAGGGTGTGGAGATCCCTGGGAAGAAGAAGGGCAAAGCGAAGGGCCAGCCTGGCGATGCCATCTTTAACGATGCAAGAGACCGAAGTCAAGGTGACGCATTTGCTGCGCTAGATGGGTTGGTAGAAGGCATCGAAGCTAGTCTCATGGTGGCTAGCAAGATCACGGGCTTCGGTTCCAGAGAGAAGGACGAGGTCGTGGACGAGACGGCCAAGCCAGAGTCCGAGGAGAAGAACGTCTCACAGACAGATCTGCCGCTGGATTTTGACCGCACCGGGTAGTATGCGGATGCGGACCGCTCTGTAAGATAGGTCTGTGACGGGTACCAGCAACGGACATGCTATTTAACGAATCACGAATCAACGAAATATTTACTTTCACTCATTGTGTTATGATCATGGGGGCTCTGTGGGCGTTTGTTTACCACTGAAGGTCCACGCGTTTGCTAACAATGTATCGAGGTGAAAGGCAAATCGCAACTGCCTTGACTTTCAGCCACACCCGTCAACGCGATTTGCAACGCTCTTTCCCCATAGTTCTTGGGACGAAAAACCGACGACAATCTCGTCGTCCACTCATTTCCACACCCCCACAGTCCTTCCCGCAAGCTTTCATGTTGGCCATGTCACGTCTTCTGCTGTTTCTCTACGCTCTGTTTGCAACCAGTTTTGTCACGGCATACGAGCTTCAAAAGCAATACGATGCGTCCAACTTCTTTGACTCTTTCGACTTCATCAACACTTACGACACGTACACCCATGGCCGCGCCCTCTACGTCGCCAAACCCGACGCCACGTCAATGGGTCTTGCTAGAACTGTTGGTGACCAAGTCTTCCTCGGTGTAGACAACTCCTCAATCTTTGATGTAGCGCCGTATGCAATGGCATCATCACTGTGGATTTCGAGCACCTCCCGGCTAATGCTTGTGGCATGCGGCCTGCCTTGTGAGTTGATACCCCCATTAAGCAGCATCTTGCCTACTCGCTAACAATCAACATTAGTTGGCTTGTTCGTGATGACAACGAATACGAATACTCCGAAATCGACATTATCGAATCAGTCTCGCTTCTCTCCCACAACGAGATCACGCTCTACACCAAACCTTCCAATTGCACCATGATCGCTCATTGAGGCACTGGTGACGTACTCAGTACCAGCTGCGCTTTTGACACTGGATGTGGCACTCAAGCTCCTGACGGCACCTTCGGCGACTCGTTCAACAAGAACGGCGGTGGCATCTGGGCTACACAGATCGAGGCTGAAGGCGTTAGAGTCTGGTACTTCCCCAGGTCGGGTCTCCCAGCTGACCTAGAGAGCGATACGCCTAATCCAGACAATTGGGGTGCGCCGGTCATGAGCTTTGTGCCGCTGGACTGTGACATCCGCAGCTCGTGGAAGAAGATGAAGATCGTGAGTTCAATTGTGCCTCGTGTTTCAGTAGAGACTAACAGCTGACAGATTATCAACATCACGTTCTGCGGCGAGTATGCTGGAGGACGTGCCTGGGACACCTATACCCAGTGCCGCGCTAGAACAGGTGTTGACACTTGTGATGATTATGTCGCACAGAACCCTTCGGCCTTTGACGATGTCTACTTCTTACTCAACTCGATCAAGACATACAACCGCTGAGCAGTGATTCATACTTGGGTGTGGTAAGCTTGACGGAGGGTTTCCAAAGTCCACGCTCAACGAATCGGTCGAGCACGTGCGTAATGTATATCTCAGGCTTTTTCTGATGCCTTTGTAACTCATTAGGATATTCTCTTCTTGGAGGCTATTTCTCCCAATCATGCTTCATTCTTTCGGTTTGAAACTCTCGTCTAAACGAGTCTCAGAAGCTCCAATACCAATACCATGAATCACCAACATTGCATCTGTTTGTGCGGCATTTCTACTCCGCGGTACTAGAAGCGCCTTAACGAGCCCAGTGTATAAATCTATTATTATTGGCGCTAGCTTGTGAGTAAAACCTCCCGAAGAACTGTGTGTCACGTTCTGGAAGCCAACCCTAAATTAAAGCCACAAGCACATCCATGCATGTCTAGGTGGGCACGACCAACACATGGTCTGAGCGATACCACACAACTCAGACATGGCCCGTGTGTGTTATGGCCCAGTATACAACAAAGAATGACCAGTTCACAACGGTCTGTCTGTAATGTCTTAAAAGCTCTACATTGCTTTATGGTGGCTGAGCACTATTTCAACACCCTCAACACGCATTCCAGTATCCAACTCCCCAATTCTGCTCAAAACTACAGCGCGCAGCAAGATGTCGCATTCGCATATTCACCTCCCATCCCTCCTCGACTTCACACCCCCCTCGTCACCAACAAGACTCTTCGAATCCATGCACTGGCTCAAGCGCGCGCCCACCAGCAGCCCTGTACCTCCCTCACCCACAGCCTCATGCTCAGCCCTAGACAACGAGGATGACTGCCGTCCCCACACACCCACAATATCTCCTTCAGAGCCGCATGCGCAGGACACAACAACAGTCGCAACGCCACCACTCCTGCTGCACAAGAACCCCAGCATGTTTTCCCTGCGCTCGAAAACTCAGTTCCTCATCTCTCACACCGAGTCCCAGCGCAACGGGCATCTCCTACCGCGAAGTAGCGCACTGGGGGTTTCGTGCGGCGCCGGTGCAACGGGCGAGGACTCTGCCTCTGCCTCTACCTCTGTCCCTGCCAGCTCCAGGGGCTGAAGAACTGGGCGATCACTTTACGAGAACCGCGATAAGACCGAGTGTCGAGGAGACACGGGCGCAGAGCGAGAGGAGGAGGGAGGCGTGTCGGGAGAGAGTGAGGGGGATGAGGGCGTGGCTACGATCTGCGAAGATGGCGGGAGGGTCGAGTGGAGAAGGGGCTGTGCGGAGTCATCAGCGGTTTGACAGTGCGAGTTTCGGGTGTTGTGAGGGTGGGCTTGAGAGCGATGGCGCGGTGAGTCGTTGTACCGAGGGTGGAAGGGAGGATGTTCTTTGGTTCTCGCTACTTAGGCGCAGGGGGAGGGCGGTGGTAGAGGGGCAGTGTGTGGGTTGTGGAGAAGCGCATGGTGGTGAGTTGAGGAAAGGGGGTGGCGGGGTTTGGTTGGTGCAGGGCTGTGGGCATGTCGTGCATGGGACGTGTCTTGGGGGATTGCGGGAGGGGAGGGAGCGGAGGGGTGCTGCTGGGTGTCGTGTGTGTTCTCATTTGGGAGGTCAGTTGCGGAAGTGTAGTGAAGAGGAGTTGGAAGTTCGGCATAGGAGGTTGTTGGACGCGACAGGGGGTGTTTGATGGACGAAGGATATCGGGTAGTACTACAGAGGCTGGGGACATGTTTGGATGAGATTGCACGGGGACTGAGACATTTGGTTATAAGAAATGGGATTGGTTCTGAAGTGGAAGAACTGGCCTACATGATAAACTATCAAGAACCTAAGATAACTTGTACTGAAAAAGACTCCTGCTCGCAGACCCTCTTCACCTTGGAAACCCTTGTCCTCGCACCACGTCACTTCCCTCCCCCCTTCCCTACACCCTCCTCACATCATCCCCACCCTAATCACAGTCACCAACTTCTCCAGCTCCAGCGGCCCAGCCCCAGCCTCCCTCACCAAGCTCTGCACCGACGTACAGACCCCACACGTTGCAGCCTCAACCCCCATCCGCATCTCCACAGGCACCCCCTTCGTCGCACCACACCCCATCGCCTCGTGCATCCCCTCCTCAAGCCAGCTCAACAGACACGCCTCGTGGAACTGGTGGCCACACGCGGTGACACGCATCTTGGCGAGGTGGTAGGTCGGGCGGCGGTGGTACTTGGTGATCTGTTGGGAGCCTAGAATCGGGGTGGTGGTGGCGACGAGGGCGCTGGCGGGGAGGTGTGGGAGTTGGCAGTTGTGGGTTAGGGAGCAGAGAGCGCAGGTGCCGCGGTGGGCTGGCGAGATGTTGTGATGGATAATGAGGAGTTTCGGGTGCAAGGGGCCGTGTTGGATGGTTGGGTGGATGGTGTCGGTTGGATAGGGGTTGCTGGCTGGGTAGGACATGGTTGTGTGTGGGTTGGGTGGGTAGGCGGGCTTGGTTTGGGTTTAGAAGAGACTACATATTGTTGAAATAGATGGTGGGTGTTGGACAGGGTGAAATGGTGTGGACTGCGATGTGTTTGTTGCTGGGTAAGGTGCCGAGTGAAAAAAGGTTGTGAGTGCAGTAGTGTCTGGACCGAGCCATAACTTTGTGCCCGAGTGAACGAATGCTCTTCACCTCCATGATGGTTTTGAATTTGCGCATCCATTCAGACCGCTGCTTGTGCTTTGCGGATCTTGACGGCTTGTTGCTCTAGCACTCCGTTGAGGACCTATGAATGCATAGTCATCTCAGGAGTTATGGTCCTTCGACTTCTCGTTGGCCAGCCTTGAAAAGTTCTCATCAAAGCGCTGCACCTTAACATCTTGCATCACGTCAAGTGGCGATTCGGAGCTGACAACGTGCTATATATAGAGAGTGATTGTGAGACGGAAATATGGTGGGAAAACGACGCGTTGATTCGAGATGTTCTAGTATATTGCTGCTGAGACGAGCCAAGACGCCATCCATCCTTGATTGCGCCCAATACAGTACAAATACATCTCAGTAATACATGCCAGTTAGGAACTACAAAAGCCGCCGTACGCTGCGCTTGAAAACACCGGTCCATGTCAACGCTTTTCACTTGTAACGCTCACAGATTATATAACGATCAGCCATTACAACCCAGCAATAGCCTCAAGCAGAACTTCCAGAGTGCGATCGCCAACACCCTCGAGGCCCTCTCGAAGAGTCCAGGCAACGTCACTCTGCACACCCAGAGGCACATAGACACCGCCGAGCTCTTTTTTGACCTCCATACGTTCGCCGAGACGGGATGTATGCTCCCACGAACGAGCAGCTTCCTCCGCGTTCTTGATGACCTTACTGGGGATGCCGCACATAGCCGCACAGTGCATGCCGAAACTGCCTTCTGCAACGCCTTCTTCAAGCTTGTACAGGAAGGTGATGGACTTGGACTCGTCGTCGACATGGATACGCATGCGCTTGTTGACCACCTCGGGGTGGGTCTCGAACTCCTTGGCGAGAGAGCGGTAGTGCGTGGCGAAGAAACCAACGCAGCCAACGCGTGTGCTGATGTCGTGGAGGACGGCTTGTGCTACTGCGACACCGTCATAGGACGATGTACCACGTCCGAGCTCATCGAGAATGACCAGGGAGCGTGGTGTAGCTTCAGACAAGATCTTCTGTGTCTCAGACAGCTCAACGAAGAACGTAGACTGTGCTGCGAAGATGTTGTCGTTGGCTCCAAGGCGCGACATAATACGGTCGACTGGGGTGAGCTTTGCAGACGTGCAGGGCAGATAGCATCCTACTTGAGCAAGGATGACCGCAATACAAGTCATTCTCAAGATGGTCGACTTACCGGCTGCGTTAGCACCGGTCAACAGACTGATGTTTGCTGAATCTCCACCCAATTTGATATCGTTGGGGATGAAGTCGTCAACGGTGTTGAGCATGCATGGGTGGCGGAGTTCCTCAAATTCGACGACTGAACGCTTGTCTTCGGTGAACACTGGTCGGCAACTTGGTTCACCGAGCGAGGCAGATGCCTTGGCCAGACTAATCAGGCAGTCGAGCTGAGCAATTATCTTGACAGCCGCAAGCCAGATAGCGTAGTCCTCATCAAACTTTGCGCAAAATCGAGTAGCAACCTCTTTTGTGATCTGACTATGCGTCTCTGTAGCCTCCTGCAGCGCTCGAACCAGCTTGCGGAGCTCGGGCGAGTAGTAACGTGTAACCTTTGCGGTTGCTGACATTTGATCCCAGGTATTTGGAACCTTAGTCTTCTTTGGTACTTCGAGTTGGTAGATCTCTTTACCGTTATCGCGATACATGATGGAGTTGCTGCCTAGGTCCTTGCGAACTTTCTTCAGTAAGGTTTCAAGGTCGGCAAGGCATTCGTCAATAGTCTTCTGGCTCTCGTCATAGTCTTCCTCGACGCCAGGCGCTGGCACGAGGATACCATCTTCCCTTGCTACCTTACGATCGAACGCTGTCTTCCACGGGTCAAGAGCGCCCGCAAGATCGGGCATCGACGTGATGAGCTGTCCAATGACTCCCTCGCCATCGCCAAATTGCTTCAATAGGCTGACAGTGTATTCGATCTGCTCAAACCCCTCAAGGACCTTGAGGAAGTCCTGGGCTCTGCAGCGGCCAGCATGGACGCGTGAGATAAGTCGCTCAAGATCAGGCAACTTGCTGAGCGAGGAGCTGAAGTTGTCCATGATGGTAGAGTCTGCGTTGAGAGCATCCACGGCATCGAGGCGGGCATTGATCTTCTGAGCATCTGCCAGAGGATGGCAAACCCATTGTCTCAACAATCGCTTACCAAAGGGCGTGATACAACGATTCAGCATGGCAAATAGCGTGCCCTCCCCTGAGCCATCGAAGGTGTTGGCAAATATCTCAAGGTTGATCAGGCTCTGACCATCCAAGACCAAGCTCGTAGCCTTCCGGATAGGATCATACCACTGGAAGTTGCCCAATGTCACGATATCGCGCTCAATCTTTAAAGTCCGCAGATACTGCAGAAGAGCACCGAATGCTGACATGACCAGCTCCTGCTCACGTGCTTCACGGAGCACGGGAGGCCATGCTGTGACATTCTCTTCTGTTGGTGATTCGAAGTAGTTGTTGACTTCAATCTCGCGCATCGTGATGTCTGCAGGCCAGAACTCCTTGCTAGGCTTCAAGTAGTTCCAAAGGGTGGTAGGCGGGGTGTTGTTCTTGAGGATTCGTAAAGCCTTTGCGGAGATACAAGACTTTTCGAGTAGAAGTTCGCCCGGCCGCATCTGAGCAATCAGGGTCTCAAACTTAGTCATATCGACGTCGTCTGTGAACTCGCACAACTGGAACTGAGCGGTTGCTGTATCAACAAAGGCGACTCCAAACGCAGGCAGGTTATCGCGGTCAATCTCCTTGACAGCCATACAGTATGTAGACATGTCGTTCTGGAGCATGCCAGTGTCCACAAGAGTGCCAGAGGTGAGCACTGAAGCCAACTCACGCCTGATAACTTTGTCTGCCTTCTTCGCGGTCTTCTTATCGCCGTCGCGCTCGCGCATCTCCTTGGCGAGAGCAGATTCCATCTGATCAACTCGTGCAACTTTGTAGCCCTTGGCGACAAATTGACTAGCCCACATGTCTAATGAAGCCTCCGGTACGCCCACCATCCTCATATTGACTCGATCAGTCAGCTTCAGGTCGAAGAGCTGGTGGCCCACAGACGCATCCTTTTCGTACAACTCATAGAATTTGCCCTTCTTGAAGAACACTATGGAGTCCCAGAACTTGCACTTTATTTCCCAGTACTGCTTCTCGAATGGCGAGAATTGATTCCAGGCACCTGGTGGAATGTATAGGGTGCGCGGATCATAGTCGGGGTGGTCTGGCGGATTTCGATCGGCATCCTGCATATTTGCCAGCCAGGGATACCGCTTCTCTGGCTCGGATGCGGAGGGCCTTTCCTTTAGCTTGGGCTTCTTCTTGGTCTCTTGTGTCGCTGATCGAGGCTTTGGCTGCATGGGGTTCTCAGGGTCGTACACCCATTGTTGCGCTGTGGATGTGCCGGACATAGCAGTATCAGCTTCGTCTTGAGCGTCTTCTTCTTCGTAAACCTGGACCCTGAGCGGTGAAGAAGCAGGAGTAGCTTTCGCGCTAGGTTTCGAGGACGTCGGTCGCTTGCGTTTCTTGGTAACCACCTCTTCTTCGGAGTCGTCTGGTGCGATGAAATCGTCGAGATCTAGTGCAAACATTAGCCTCGTATATAAAGGCAGGTGGTGCATAAGCATATAGTGTTCGAACATACCATCCTCAATCATAGCCTGCTGTGTCGCAGCGTCCAGTCCGAACTCATCATCCGAGTCGTCCTCAACGCTCACTCTTCGCCGCTTGATCGATCTTGCTCGTGAATTGTTCGCTATCGGCCCAAGTACATCGTCTTCGTCGTCATCAGACTCGGCATAGTTGACTGCTTTCCTCCCCTGTGCGCTCGGTCAGCTTCCTGGGCTCGATCTTGCGTACTACTTGCGTACCTTGCGTGAGGGGCTACTGAGAGCGACACCTGCGACCTCTGACACAACACGGTCAGTTTCTGTATCTGGTGTAGAGACGCGCGGTGGCAGACCATTCTCTTTATTCCTCCCCGCCACAGGAGTGTCTTCCTCTTGCTGCCGTATTGGGCTGGATGGCTCAATTGCATCGCTGCTGGGGACTGGTGTGAGAGATGGAGGTGGACGCGAGAAGGACTTTTTCGACAATGCAGACGTCGGTGTCTGCTTTGCTGGTGTGGGTTGGGACGGCGCAGGACTTGGCGAGTTCGTGGACTTCTTCTGGAAGAAGCCGAGGATGGACTTTTGGTTCTTCGCCGACTGCGAGCCTGACCCCGGCTGCTTCTTCTGTGAGGGGCGAGGCGTCGACATTTCGTTTCCCTCTACTCCGCGGACCATGATTGCGGTCTTGGTAGAACGAGAATGGGGAGAGGCGTATGGAGCTCAGGTACTCGCGCTTTCCTGGGGAACGACGCGACGCGGACGCGCTTTCCCAATGTGGGGCGGCCACTTTAACTTCAGCCACACCGCAGGCTCCACTTCCATTGCGATAACGGTCCCTATCTGCTATCGTACATGATGATGTTGTGCCGCAATTTGCAAGACTTGGGCTTTCCACATGCCTGAAGTGTAATCTATTCTACTCGTTCTTCGATTTGTACACTTTGACGCCGAGCAGCTTATCAACCGCCCAGCTGTGTCCTCCGGCCCAGATCGGCCCTCCTCTCCATAACGGCAAAATCTCGTCGGAGTTGCGCCTCCGTTCCGCAACTGCTGGCTCCCATTCTCCCTGCTGGAAACGCTCGACATCGTCTTTGCTAACTGTATGCGTACGGGTGCTGGCAGCCATTGACCAGAAACCAACAACGTGACCTTGGTCTATTTTGTGCTTTATGAATCCTGGATTACGCTCCTGGTCCAGCAGTCGGAGGAGCTCTGAGCATGTGAATTCCTTCTTTGCTGTTGGTAACGTGACGTCGCTTAATTGGCTGCGATGCGACGACTGCGGGATGTCGGTAATATTGATACCTGCCAGGCTGAAGGGTGTATACAGCAACTTTAGGCCTAGGCTCAGAAACACCGAGACTGGGAAGTCGAGGCCAAGTGCACATGCGGCTTTCAGTGCAGATACGAATGTGAGCCTCGGCGGATTTGTGGGGGTCGAGAAGAACACGAGATGCCTTTGGAACGCTGTGTAGCTTTGTCGGGACATGTTGTACGATTTTGCGATTATTTAAAGGCGTGTGTCAATCCTGAGATTCAGAATTGATGGCTATTGAGTATGGTTCACATACTAGTCCTGACGTCATCATCAAGATCAAACTGCAATTCCTGGAGGACTGTTTAGGCGAACCCCACTCGAAGCGAATAGTACGCAATGCATCCAAACCGCCTGAGACAATCTCGACCAGCCAATGATCACGTACTTTCGGTAGAGAACCTGGATGTCTGGCAGCGGATATCAACTTGAAAACAGCATAGACAAGCACTAAGGACGCGGAAGATAAGTGAGCATATTAGCAGCAGTGATGTACATATCACATTGCATGAATATCAGGTACGGACTGTGGATATTGAATTGGGATTGACACCCGTAGCGAACATGCAGCAAGGATCTCGAAAGGAGAAGCGCTAGTGCAGCCGAGGTGTTTGTCACTTCCAAGTCAAGACTATATGGCTGCCGCGCTCTGATCTGGCGACCCACAATCTGACCGAAATGTTTGCGCGAATGCGATTCTATGACAACGGCAATGCGTTGTCGTGGTCTTGAGCGTGTTCAGAAATCTCGTCCTTGAAATGCAAACGCGCCGTCGGACTCCAGATTCGTACTCACTTGCATATGCACCTGCAAAGAGCTCGCTACGTATGCGCCTGCCCGTCATCTGTCAAATACATTGACTTACCCCGGTACTCGCACCCGAACATCTGGTCGATACTTGGTCGCTATAAGAGCCAGCAACTGAGCTCAAGGAGAGGTGGAGACGACTTTCGTTGGTTGGCGGTTCTCGTCGCGTGACTATGGACAACCCGGACACCTGCTCGCTTTGGAATCAGCACTTTATCCCGCGGCCACATGGCTGAAGGAGTCTCGCGTCGCCCTGCCGCATATCATAATCTGGGGTTCACAGGCATACAGGCATCATGACTAACATCGGATCTTTTTGGGTAAAGTCGAATAACATGATCTTGATCGCTGTAACGGCAGTCTTTCAACTCGAGTGAGGAGTACAAATATGACTCCCCATCCGGTCATCTTTTCATTGCGATACGCTGTGTAGACCAAGTTTCCTGAGTGTTGATCACCATGCGCTCCATCATACTCGTCTCTCTCTCATCACTCGCAGCCAGTGCAGTGCTAGACACACGTGACCCGGTTCCTCGTGGATATGTCGCTCCTCCTTACTATCCAGGTAAGTTTGGCCGATGAGAAATTCCATTCTTGGATATCTCCCAGTCTGACTAGCACAGCACCTCATGGAGGATGGGTCTCTGAGTGGAGCGAAAGCTACCGCAAGGCTGCGCTGTTGGTAGCCAACATGACCCTTGCTGAGAAGACCAACATAACGTCGGGTACTGGTATTTTCATGGGACGATGTGTTGGCAATACCGGTAGTGCACTACGTGTTGGAATACCGCAACTCTGTCTTCAAGACGGACCACTGGGTGTTCGGTAAGCAACACTTCTGAAGCACGTGGCCCACGCCTAAGCTGACTTTTGACTCAAGTAACACCGACCACAACACAGCCTTTCCAGCAGGGGTGAGTCGGCTTGCTAAGTTTCGAAAGCTTCCCTGACCTATCAAACCAGATCACCGTGGGCGCCACGTGGGACAAGGATCTAATGCGTCGTCGGGGCGTTGCGATCGGGGAAGAGTTCCGGGGCAAGGGCATAAACATCCATCTTGGACCTAGTGTCGGTGCTCTGGGGCGAAAGCCTCGAGGCGGAAGAAGTATGCAATCTTTCCGCCACCCTACAATATGACTGACTCTTTATGCCAGACTGGGAGGGTTTTGGCTCAGACCCCGTTCTCCAAGCATTTGGTGGTTCTTTGACTGTCGAAGGTGTGCAAAGTGTCGGTGTCATCGCTACAATCAAGCATTTGGTTGCCAACGAGCAAGAAATGTACAGAATGTACAATCTTGTGAAACCTGGTATCTCATCCAATTTAGATGACAGGACCATGCATGAGTTGTATCTCTGGCCGTTTGCTGAAGGAGTCCGAGCCGGCGTGGGAGCTGCCATGATTGCCTATAATGCTGTATGTTTGTGCCTCACAAGAAACCCATTCAGGCTAACAATCGCAGATTAATGGCTCAGCTTGTGCGCAGAATAGCTATGTTATGAACGGTCTCCTCAAAGATGAGCTCGGCTTCCAAGGTTTCGTCATGTCAGACTGGCTTGCGCAAATCTCCGGCGTACCTTCAGCATTGGCTGGACTTGACATGTCGATGCCCGGCGATCGAAACGAAATTCCTCTACTCGGAAATTCATACTGGATGTACGACTACAGCCGCGCGGTACTCAATGGGTCCGTCCCCGTAGACAGACTGAATGATGCGGTTACTCGCATTCTTGCTGCGTACTTTCAGATGGGTCAAGATCAGAATTATCCTCGACCTAACTTCGACACGAACACTCAGGATGCTGAAGGGCCGCTCTATCCTGGAGCACTGTTCTCTCCAAGTGGTGTCGTGAACGAGTTCGTCGATGTGCAATCCAATCATGCTGAAATCGCGAGAGAGATTGCTCGAGATGCCATCACCCTACTGAAGAACCAAAACAATACTCTACCACTTGCTCGCAATGCAAGCCTGAAGATTTTTGGCACGGATGCAGAGAAGAACCCAGACGGCATCAACGCTTGCGCTGATCAGGGATGCAACAAGGGCACGCTAGGCATGGTCAGTATGCATCTTACGTGCTCAACAGCAGTCGAAAGCTGACAGCGTATACTGTAGGGCTGGGGAAGCGGTTCTGCGCGGTATCCGTACATGAACTCGCCTATTGACGGCTTCAAATCCCGTGGTTCGAACTACCAGTTCTTCAACACGGACTCATTTCCGTCTAACTCGAACCCAAGCTCCAATGACACAGCCGTTGTCTTCGTGACGGCTGACTCGGGCGAGAACTACATTACGGTAGAGAACAACCCTGGAGACCGCACCTCATCGAACCTGAATCTTTGGCACAACGGCGACAAGCTCATCCAAGATGTGGCTGCCAAATACTCCAATGTCATTGTGGTGGTACACACAGTCGGTCCGATCATCATGGAATCCTGGCATGATTTGCCATCAGTCAAAGCTGTGCTGTTTGCTCATCTCCCCGGCCAAGAAGCCGGCAATTCTCTGATGCAAGTCCTTTATGGGGATGCCTCACCATCGGGACATCTGCCGTACACACTTCCCAATTCTGAAGATGACTACCCTGCCTCCGTCAACCTGGTCGGTTACCAGATTGGCCAACCACAAGATACACACACAGAGGGCTTGTATATCGACTATCGGCACTTCAATAAAGAGAACATAAAGCCGCGATATGCTTTTGGGCATGGTCTAAGCTATACTTCATTCTCATTTTCTGGGGCGTCGATCAGCGCGGTCACACCTTTGACTTCTGTACCACCAACCCGACCGGCCAAGGGCGCCACCCCTGCATATTCGACTGCGATTCCTCCCGCCTCGGAAGCTTACTGGCCAGAAAACTTCAATCGCATCTGGCGTTACCTGTACTCATGGCTAGAGAAGAAAGACGCAGACGATGCCGCAAGCGCGGCGAATTCCACGACCAAGTACCCCTATCCTGAGGGTTACTCCAATGTGCAGAGGCCCGGTCCTGCAGCGGGGGGTGCACAGGTAAGAATGCTCATGTAAACGCACACGTGTAATGGTCGCTAATCTCGTCATTCTGTATCTAGGGAGGTAACCCTGCACTTTTCGACGTTGCGTACGACGTGTCAGTCACGGTCACCAACACCGGAGCACGAGCTGGCAAGGCAGTCGCTCAGCTGTATGTTCAATTTCCTGAAGGTGTCGCCATCGATACCCCGGCCATCCAGTTACGTGACTTCGAGAAAACCAGCACTCTGCAGCCTGGTGCAAGTCAAACTCTCAACTTGCGAGTAACGCGGAAGGACCTTAGTGTCTGGGACGTAGTCGCTCAGAATTGGGTGATCCCTGCAGTCAATGGAGACTACCGGATCTGGCTTGGCGACAGCTCAGATAACCTGCATCTGAGATGCAATACAGCAGGCACGACCTGCGCAGGTGGACAGACTAGTCCCGTGTGAGAGCTCACAATTCGTCCACATCTGCCGCAACAGGAGATCTTGTTACTTGCATAGTAATATGTCTGGTTGATCTTCAGCAGGTCACCGACTGGACTACTTTCATATGACTCCCTCATCTCCGCATTGCGTCATCGACATCTCAGTGTAAATCCTTCCTAGTAATGATCTCGTTCAATATCGCAGACTCACTCTTTTTGCCTAACTCAGAACTCGCTCGCATTTACGACGATGTAGCGATATGCTGCCACGCTTTCCGCACACAGTCACGCAGCCCACAGAGTCTTCGAGAAAGATGAAAAAGAAGAAGAGGACCGTCGCAGTGGCGAGCAAACGCTTCGAAGGTGGGTCGTCTCGTCGCTTTAATGCAACAATAGAAGCAAGGCACATTGCGCTTGATGGTCTGGCTGCCATCACCTTATACATTCCAAGCGTTCCTTGGCGTGTGGCCGCTCCCTAGGCTCGAGCCAGGCGAACCGGCTAATGGAAAATGCATTCCATTCTCACAACACTGCCATGCCGCAATGGTATAGTCGATCGAATATAAATGGTTTTCCTGCCTTTTGATCATCCAACACTAGCCATCACCATCACTCGTTCCGGATACAAAAGCCGCCGGCGGTTCTATTTTCACTTTCAGCATCAACGTGGGGATCTGGCACATAAACAGGCCGCCACCGATGTGCAGCTTTGCATACTGTCAAGTATACCCCTCGAACCGAGATATAAAAGAGACACTGACCACAGGGTTTTCAATCAGTCGTGATGCTAACTACTGACTTGATCCAGGCGTGATGCTAACCAATAGCCTTCATTGAATTGCAGAGCATAGAGCATAGAGCAGCCGCATAGAGTGATTTCACAGAGCCAACTGGACGATAATAATCGCTCCTCGACCAAAATGCTAATAGCATATAGGGACCCGTTATCTCTTCCCTACTCCCAATTTCGACAGGCCTGCCAATAAGCGCGATTGAGTCAGCTCTGAACAGTGCCGGAGCCGCTGTACCAACAAGCGCCCTTGAGTCACTCTTGTCCAGTGCTGTCAGTGCTGGAGCTGGTGTACCAACAAGTGCGATCGAGTCACTCCTATCCAGCGCTGGAGCTGCCCTGCCGACCAGTGCAATCGAATCGCTCCTGTCCAGCGTTGTTAGTGGCGTTGCCAGCGAGGTTGCCGCTCTGCCTACATCAGCAGGTTTGGGCGCAGTCGAGTCGCTCCTATCCAGCGTTGTCAGTGGCGTTGCCAGTGAGGTGGCCGCTCTCCCTACGTCGACAGGTCTGGGCGCCATCGAGTCACTCCTCTCCAGCGTCGTTAGCGACGTAGCTGCTCTGCCTACATCGGCGGGTCTTGGCCCAATCGAGTCACTGTTATCTAGCGTCGTCAGCGATGTAGCAGCTCTGCCTACATCGGCAGGTCTGGGAGCCATCGAGTCACTCCTCTCCAGCGTTGTCAGCGACGTAGCTGCTCTACCCACATCAGCCGGCCTGGAGCCAGTAGGCGGAATCGAATCGCTCTTGTCCAGCGTTGCCAGCGATGTGGCTGCTCTACCTACATCAGTAGGTCTAGGCGCAGTCGAGTCACTCCTCTCTAGCGTCGTCAGCGATGTAGCCGCTCTACCTACATCAGCAGGCCTTGGCGGAATCGAATCGCTTTTGTCCAGCGTTGCCAGCGATGTAGCCGCTCTACCCACATCAACGGGCCTGCCAGTAGGCCAAATCGAGTCTCTGCTGTCCAGCGTTGCCAGCGATGTAGCCGCTCTACCTACATCAGCAGGCCTTGGCGGAATTGAATCGCTCTTGTCCAGTGTAGCCAGCGATGTAGCTGCTCTACCTACGTCGGCAGGCCTTGGCGGAATCGAGTCACTGCTGTCCAGCGTCGCCAGCGATGTGGCTGCTCTACCTACAGGTCTGGAGCCAGTGGGCGGAATCGAATCGCTCTTGTCCAGCGTTGCCAGCGACGTAGCCGCTCTTCCGACGTCGACAGGTCTGCCAATAGGCGCAATTGAGTCACTGCTGTCCAGTGTGGCCAGTGATGTAGCTGCCCTACCTACATCAACAGGTCTGCCAGTGGGCGCGATTGAATCGCTCCTGTCCAGCGTTGCAAGCGATGTAGCAGCGCTACCCACATCGACAGGTCTGCCGATAGGTGCAATCGAGTCACTTCTATCTAGCGTTGTCAGCGATGTAGCTGCGCTGCCGTCAAGTATTGCGTCAACTCTGCCTACAGGCGCAATCGAATCGCTCCTGTCCAGCATTGCCAGCGATGTAACTGCTCTACCTACAGGTCTGGAGCCAGTGGGCGGAATCGAATCGCTCTTGTCCAGCGTTGCCAGCGATGTGGCTGCTCTACCTACTTCGACAGGTCTGCCAATTGGCGCAATCGAATCGCTTCTCTCCAGTGTGGTCAGTGATGTAGCTGCTCTGCCTACATCAACAGGTCTGGGGCCAGTAGGCGCAATTGAGTCACTCCTCTCCAGCGTTATCAGCGATGTAGCTGCTCTGCCATCGAGTCTTGAGTCGGCTCTGCCTACGGGTGCAATCGAGTCGCTCTTGTCCAGCGTTGTTAGTGACATAGCTGCTCTACCGTCCAATATCGAGTCAGCTCTGCCTACAGGTGCGATCGAGTCGCTCTTGTCCAGTGTTGTCAGCGATATAGCCGCTCTGCCTTCGGATATTGGGTCAGCTCTGCCTACAGGTGCGATCGAGTCACTCCTTTCCAGTGTTGCTAGTGCGGAAGCTCCTTTCCCGACTGGCGCGCTGGAATCCATCATCTCCAGTGCTGAAAACGCCCTGCCCACAAGTGCGATCGAATCCATCCTCTCTAGCGCTGGAGTTGCCCTACCGTCAGAAATCGGATCCATCCTGTCTAGCGTTGCTAGTGCTGGAGAGCCTCTGCCAACAGGCGTGATCGGGTCAATCTTGTCAAGTGCTGGAGTTGCTGTGCCAACAAGCGCGATTGAGTCCGCGATTGAGTCAGCATTGTCAAGTGCTCTCTCACCAGGTGCGATTGAGTCGGCTCTGTCTAGTGCTCTACCGACTGGTGCGATTGAGTCATTCTTGTCAAGCGCTGAAGCTGCCCTGCCATCCGGTGCGATCGAGTCGGCTTTATCCAGTGCTCTCTCACCGGTCGAGTCAGCGTTATCCAGCGCCCTTTCAGCAGGTCCTCTACCAACAGGCGCGATCGAGTCCATCTTATCCAGCGTTGAAGCTGCTCTGCCATCAAGTATCGAGTCAATCCTTCCCAGTGGAGCGATTGAGTCTGCTTTGTCAAGTGCTCTTGCACCAGTTGAGTCAGCCTTATCCAGTGCACTCTCAGCAGGCCCTCTACCAACAGGTGCGATCGAGTCGATCTTGTCCAGCGCTGAAGCCGCTCTGCCTTCAGACATCGAATCGCTTCTCTCCAGTGTCCTGCCTTCTGGCGCCATTGAGTCAGCACTGTCAAGTCTTCTACCAACAGGTGCGGTTGAGTCGATTCTGTCTAGCGCTGAAGCTGCTCTGCCGTCAAACATCGAGTCAGCCCTGTCCAGCGCTCTCGCATCAGGTCCTCTGCCAACGGGCGCGATTGAATCGATTATATCGTCTCTTGAAGCGGGTATTCCATCGAGCGCGATTCCATCGCTCTCTGGTCTGCTCCCTGTAGAGACTGGCGGCCCTCTGCCCGCAGACTTGTCACTCTCGGGCCTGATCCCCGCCTCGACAACCGCACTCCTACCATCGCTCTTGCCCACTGGTCTAGCGTCGGGAGTGATTGAGTCGATCCTGTCCAGTGCTCTGCCTTCAGGTTTGCCTAGCAGCCTTCCTTCGGGTGCTCTTGAGTCAATCTTGTCAAGTGCTCTCCCATCAGGCGCGATCGAATCAATTCTGTCCTCCCTTGGAACAGGTCTACCATCGAACGTGGTTCCGTCAGTCACAGGCGTGATCGGATCAATATTATCTACTCCTGGAGTTACTTTGCCATCAGGCCAGTCTCTTTTGCCCACGGACTTGTCGCTTTCTGGCTTGCTACCTGAGTCGTCTGCAGAGTTGCCCTCAGAGTTGCCGGTCACTTTCTTGACTCCAGTTCTGTCCTCAGACTTGATCCCATCAATTACTGGCGTGGTCGAATCGATCTTATCGAGTGCTGAAGCTGCCTTGTCCTCAGAAGCTGTACCACCAAGCTCAGCTTCAGGGTTCATCTCATCGCTTCCGATCACATCTCCCACTCCTGTTCCGGGCCACAGCACGACTATTCCCAACGGAACCTACTTGGGATGTTTCCAAGATGTGGACACCACTGCTGGATCTGTCCTCAACGGACCTGTTTTCACGAACGCGGCTTTGACCCAGGAGCTGTGTCAGGAAATCTGTACCGAGCCCGCTCTTTCAGGCACAGGAGCTCCTTACCAGTACTTCGGTCTCGAAGGTAACGATTGCCACTGCGGCAGTCTCAAGTATCAACCGGTGCCAGAGCCACAGTCAGAATGCGATTACACTTGCAGTGGCGATAGCTCTGAGGAATGTGGTGGATTCAACCGCATTAGTCTGTTCGAGAATCTCGCGCTTCCCATCTCAGCCTCACCGACAACATTTGCGCCATCCTCTTCGGCCCCATCACTTCCGCCACTTACGCCTCCAGTGATCTCGGATTTCTTCTCGACAGCCTCCATTTCGATTCCTGCTAGCCTTGAACCTTCAGCCAGCGTGCCTGAGATTACTCCCAGCGGTTCTGGTCTGTCGCTCGGCTCTGTCGAGATCACCCCCACAGGTCCCATCACAGCCCCTGGACTCCCGTCCGCGTCGACTACCGTCTCGATCCCTGGCGGCTTTGTATCCACACCCGGCGTGTCACTTGGTCCTGTCGAGATTTCACCTACTGACTCTGGTCTCATCCCCAGCATCACTTCTGGCGCTTCAGGCTTGATTCCATCAGGGGCGTCCGTCTCGCTTCCTGGCGGCTCTACTGGTCCTATTGGGGGCACACCGGGCGTGTCAAATCTCATCCCCTCTGTGTCCGTCCCAATCTCTGGCGTTGAGTCTACACCTGGCGTCACACCTCCAGCAATCTCAAGTCTGATCCCATCAGCATCCGTTCCTGGCGGTTCTGCTGGCCCTATTGGCGGCACACCTGGCGTCTCCAGCCTAATCCCATCAGTCTCAGTACCTGTCTCTGGCGTTCAGTCTACACCTGGCGTCACACCTCCAGCAATCTCGAGTCTGATCCCATCAGTATCCATTCCTGGAAGCAGCTCTGCGGGTCCCGCTCAATCTACGCCCGGCGCATCGGGATCGATCCCGTCGCTTGGCCCTGTCGAAATTCCCCCAAGTGGTTCCGGCAGCCCTGTTCAGTCCACTCCTGTCCCAGTCCCGACAGCCGGCGCTGGCTCCATCGGCTGTTACGATGACACGAACGGACAGAACCTGGCCGGCGGGTTTTTGTTCGTAGACGATAATCTGACTCCAGAAAGCTGTAGGACCTTCTGTGCCGACCCAGACTTTGGAGGCCCCTACACCTACTTTGGTTTGGAGGGCGGTGATACTTGCCAGTGCGGTAACACGCTTTCGAACGCCGCACTTCCTGATACTTCCTCGTGCAACATTCCGTGCTCGGGCGACCCCAGCCAATTCTGTGGTGGTAACAACAGGCAGAGCATATTCCCAGTTGCAGTTTCCGCGGCCGATATTACGCCCTCATCCACGCTTGAGATCACACCCACCTCCTCGGTGCCAGTTAGCTCTTCTGCTGAGTCCTCTCCTGGCGTGACTCCGCCGGGCAGCAGCTCAGTTGGATCTGTGTCATCTACATCTGTATCTGCGTCGTCTACACCCGTATCTGCGTCGTCTTCCCCAGTATCTGCGTCGTCTTCCCCAGTATCTGCGTCGTCTACACCTGGAGCTAGTCCGTCCAACAGCGGTGCAGTTGGCCCTATTCAGTCTACACCAGGTTCCACACCTTCCGGTAGCGGTTCAGCTGGACCTGTTTCATCTACTCCTGGCGCGACTCCTTCGAGCGGTGCCTCTGCTGGACCTGTCCAATCCACACCGGGTGCTACACCTTCAGGAGGCAACTCAGTTGGACCGATCCAGTCCACTTCCGCAGCATCTACTCCTGTATCATCCACCCCTGGAAGCAACAATGGTGGTACTGCTGGACCCACTCAGGTCACTCCTGCATCGTCCACTCCCGCGGCATCCACTCCTACCGCATCCACGCCCGTACAAAGCAATGGTGGTACCGCTGGGCCTATCCAGTCTACGCCTGCGTCATCCGCGCCTGCATCATCGACGCCTGCGAACGGCAACGGTGCCACCGCTGGACCTGTTCAGTCTACGCCTGGCGCGACCTCTTCAAACGGCGGCACAGTCGGTCCCATCCAGTCCACTCCTGCCTCCACACCCGTGAACAGCGGCGCAGCAGGTCCGGTCCAGTCCACACCGGGAGCTATCTCGTCCGCACCCGTGGCTGTCTCTTCAACTCCTGCAGCTGTCTCATCTACGCCCGGTGTCATACCCAGTATTTCTCTTGCACCCATCGGGGGCAGCGCCAGGCCCTCAGCGACTGGATATCCTTACCCTGGCTTCCCCAGCCGCCCGCCATCCGAAGCCGGTGATGGCGTCGACTATCCGTACTTCCCTGAACCTGTATATCCCGGAGGCGATAACGACGGCTCGGATGCAGGCGACGGCGTCGACTATCCTTACCCCGGCTACAACAATGGTGGCAACAACAACGGCAACAACGGCGGCTACAATAACGGTGGCTACAACAACGGAGGCTACAAGCCCCAGCCCAAGCCGACCCAGAAGCCTGGATACCCCACCAACAACGGTGGCTACCCCGTTAACAACGGTGGCAACAACGGATACCCCGTCAACAATGGCGGTAGCAACGGATACCCCGTCAAGCAGCCCAGCAACAACGGCGGAGGCTACCCTGTCAACAACGGCGCCAGCAATGGCTACCCCGTTAACAACGGCGGCTACCAGGCCAACAAACCCGCGTACCCCGCGCAGCCTGCCTACACCACCAAGGCCAGGCCCTGGAAGCCGCGTCCCACTGTCCGCCCCTGGGAGGGCGGCAATGGGTACAGGCCCAACAGGTTGGCGGCGAGGGGCGAGCGTGGGTGGTTTGGTCTGTGGTAGAAGAACATGTTTGAAAAAGAGGAGAAGAAGAGTGTATTAATAGAATGGAAATTTTCGGTTTGATGTTGAGGGGGAAATTGTCGAGGAGGATCATGTATACTCGCATGTTTTTTGTCTGGGATATGAGACTTTGGCATAGCGCAGTTTTTTTGTTGTAAGGATGGGTTTCGTTTGAGGTTCTTTTTTTCACGGGACAGTGCTGGTTGGTGCTGTTCTTCGGTTTTGGTATGTTGAGGTGGGGCTTAATACACTCGTTTGCTTTGCGTCTCTACTACGATCGGTGTGATGTGATGATTGAGACGTGCAATGAGTATGTGGAGGTAGGGGTTTTCGGAATCAGTTACAGTTGACGTTGAGCCAAACGTAGGACACTGAGTGGTCACATTTATGGCCTGACTCCCTGATACAAGTGGCTAGCAATGTGTTTGGAGAGACAGGAGGCCAATCTGTCAACTTCGCCGCTGGCATAGATCATACAAGCGTTCGCCGTATCTAGAGCTCGAACGTCAACACTGAGCTCTGCAACAAGGCATGAGTATCCTATGAGGTCAGTCACGTCGGTGTTGTCACCTTATCTTGAGGATAATAAGGCCGAACGGTCAAGTGGTGACTTGCTGCCCAGCCCAGGGCCAGAAGAAACGCCGAATTTCTAGATAAAACGAAACAAAGATGGGATCACGATGTTGTCAAAGAAGTGGCGGAGCAAGCGGCACAAGCGATTTGGCGTCGATGAGAAACATCAAAATTTGAGTAATTCCAGGGCATGGTGACACCGAAATGGCTTCGACCGACGATATCTAGATCGCGCCAGCCTGTGGTCGTGCACGCCTGTTGGATCACAAGATTACCCCACAAACTCGCCTACTCCACAATCACCACCACATTATCTGCTCAATCACAAGTCATGCATTGCGAGAGCACAGCGGATCCTGGGCACGATGCGCGAAAGGCAGCAGGCTCCGAATTGGTTCTAGACCGCCAACCATAGCCTCCTTCCTAATCGCGCGTCATTCGCTGAAGCGCACCGGTTCCCTTGGCTCTCGCCGCCCGCCTTTCACGCGCATTACGCCACCAGGGTATTCACCCCACCACATCCAGGAAGCACCTGCTTCTTCACCGCCCAGAGTGCAGCACGATTCCTATTAAACTACCACGAGATCCTTCGAGCTGTCACATGGCCTGCGTACACCTTGGCCAAAGCCTTCACTAGCGTCCGCTCCCTGCATATGTCCAACCGTGAGGCATATCGCGGGATCACGTATTCGTCTTGCGTTCTGGGCTGACGCTGAGTCCCCCGGCTTGGCCTGAGCTCCATTATCCAACAGATATTTGATCCTTTCACGCTCCCACGGTCATCCTGAGGATCTGATACTTGCGACAACTTTTTGAATCTGGGGTTCAGCCTTATCCACAACCCCACACGTTCGTCATGTCATCCACAATAGCTTCAGCTGTTGCGTCCGCAACTGCGCGGCCAAAGGCACCACCACAAGGTGGTGTGCTCGAGGGTGTCAACCCCGTGCATTTTGATGCGAAAAATCCAATCATCTTATTCATCATTCAGGTAAGTTGATTCAGGACTACGATGTTGTATTCATGTACTGATTGAGCATGCGACAGGCCTCCATCATCATCATCTCTTGTCGCGCTCTTGGCTGGCCTCTCTCGAAGATTCGTCAGCCTCGCGTTATCTCTGAGATCATTGGAGGTATCCTCCTCGGGCCGTCAGTTTTTGGTCGCATCCCAGGCTTTACCGAAGCCATCTTTCCAGCGCAGTCTATGACTAATCTGAACCTCGTTGCTAATCTGGGGTTGACTTTGTTCCTCTTCATCATCGGCCTCGAAGTGGACCTTCGTTTTTTGTTGAGCAACTGGAAAGTTGCACTCAATGTTGGTGTCATTAGTATGGTTATTCCATTCGGCATGGGGTGCGCCATTGCGGTCGGACTCTATAACGAGTTCAAAGATGAGCCAGGTATGGTGGAGATTCGATTCCCAATCTTCATGCTCTTCATTGGTGTAGCCATGGCCATCACCGTAAGTCATCCAGAGTACATATACCAGCATGCCGTACTGACATTCCCAGGCCTTCCCTGTGCTTTGTCGTATTCTCACTGAATTGAAGCTCCTGATGACTCCCGTTGGTGTTATCGTTCTTTCGGCCGGAGTTGGCAACGACGTCGTGGGATGGATTCTGCTTGCGCTCTGCGTTGCTCTCGTCAATGCAGGCACAGGTCTTGCGGCACTGTGGGTCCTTTTGACATGTGTAGGCTATATGCTTTTCCTGGTCTATGCCGTAAGACCCGTCTTTGTCTGGGTTCTACGTAGGTCCGGTGCCTTGCAGGACGGCCCTAGTCAGAGCATCATCGCTCTTACCCTCATCATCGCCCTCGGATCTGCCTTCTTCACAGGAATCATCGGAGTGCACCCTATCTTCGGAGCCTTCATGGCCGGCTTGATTTGTCCTCACGAGGGCGGTTTCGCTATCAAGGTCGCTGAAAGGATCGAAGATCTGATCGGAGCTCTTTTCCTCCCTTTATATTTCACGCTCTCCGGACTCAACACCAACATTGGCCTTCTTGATTCTGGCATCGTCTGGGGCTACGTGTTCGGTGTCATTGCAGTTGCTTTCTTCTCGAAATTCATCGGCGCCACCCTTGCAGCTCGAGGTACAAAGATGCTCTGGCGCGAGTGCTTTGCGATTGGTTCTTTGATGAGTTGCAAGGGTCTTGTTGAGTTGATTGTGCTGGTAAGGCGCACGGAATCTTTGTCAAAGCCACAGCTAACATGATCAGAATATCGGACTAAACGCTAAAATTCTGAGCACTCGAACATTCACTATCTTCGTCGTCATGGCGCTCGTCACGACATTCGCATCCTCCCCGCTCACCATGTACTTCTATCCTCCGTGGTATCAAAAGAAGGTGGAGGCTTGGCGACGTGGTGAGATTGACTGGGACACCGGCAAGCCCATTGATGGTAACGATAGCGTTCAAGATGGCATCCACTTCGACAAATTGGCTGCTGAGAAGGTCAAACGAGTCACAGTATACCTGCGTTTGGACAGCATGCCCAACCTGCTCGCTTTCACATCGTTGTTTGGTGGATCACAGAAGCCTCAGCCAAAGGTCCACCCATCAATTGCCGCCAACAAACCAATCGAAACAGGGGAGTCATCCGCAGAAGACGTCACGCCAAACCGACCTGTGGCAGCATATGGTTTGCGTCTGCTTAATTTAACTGATCGTGGCTCCTCCGTCATGCAAGTCTCCGAGATGGAGAATTATACTGCTTATGACCCAGTAGTAAACACGTTCAGAACCTTTGGCCGCCTTCACAATCTCGCTGTTAGCGGAGAGGCTCTTGTCGTGCCAGAATCCTCCTTCGCCGATACCCTAGCCACGCGAGCGTCAGACTCGAATCTTCTCCTCCTACCCTGGAGCGAGACAGGTGTCATGTCGGAGCAAGCCATCATTGAAGACAAGGGCACTAAGAACAAGCTAGCAGCAAGTTCGTACATTGCTTTTGTCAACGAGACGCTCAATGCAGCAACAAGCCCCGTCGCAGTGCTCATTAATAAGAATTTTGGCGGTAGCAAGAACAAAGACCGCAAACCAAATCTGAAGTTGACACGCACATACAGCAGTGCTAGTCTGCATGCCGATCAAGCCGTCACAGCGCCCATCGCGGATCGCAGCCATCATATCTTCTTCGCTTTCTTTGGCGGCGCAGACGATCGCGCGGCGCTGCGTTTGGTTCTCCAGCTCGCAGACAACGCACAAGTCACAGCCACGCTCGTCCATTTCGACGTCCCAGACGCTTTCCTTGGTAGTCCCACGGCATCGACTTCTTCGGACGCATCGCCTAGCAAGGCGGGCGAGACAATCGTCACTACGACTGCACCATCGACACGCGAGCAAGACGCTGCCTTCTTCGCGTCTCTTCGCGCTTCCCTACCGGCGGAATTAGCTAATCGCGTTGTTTTCGAGACTGTCACATCGGACCAGCCCGTGAAGGACGTGATCGCCCGCGCGAGCATTGAGGTTGGTCAGTCCCCGAAGAACGCAGGAGACTTGATTGTGCTGGGCAGGAACATCAGCAGAAACAATGCCCTTGGCGCAGAGAACCCAGATGAAATCAGGAGCGCGTCGAGTGCATCGAGCACGCTGGGTTTGTTGGCCGAGAAGATATGGGAGAGCAAGCTAGGGGCCAGCGTGCTGGTTATCAAGGCCGGATCAGCGACAAGCTAGATCTGTTCGCGAATTCTGAATTAGCAAAGGAGTTGCGGTAATATTGTTGTAGGTTATATATCATGTCCATATGCGGCAAACTGAGTATGCAAGTTCGAGGTGTGCTCCGCGCAAGCAATTGAACGTTGTTGGCAACCATGAAGCGTAAACTGAATCGTAAGCAAACTCGCACCCTGTCAGTAGTGCAAACTACGCGTGCGCTTGGCATTTTGTTGTGGTACATGCGACGACTAGTTGGCCGAGAACAGTCTCTTGGGTTGCGCTGTTGGCCATGGAACCCTGAAAAGGACAGGCTACTGCTACTCAGGCGGTCGGTGCGGAGCTCTGGAGATGAGCAGCGCTACCAGCGAGTAGCGGTCGGCCCTGCGCCGTGCACGGATGAATTATGCCGCTATACCTTCGAGCCCCCCATATTGGCCGCGTTTTGCTCATCCTTCGCGCTCCACGACAACTCACGCTCTCGCTGCCTGACTTCTTTGCTGAATTCACGCACCGCCCGTCGACGACCCGGCCATTGGACCCTCGCACGCCTCGCCTGCCCCGCTGACACCAAGTTGCGCCGCTCCACTTCTCCACACGAGCAGCTCCCGTCCCAACTTTCGCCATGGTGTCGCCCAAGAGCATTGCCTACTATGCCTTCCACCCGAACGAGTTGCGCTCGATGATCCAATGGTAAGGAAAAACAGGGGTTGTTGCGCTGGAGTTCTGGCGTATGGAAGAGCACACTGCTGACACTCGGTCCAGGAAGATCTGGCACAACCCCGTCCACGAGCGCGATGAGTCGAAAGATTCGGAGAACCTCAAGCGATGCTTCTACTTCCTCACCCTGACGAGCCGCAGTTTTGCGGCCGTCATTATGGAGCTGCACCCCGAGCTGCTGGTCCCTGTGACCCTGTTCTATCTCATCCTGCGCGGTCTTGACACAATCGAGGACGACATGACCATTCCTCTCGAGAAGAAGGAGCCGATCCTGCGAGACTTCCACAACATCATAGAGAAGGATGGCTGGAACTTCCAGGAGAACGGGCCTAACGAGAAGGACAGGCAGCTCTGCGTCGAGTTCGACAAGGTTATTAAGGAGTTCAAGACGCTCAAGCCTGCGTACAGAGAGATCATTGCGGACATCACCAAGCGCATGGGCAACGGCATGGCTGACTACGCCAACAACGCGGAGCACAACCTTGTCGGTGTGAACACAGTGAAGGACTACGAGCTGTACTGCCACTACGTCGCGGGTCTTGTTGGCGAGGGTCTGACACGCCTGTTTGTGGAGGCTGGTCTTGCCAACGCTGCGCTCCTGAAGAAGCCGGAACTCATGGAGTCCATGGGACAGTTCCTCCAGCAGGTCAACATCACCCGTGACATCAAGGAGGATCTGGACGACAACCGCCGATTCTGGCCCAAGGAAATCTGGTCGAAGCACGTCGACAAGTTTGAGGATCTTTTCAAGCCCGAGAACAAGCAGAAGGCCCTGAATTGCAGTTCGGAGATGATCTACACAGCTCTGACGCGCGCGGACGACTGCTTGTACTACCTCGCAGGTCTGAGGGAGCAGAGTGTCTTCAACTTCTGCGCCATTCCCCAGACCATGGCTATCGCAACGCTGAATGCCTGCTTCCAGAACTACGATATCTTCGAGAAGAACGTCAAGATCACCAAGGGCGAGGCCTGCCAATTGATGATCGAGTCGTCGCAGAACCTCCAGCTGGTGTGCGATGTGTTCAAGCGCTACAGCCAGAAGATTGCAAAGAAGAACAACCCGCACGACCCCAACTTCTTGAAGATCTCCATCACACTCGGAAGGGTAAGCTCCACGGTGTTGTTTGCAAGTGAGTCGCTAACGTCCCTACAGGTAGAGCAGTTTATTGAGTCCATCTTCCCGTCGCAGAAGCCGCCGGTTGACCAGAAGTCGCCTGCCAACGTTGAGGAGGCCGAGAAGGCCAAGAAGCAGGCGTACGAGGAGAAGTGGGATCTCATCTACATGGCCGCGGCGGTCGTCATCACCGTCCTCGTCATCACATCCAGCATGGTAAGTCGTGTTGACTCTTCGCGCACGACGTTGTCTAACGTTGGAACAGATCGGTGTTGCCTGGCTTGCGGGTGCCCGTTTCGATATTGCATACGTCGAGCTCAAGCAGCAAGTAGGAGCCCTGCTCGGGTCGGCAGAGCCCACAGCAGTCGAAGCGGTGAAGGTTATCACGGAGAAGAGCGAGCTTTGAGCAGCAGCACAACAATACCTTTCATGTCTATGTGTATTATAATGGCAGCGACATACATTTTCGTCGACGCAGGAACGTAGATCTAACCTAATGCAACTTGTATAATGCAACTGGACAACAGCCACCTGACAGCAGCGAACAAAGGTCTTGCGTATTCTGTCGAGTCTTGAGACGTGCAGCGCCGACACGTGCCTGCATACGGTCTGTAACAATGAGCTTCTTTGACTCTCGTGTTTGGGGATGCTTAGCGCGGTCTAGCGTATCGCTCCGACTCCAGGGCTCGGTGTTCAAGCGAAAAATAGCAGACGCGCACCCAACCCAACGCACCTGCTTCACCAGCTCCACCGCGCATTCACCGCTCTCGCCTTCTGCACCAACCAGGCAGAACACCTCCGCGACTACCTATTGTTGAAGCATCGCCCGGCGCGACTTCGACGACCGCTACCCCACCTCAATCCACCCACCACCGGCCTTTCGCGCTCGCATACGCTCCGCCTGCCACCCGCAGCAGCACTCACCACGTCCACCTTTCACATCCCCCGCACAACACATCATGGCTGACGTCGCCACCGCACCGAACGCGTCCCAGCAGGTCCCGCTGGACACGATTCCCATCTCGCCCGTTGATGGCAACGACTCCTCTGAGGGCCAGGACAAGTCCGCAAGCGCCAACACAGACGACGGCGCTGTCCGCACCGTCTTCCACGACCCCGAGAACTTCAACGTCAAGCACCCGCTTATGAACACATGGACCCTGTGGTTCACCAAGCCCCCGAGCGGCAAGGTGCGTAGAGATGTTGTGTAGAAGGTGGGGCAACCTGACTGACCAATGCAGGGCGACAACTGGGCTGAGCTGCTCAAGGAGGTCATCTCATTCGACTCGGTCGAGGAGTTCTGGGGCATCTACGTAAGTCACGTCAGATGGCAGCGCTGTGAGCGACGCTAATGCGCTTTGTAGAACAACATCACACCCACATCCGACTTGGCGCTGAAGTCTGACTACCACCTCTTCAAGAGGGGCGTTCGCCCTGAGTGGGAAGACTCGCAGAACAAGCACGGTGGCAAGTGGGCGTTCCAGTTCAAGGACAAGAAGGCCATCAACATCGACGCGCTCTGGCTTCACGTCATGCTTGCTGCTATTGGCGAGAACCTCGAGGACGAGGATGACAACGAGGTCATGGGTGTTGTTGTCAACGTCAGGCGAGGATTCTACCGTATCGGTCTGTGGACTCGCTCCGTTGGCCGTGCCATTCCCGGTGAGGGAGGCAAGGGCAGGACACAAGAGCAGGGCAAGGAGACACTCCAGAAGATCGGCAAGCGATTCAAGCAGGCTCTCCAGCTCAAGGAGAACGAGCCTGTTGAGTTTTCCGGTCACACCGATGCTGCTCACTCTGGCAGCACCCGTGCCAAGGCCAAGTTCGTGGTCTAAGCACTGGTGAGAGGAGGAGTTGAAGAATTGCATGTATGGTCAAAGCAGAGGTTCGCCTCTGCGGTTTCTCTGTCCAGTACGCTGGAGCGCAGTGCACAGCCTGGCTGCACTCGGCGTAATATACTACCCGGTTTCCCCAAAAGCATTTTCACGTATCGATCATGGTTACGGGATTGGGTTTCTAGCATGGCGTCTGCATGGGGCGGCGATCGGTCATCTTGGGGTCTGACATGATTTATGGTCATGACGAGTTATGTGACTAGGCAGCACATGGGTTTGGGATCCGAGTTGATAGACCTGAGCCTCTTATCTAGTAAATTTATGAGTGCAAGAGTACAGGCGTGTTGCAGACTGATTCGAGTGATTCATGGTCGAGTGAACAAGAACAAGGATGCAAGCGCAGCCGTGCGTTCCGTAGCAAGCCCGCGTTGGAGCCGGGGCACGACGTAATAGTGGCGGTGCAGAGCGGCCACAATTTGACTTGGACCCCAGCCAGCCCACCGCGCGCGCCCAACAACAGGCTGCACGTTCGCCCACCGACTTTCTCCCCTCCCCCCTCTCACTTTCTGACACAGACCAAAAATGGTTGTCGAGACAGCATACTACGACGCCCTGGGCGTCAAGCCCACAGCGACAGAACTCGAAATCAAAAAAGCTTACCGCAAACTCGCGATTAAGCTGCATCCGGGTATGTATTCACAACAGCAAGCGGAGGCGATGTGCTGACACAAGAGGACAGATAAGAATCCTGGCGATGAGACGGCGCATGCGAAGTTTCAAGAGGTATGTGGTTGGGAGAGAGGAAGGAGGAGGCGTGTGTTTAGAGGAGGGTGGTGGGGTGTGTTTGGGGTATTGAGACAGCACGGCTCATACATGGCAGATCGGAGAGGCGTACCAGGTCCTCAGCGACGACCAGCTGCGCGCGAATTACGACAAGTATGGCAAGGAGGGTGCGGTGCCGCAGAGTGGGTTTGGTAAGATTGCAGCTTGTACCCTGTGGGTGGTTTTGGGGTTTGGGCGTTGGGCTGACGAAAAGGCAGAGGATCCGTCCGAGTTCTTTACTATGATTTTTGGTGGTGAGGCGTTTGTGGATTGGTATGTTTTTGGGGGCTGAGAGGAGGGGGGTTGGATAAAGGAGGAAGGCTGACAGTGTGTACAGGATTGGTGAGATCTCACTCATGAAGGATCTTACCAAGACGATGGAGATCAGTATGCGCGAGATGGAGGAGCAGGAGGCTGCTGAGGCTGAGGCGGCGAAGGCAGAGGCGGCGGCGAAGGATGCTGCGCCTGCTGCTGCTGCGTCTGCGTCTGCGTCTGCCGCTGCTGCTGAGCCGGCGACTGGCACGACACCCGCGGCTGATGCTGCTGCTGCTGAGCCCAGCGCTGGAGCGAAGGCAAAGGAGGCTGAAGCCGCCTCGGAGCGTGCTGCTAGCGATGCGCCCCCAGCCTACGCTGCTCCTCCCCCAGCATACGCCGAACCCGCCGCCGACACATCCTCGACCGCTACCCCCGCCGCCGCCGCCGCCGCAGGCAACTCCTCCGGCGCGAGCACCCCCAAACCCCGCGGTATCCCCATCCGCCCCGCGATCATGGACAAGACCGAGGAGGACGCTCGCATGGAAGCCGCCAACATGACCGAGGCCGAGAAGGAGCTCCGGAACAAGGAGAAAGCCAAGAAGGGCGGTCTCACAAAAGAGCAGCGCGAGGAGCTCGCAGCCTACGAGCTGGAGCGCAAGAAGATCCGCGACGAGCGCGTCGCCAACCTCTCCAAGAAGCTGGTCGAGCGTATTTCGCTCTGGACCGAGACAGACAAGAAAGACGACGTCACCAAAGCCTTCAAAGACAAGATCGCGCTCGAAATCGAGAACCTCAAGATGGAATCCTTCGGTCTGGAGATCCTGCACGCCATCGGGGCCACGTACCTCATGAAAGCCTCGTCCTTCCTCAAGTCGCAGAAGTTCCTGGGCATCTCTGGCTTCTTCAGCCGCATCAAGGATAAGGGCACCCTGGTCAAGGATACCTGGAACACGATGAGCGCGGCTATCGATGCGCAGCTGACGATGGAGGAGATGGCCAAGCTGGAAGAGCAGGGCGGTGAGGCCTGGACCGACGAGAAGAAAGCAGAGTACGAGAAGAAAGTCACCGGCAAGATCCTGGCTGCCGCGTGGCGCGGTAGCAAGTTTGAGATTCAGAGCGTGTTGAGGGATGTTTGTGATAATGTGTTGAATGATAAGAAGATTAAGTTGGAGAAGCGGGTCGAGAGGGCGCATGCGTTGGTTATTATTGGCGAGATGTGTCAGAAGGTAAGTCTACAACACCCCCTTCTTTCTCTCCCCGACGTCCGATGGACATGGATGGCTCCCGGAGCTAGGAGTGCCGCAGAGAAACGCAAAACAGCGAATTGGTGACTGACGTGTCTGACAGGCTGAGCGCGACCCCGAGGAAGAAGGCGACTTCATGGCGTTCGAGCAGTTGATGGCTGAAGCTGCGGCGAAGAAGGAGAGCAAGCACGAGAAGAAGGAGAAGCATAAGCATGGGCATGACAAGAAGGAGAAGGAGAAGGAGAAGGCATAGAATTGCTGCACCACGTCCTCTTCTTCTTGTTCGTTGTTGACCGCTGCCACTACTACTACTACTCTTCTGAGCGCCATGCCATGCATACTCCTTTTGATATCCATAGATTCCCCCCTCCGTAAGAGAAGATGCAGCGCTTCGTGCGTTGCGCGTAAGGAATATATTTATGCTACATGAAAGAAATCGAAAAGGAGAAAGGTGAAGATGCAATCCAGTGTGAGGTATATCAGTGGTACGATAGAGCTTCGAGTCTCCCATCTCACTTTCCTCACTTCCCCACCCACAGCTTCTCTCTTACGCTAAGAATTGCAGTGCAGGGCATAGACCAAGTGCAGGGCATAGACCAAGGTCAGGCTGTGAGCTCTCCTGCACGCTAGAAATTGGGGATGGTGGGTGGGGGAGGCGGTGGGGCGGGGGGCTCGAGCGAAGCTCGAGCGAGGGGGTGGGATGGCGGGAGAGATCGCGAGGCGGAGCCTCGCTAGTACATTTAACAACTAAGCATTGCATTAGCTATAGTGTAGTAACGCGCGTAAGGAGATGGGATGGTAGCGGGTCGTGGTGGTAGGGCGCGGGTCGTGGTAGAGCGCGGGTGGTGAGTGATGCGATGCGATGCGATGCGGGTCACCGGGTTGCGGTGAAGGTCCAGCGGGAACGGGAGTAGGATGCAGCTTTCCGTCTCGCGATTCAGCACCCGGACACCTAGATACGTGTTGTGGATTCTGATCATCTACCATACTGCAACTCCCTTTTTCGCGGCTTTTCCATCCCGAACCGGGGGCGTGTCGGGTTGTTCTGCCTGTCGGATCAATGTGTATGGGCGGGCGGGTTAGGTCAGTTACGTCGATTTACGTGATCCGGGCTTGCATGTATCATTTCACACCGAACACGAGGAACGCATGCTGGATTTCACTCTTTGAGATCAATCCGGCCTGTTTCTTCCGAGGATCTAGGGAGGGATCTAGAATCGGATCAACGAGGCTGAGATCGTTGCTCCCGGTACAGAGCGTGCGGATCAGAAGCAACTTCGGGCTTCGCAGGAAACCCCTTTCTCACGCGCTGGGTACTGGATGGATACCTCTGTCTACTTTCTGTGCCCCTCGGACTCTCACATTCCTGGCAGTGCCTTATCGTATGAGTGTATTGGATTGCTCTTGACTTCGCCATCTCGGGGAGTAGCATATTTCTTGGATTGAGTTTGTTCGGGCTCCCGGCATAGGTGAGCGGCGTCCGTGGCGTTCAGGCTGAGCTGTAGTGTGCCGGATTATTAGATATAGGGGGGTTGCGAAAGATACGTGCGGGATTGTACACAAGCGGGTGCGAGATTCGGGTGCGCGTGCGAGCATTTGTCGAGCCCGAGGCGCCTATAGCATAGTGAGGTACAAGCAGCAAATGAATCAACCACGAGACACAAAGGAGGTAATTGAGAGACGTCGTCGATTCCGATCCGACGCTTGCGTACGGGATGCGGGATGAGTTGAAGGGAGCGAAAGCAGAAGCAATAAAGCTTGACGGAACTGTATTTGGCTTCCGCGTTAATCTTCCGACGCCGTGTATCATGAGCGCGTATCAACGTGATAATCTGCACATCCCGTTTACTGCCATCTTTGCTTGGTCTCAAGCTCAAACCTCGGTGTGTCGGGCTGGCATACGCGTCTGATCGTGGTGTATGTCAGAGCGGATCCTTTGCGTCGGATTACAGAGCAAGCCCGTTAAATCCCTCATCCTGTATGTTTATGGCATCTATGGTACCTACCGCACAGTTTGGACCATCTGTCGACTGATTCGATTCATAGATCCGTGTGCATCACTGGGCTGCGACGGAGAGTGCGAAGCCGGTGGCAAGGTTGGTGGCAGCGGAATAATCCAGGGTATGCTTTTTCCTTGCCTCGATTCGAGTTTCTGGGTCCGCTTGCGTTTCAGGACGAGGCTGTGTTGTGAGATTTCTGCGGGATGGGCTCGGGGCTCGGGTCAGTGTTTGTTAGTCACGCTAGGCCATTATGCTTGAGCTGTGTGCATGCGATCGATTGTGGGGGTTTGGTGTTGATTATTTGATAATAGGGCGGTTTGCTTTAATTCGGGGTCCTGTGGTGATTGAAGTATGGCTGTGTCGGGTCGCGGTGTGGTCGGATTGCCGTAGATGTCGAGTTACTGGACGTCCTGCATATATCGAATTGCTGGAGCAGAGTTTCATTTGCCGTGTATGCTGGATTGCTGGGGATGTGGGGTTCGAAATGTTGGGTGATGTATACCCCCGGGTCGGATTCTGGCACCATTTTGACTGCAGAATCAACACTCGCCATTATTCTTCTTGAATGCACTCATCCACCTCCGACCTGACGAATATCAGCGAAGGTATCACCGTCAAAAAAGCATTTATCAGAGTCAAAACCACTCGGTAAGCTCCAGCCCCCCAAATCCTGAGACAGTGGATCGCTACCACACTAGAACACCTCTTGAATGCTAGAGATCGCAGTGCAATCTGGGGCGCAGTCTGAGGACTGTTGAAGATACTGTACTACTATTGGTCAATCTGACTGTTCTGCGTCTCGTCGTTGACGCTAGGAATTGCAGTGCAGCTACGATCGATTGGCTTCTCTCGCGCTTGAGAAGCCGAAGAACCTCCATGCAGCAGACATGACATTCATTGGTTAACAAAATACTCGAGCATCTCGTCGTTGACGCTAAAAATTGCAGTGCACCCACACCCTCTTGGAAATCTTCTTTGCCTTCTTTGCCTTCTCTTGCCAAGCAGCCCTACACCTCATCGTTGACGCTAAAAATTGCAGTGCAAAAGTGAGCCGGACTTCGTAGCCAATCACCTACATACATAAATAAGATAATACTGCGGCCCTCTTTAACGCTAGAGATTGCAGTGCAGCATTTGCGTGATTCGTTGAACAATGATTTTGCCTAATATGGAAGGCTTGCAGAGCCTCACCTCTCGTTGTTGACGCTAAAGATTGCAGTGCAGAAAAACTGGTGAGGCAAAGCCAGGGTGCTATCTTCCTCACTGCACTGCAGTCTTGGGATCAACGAGATGATTGCAGTGCATTTCTCCCACACACACACACACACACACACACACACAAACCCGGTCTTGGAGGCCGTCGTCAAGGCTGCAGACTATACTCTATGTTCATATGAAACGACTCAAGAGATTACGATGCCTACTTCCGTGGCCTGTCTCAAATACCGGGAACTGCAGTGCAGTGACAACTCTCTTAGCAGGATCTACCCTCTTCGTTATCAAGGAAGGCTGTGCATTGAGGTCAGGCTGAAAGCTCTCGTAGACGCTAGAAATTGCAGTGCAGTGATGACAACGTAATTGGCCACAAGTTCTCCCTACTGCAGTACATCCTGGTAGTGACCAGCTCAGTCAGAACGCTAAGGTCATCACCTGATAAAGTAAGCCTGCATCTCCCCTTCGACGCTAAAAATTGCAGTGCAGGGCTTACGGACCGCTTTTAGCGATGTAGGTTGCAATGCAGTGGGCCTTGAATGGACCAAACAGTGGCACTCTGGCCAAAACCTGCTCCATCTGTTGTCAGACGTCAAGACACTCTAGTAGGAGATCATGTAGACCTTGATGGGTGTCTCGTACCTGATCTCTTTGATACAGTAGAGATTGCGGTACAGCCTTGCGTTACTTCACCATATATAGCCTGGCCCAACCCCGAGGCTGCCAGTTTCTATCGCAAAGAAGACTCTCCTGAACGCTAAAGATTGCAATGCTGCTGCCGAATACAGTAAATGACATCCGTTTCCACGAATGATTGGCCAACAAATTCGACATCCACCTCGTCGTTCACGCTAAAGAATGCAGTGCACAGGGCACCGCCAAATTCCGGCAAACGAGTGACAGGGGCTGAGGCTGGCGTAGTCAATGGACAGCAAGGTAGCTCGGTGATTCGCCCATGAGACGATTCTGCATCTCGTCGTTGACGCTAAAAATTGCAGTGCCCTGTCGTCCCTTTGCCTCAGCCACATTTCGCAAGTCTGACTGGGTGATTGGCTAACAGAGTAGTCATGCAGCTCCTCGTTGACGCTAAAGATTGCAGTGCACTGAAATGAGGCGCCCATATAATCAACGCGGATCAAGTCTTTGTAGGCAGCCTTACTGCACCCCGTCTTAAACGCTAAAGATTGCAGTGCAAATAGGCGAAACCAGATGAGTTGCCTTCTTTGTATTCGCTTACGATGTTCACGTGAATGTTCAGAAGTCAACAGATTAGTCTTGCATCTCACGCCCGTCGATGGGGATCGTAGTGCAGCCATTCACCAACAGGCAGCTTTACTGTAGCCGGTCTTCAGTGTTGAGGATTGCGGTACAGCTGGGGCATAGTCCCGAGTAATGGATGGTGTTTACTATTATAGTGATACTGTATATTGTCTTCGGCGCTAGGAACTTCAGTGCAGAGCCGCTGTAGGAGTAGTTAGTATAAGGAGAGCTGTTAAGAAGGTGGTCTTGCGTCTCGTCGTTGACACTAAATATTGCAGTGCAGTCCAAGAGACGGCCCGGGTGCCGCCATTGAACGGTAAGATAGTGCGGTGATTCGTCGATAAAGCAAGCCAGCCTCTGTTCGTTGACGCTAAAGTTTGCAGTGCAAATCTTAACAAAGTTGCCTTTCTTGTCATCTCTTGGCCTGTCAGCGGCAAGGTTCACAAGCCGACGAGGCAGTTCCGCTTTTGTCCTCACAGCACTAATAACTGCAGTGCACCGTAAGGCACATGCGATGCCAGATCGCTAACTCTGCAGTCCTTTATCTTGCCTTTAACATAAAAGAAGGCAGTATATTTGGCAGACAATGCGAGTTGTACAAAGATGTGATCATTAGCTTAACTCAGGTGGTTAGCTAGAGGAGCAATCCTGCATCCCATCGTCGACGCTAAAGATTACAGTGCAGCTGGTGACTCTTTTCAACTATGCTATAGGTTGTTTGCAAGATCCATGCGTCACACCCTTTGCTTCGCCGACAGGCAGCAATCCAGCAGCTCGTCCTCCGCGCTAGAAATTGCAGTGCAGTGGTGTGTGCAAAGGCTGAATAGTGACAAGGTGATTGGTCACCAGTCTATTCCTACAGCTCTCCTCCAACGCTAGAGATTGCAGTGCAGCCGGAAGGTGTTCAACTCCGTGCGTATCCTGTGCGAGTGCTTCCGTCATCACATTTGCCCGCGCTGTCACCTGCCCACGTCTGCATTTGCTCCCGTGACGCCCTGCGCGCAGAGCAGAGCACCCTCCCTGTCAGCATTCTTTGGCTTATCTTGCATATTAGCCCTACACCTCTTCGTTGACGCTTAGAATTGCAATGCAATGTAAAGATATGACTGAGTACTTTTTTGATGCGCGACTGGCCTTTGGCGCGTGGCAGAAGGCTCAAGGATCACTGAACAAAAACAGCATAGCAGACAGAGATAGCCTTGTGAAAATGCACTGACTCACTTTTGATCTAAAGCTTACAAGCTATGATATCTCTTACGATAGAATGTTTACCGGCGTCATCACTTTGCTGGGTGTACATACATCAACGCATTCGTACCACTCACATTCTTTTTTCCTGTTCTGAGTTTATATCGGGCATGTAATGCAAATTGGTTGACCTTGATACGATGAATTCAGTTTTACAATGATGTGTCTGAGTGCTGATGCTGGAATGCTCTGTCACAATATGCCTGTGCCGGCATGCTTATCCTGAGGCTGTGTATCACTGTCACGCTTAGAAACAATCTTCCCACGGCTTGTCTTTGACGCTGAAGATCGCAGTGCTCACTAACTTCCCCTTGCACTGACGCCTTCCGCTACTTCGCAAGGGGATGGTCAGAAAGTGATTAGCTCACGACGCAGCTCTGCATCTTGTCTTCAATACTAGAAACTGCAGTGTATGTGAAGGAGTGAGCCCTGAATTCTCAAAGGTCATTCGCGAATCAGATTGTCAACGGGTGATTGGTGAACAAGGTAGTCGCCCTGTCTCTTATCGTTAGCACTAGAGATTGCAGTGCAGCAGGCGCCGAATCATCTATAACCAATGGGGTTGATCTGCATCTCGGCTTCGGCTCCGAAACTGCGTAATTGGAGGGGGTTAATTGTTGAATTAGAGTATTTGCACTGCAATATCTAGCGTTAAAGACAAGCTGACATCTTATAGTTGCTTCAAGGTACATGTGTGCGCATCTCTAAACGTAACAGAGTCCACCTTCATTGAATCGAGCCGCATGCTTCTACCTTATCACTGAATCTCTGTTGAGCTGGAACCGCTCGTCTAGACCTACAATAAACACATAATCTTTTGCAAGCATTGCATACCCCTAATGTATCACGGGTCTACGCGAGATGAGGAGTACACTTCCACCAAAGCCACGAGCGACAAGTTATGAAAACATCCATATAAATTTATATTTAGATACAAGAATCGAAAATCCACACATCATAACACTAACCAAAATCCACCCGAGCACATCATGCAAATACCGACTATGCGGCATCGTCTACCCATCTACTGCAGGCACTGGCTGTACCAGTCATTCTGCTTCTTGCAAGACCATCCGTTCGCACACTGAGTAGAGCCAGTGTAGCCGATACCACCGCAGCGGCCGTAGGCCTCGACAGTGGAAGAAGCTGGTGCGGAAGGAGCCGGGGCAGAGGCAGCAGAAGTGGGAGCAGCAGACTCGACAGGCGCGGCACTGGTGGCGATGGGAGCGGCCGAGGAGACAGGGGCAGCGGAGGAAACAGCAGGGGCCGCAGAAGAGACGACAGGGGCTCCAGTAGCGCTGGAAGGGGCAGCGGAGCTGACGGGGGTAGCAGAGCTTGAAGGCGTAGCAACCTCCTCAGGTGTAGCGGAAGCGGAAGGAGTGGAGGGAAGGGCAGGGGTAGTGCCGTTGGCAACCTTGAAAGCAGCAATCTTCTTAGCTGCGTGCTCGGCGACAATCATGATGATGGCCTGAGTGTTACCGGTGGGGAGATCGGGGTGGATGGAGGCGTCAACAACGAAGAGGTTGTCAGTGCCGTAGACCTTGGTGTTGGTGTCGACGACGCTTGTGCCGTTGGCGTTGCCGCCATCAGTACCCATCTTGGTGGTGCCGACCCAGTGGTCACCGGAGATGAGGCTCTCGGAGAGAATGGACTCGGGGGTAAGGCTTGCGTCAAGAGCCATGGTGGCATTGCCGGTGCTGTTGCCCTTGCTGGTGAGATCCATCCACCACTGGAGGAATCCAGCGAAAGCCTCCTTGTCAGCGGCATCAGTCAACCAGGGCTTCACCTTGAGGACTGTGTTGCCGCCAGCTGTGATACCGAGCTCACCGGTGGAGGTGGTGCCATGAGTAAGGAAGGTCTTGACGGTGACGGTGCCGTCCTTCATGGAGCTGACGGTACCCTGGAGGAAACGCTCCTTGCCGTCGGTACCGTTGACGGAGGTCCACAAGTGCATCCTCTGTGCGGCCTGAGTAAGGACACCAGATCCCTGCTTGTAGAGATCAACGTCCAACTCAACGGGGTCGGTTGCGATGTCGTTGAACTTGTAGGCGCTGTAGGGTGCGGAAGTCTTGAACTGCAGAGGTGCCTGGGCGTGGTCCTTGAGGCCGTGACCGACGGGGAGGTCAATCCAGTCAGCCTCCTTGGGAAGCTGGACACCGGTAGTACCAGTCTGAACAATCTTAAGAGCATCAGACTTGCCGATACCAGAGTTCCACAGGATCCTAGGGGTAGAGAGCGCTCCACTGGCCAGGACAATCTTGCCGCCCTGCTTCAAGTTGATAATCTGCTGGCTACCGTCGGCGAGCTGGACAAGAACACCAGTAACGGTGCTGCCAGTGCGCTTGACCTGGATGACCTTGGTCTCAAGCTTGAGGGTGAAGTTGTCAAGTTCCTTTGCAAAAGGCATGTAGGTCCTCGCGGGGCCAGCACGCATGTTCTTAGAGATGGACCATGCAGGGCGAGAGTAGACCATGCGCTTCTCGTTAGGAGTCTTGATGGAGTCGAGTTCAGTCCAGCCCTGCTTCTTCAGGTACGAAGCCACAGTGGTGTAGGCCATGTCATCGTAGTGCTTGCCATCAGCGGAGGGCTGGGTGGTACCAGGGTTGCGAGAGTACAGACGATCCGCAGCCTCGCTCATGTCGTTCCAAGACCAGCCTGCAGGCCAGTTCTCAAAGTCATGCTCAGGTGGGTGGATGAAGTTCTCTCCGTTGATAGAGCTCGAGCCACCAAGAAGACAGCCAGCCATGGAGGCGGTGTCACTGCAGATCTTGGTGCCTGGGATGGCAGACAAGCTGCTGCCAAGAGCCGGGACGTCATATGGAGTCAGGGTGTTGTTCCACTCGAGACCCTCCTTGGAGCCCAGAGCAACGGTGTTAGCAGGACCGCGCTCAATAAGAAGAACGCTTAGGCCCGCCTCGGCGATACGCTCAGCCGCGATGATACCAGCAGTACCACCACCAGCAACGATGACATCGTAGGTTGAGTTCGAGATTGTAGGAACGACTGTCGTGCCGTTGCCGGTTGAGGTATCGGTCGAGTTGCCGCCAGAGATAGGAGCAGTGCCATTGCCTGTAGCTGGCGCCGCGGATGCCCACGAAGCCCATGTCTCAAACTGGGCTGACTGAGCGGCGGCGGCGGGCTGACCGTACAGACCGAAGCCGGCAGCGTGGTAAGGTAGTTCACTGGCAGGGTCAGAGGGAGTGGTAGGGTTCTCGGCCGAAAGGGCCCATCCAAGCACAGGGTTGGCGTCAGTGTTTGCAAAGGTGGTATCGCCACCCACGATGCAGCCCTGGCACAAGAATGTGTAGGAGAAGTGAGTGCTGTTGACGAAGGTTCCGTTTGCAATGGGCAGAGCGCTGACCTTGGTGGCATCGTAGACAGCGGGGTTGGCATATGCACCTGCAGTGCGGAAGGTGCTAACAACCTCCTTACCGTTGGCCCAAGCGATGAGTAGGAGGTGGTTCAGCATGCCTCCACCAAGCGAGAGAGCTCCCCATGCTCCTGTCTCGGCGATGGGGATGACAAGCTGTCCGATGAAATCCGACTCGATCTTCTTAGGGAAAGCAATACCGATGGTCATGCCATCGGTGGCATCAAGTTGCTGAAAGTCAATGTCCGTATTGGGGTCTGTGTATGCAACAGGTGTGGTCGATGCCGCCATCACCGCGCGGGAGAGCCCGAGCAGGGCCACGGCTGAGCCTACGATCGTGGAACGCATGCTGTGTGGTTGTGAGATGATCAGATGGTAGATAGATGTGTTAGGTGGTGAAAAGAAAGAATATGGTCAGACAGAGCACAGCTGTATCGTAATGGCAGGTAAAATGAGCGTATGAAAGAATGTAAAGCCTCAGATGAGGAAAATGAACGACTGCACCGAGCTTGCGGTGACTTGAAAGGATGCAATCCAACTACAGATGGAGCTTTCGAAGGATAGAAAGATCCAAGAGTTCGGCGGCGGCTTCAATATATATTCCATATTGGTCTGGATTGCAAGCGCGTCGATCCACGTGCGATCAGGATTGCCTACGCCATGGTGTTGCAATTCCCGCACTGTCCTGGCATTTCGGAGGTTTATGTTTGACGCCGACTAGCGAGCTGATAGCGTTCCTCTGTAGGATTCTGCGAACGTTCTCCACAATAGGAACCCCTTCTCCATGTTATGCAAGCAAGCATCAGCCTGTAAGGCAGCCTGTATAGAGACGCACGCATGAACACTCTATTCGAAAGCATAGTCATGTAGTGAGCGTTCTGTGCTTCGTTCCCAAGCATTCGCGCACGTTGATCCGTTTCGTTCTGTTTCTTTGCTGTCGTAGCGCCATGCTTGTCGCCAACTGGAGGGCCAGGGTGTTGACGTGATGTTCGGGGCCATGCGCGCAGTGGGGGTGAAACTGACACTACGGAAGCGAGCCCCGGTGGCGACGGACATTGGTGGAAAATCGGGGAAGGCTCAACTGCTGCATTGCCCCTGCCATCAATTCAACACAGTCTCAAACAAACAGCACGGGATGTGAAAAATGCGACGCCCCTGATTTGCTCGTATAAGCAAAACGAACGGGCCTTCATCTCTCGGCGAACTAGCCGCGCAACTTGCGGCTCAAGTGAGAATCCTACACCGGCTAAAGTTAATCTTCCGACACATGGCCAAGACAAACACCGTCATACTGCATTCGACCAGTTTCAAACAGCTGATTTAGTATTGAAAAGGATTCGACTCATTGTATACGAAGCCAATGACTTGCTCAGCAATCGTTCGAGGCCTCCGCATCGAGGTGTGATGTACCGATCGAAAGGTTGTTATCTTGCAGAAGAAAAATCTCGATTGTTCCTTGATGTACTCCTATGTCGCAAGATACCCAACCTCATTTCGCCTTTTCAGAAATCTCCACCGGCGCAGCTGTCTCCATATCGAACTCCTGGCCTTTCAGCACTTTCGGGCCTCGCCGCTCGTAGCCCGAAGCACCAAATCTCGTATTGACCAATTCTTCGGCGTTGTCATTGGGAATGACGCCGAGTTTGGCTGCTTCTCCCGGTGTAAAAGTAGCCCAATTATCATATTCATCGAAGCTGCCGGCATCCTTCACAGGAAAAAAGTAGTTGACTGCATAGAATGTGGTAAAAGAGATGCTGAAGCCCGTGAAGAAGGCTGTGTAGTAGAGCTGAAACAGGGCAGCGGGGGCTTTGCTCATACCACCAGCACTGGCGATAAGACCGCCGATTGTAGGCGCCCAGCCAGCTATCCAGCAGGGTATGACTCGCCAATTGAAGCCGTATGTGTACCAGTAGTCAGAATCTTCAGGGCGGTAGAGGTGGTTAAGTCTGATCTTCTGATGACGATTGAAGTAATAATCCTGGACCATAACACCCATCAGAGGTGCCAGAAACACCGAAAAGGAGCTTAAGACTGTCACGAAAGTCGCGGCTTTGTTGATCAGCTGCCAAGGCTGGATGATCCACGCAGCTGTGAACGTGATGATAGCACCTCGTCGGATGTCAATGTACCTCGGGAAGATTCCAGCGAGATCAATGCCTCCAGCGACGGCATTGCCGCAGACATTCTGAAAGAGGATGGCAAACGTAAAAGCTAGGGCGAGGAAGAACACACCTGCTCGTGAAGCAGACGAGCCGTTTCCGTCTGTAGACAGGTCAGCATCAGACTCAAACACACCAGGTATCTCGCAACTTACTGTCCATCATGACCATCATGAGGTCAGGCGGGTTCCAAAATATCTCGCCGTAGATGATCTGGCACGCAGCCGTCGTAACAAGACCTCCCAAGCACACAAAGATGCCAACCAGCCATTGCACAGAGCATGTACCGAGGACGAAAGCCCATTTGTTGCTGGCATAGCGGGAGAAGTCGCTTTCGTTGGTCATTCCTGCAGCGCTCTGCCCAATACCCTGATTGAGGGCCGCCATCATCAACCATGAGATGCTCCATCTCGAGTTATTGGGAACTTTTTGACCTTGATAAAAGACTGGCCCCACGCCTTTGGCGACAGAGAGCGACCATATCATCATCGATATCATCGCAAGACCGCACCCAAGACTGGAAAAGAAGAAAGGCTTCTTAAAGCGTTCGGGTCGGATGAATAGAAAGGGAATAGAAAGAGTCCAGAAGACAATGAAGCCAATCATCTCCTGGGTTGTTGTGGGAACATCGGCTGCCAGAGTGTTGGGCACTTTCTGGAATGAAGGCCAGATGGCAGTAATGCAGACCCTGCGGCACAAATCAGCAGCAGGAACGAATATAGGTCATGCAGAAATTACGTGACAAGACGCCCGCCATTCCAAGTTTGTACCGCGCACCATATGAAATTCAGCAGCGATCGCTGAATCAAGGGAATATACGCGCCACGCAAGCCCCAGGTGAACCGATTCTGAACGGTAAAGCCGACGTGCCATGTGAGACCGCACCACGCAATGATGCAAGAGAAAAGGCAAATAACGGCCCGAGAAACAACGATTATAGCCATCGCCTGACCGACGGAGAGACCTTGTGTCAAGAATGTGTTGGGCGTCTGCCATGTGGCGACGTTCAAAGCTCCGCTGGAAGAGGTGGTGTGAGTAAGGCGTCTGTCTTGGTCGTTCAATACAAGATGGACTTACAGACTGCCTGCACCAAAGAATCCAAACCAACCCCATGTTCGTCGTGATGGTGGGAGTGGTACCAAATCTCGATTACACCACAGGGTGGTCTCCTCATTGCGGCTCTCATCAGCCTTGAGAACAGCTGCCTTTCTGATCGCAGACAGACCCATAATGTGATGCAGAGTTGGTCGAGCCGGGAAAACAACTGGAGCTCCACCGACATCTTAATGCAAAGCAGCTGCTCAACGTCGTTACAATTGCCGTCAATCAGTGGCTCTGACTAGCTGGGTAGTCTGGATGGCGGCGATAACGACCCTCCGCACTATGCCTCCACTTTTGATAGGCATCTTCTACCCCGACAGGCGTTCGGCCCGCTGTCTTCCAGCCTTATCTACTGGGCCTTGCCAGCTCCGAGTGTCCATCCGGTAATTTTGAAGAATACGATCAGAAGGGAGCAAAAACCAGAGGATCACCAAGTTGCGTAGCCATGTCAACAGCTGTTAATTTTGACTTCTGCGCCAATCAGGCTTGATGACCTCCAATCAAAGCGTTACGTTTCAACATCTTGCATTACGCCGAATGGCCACTTGGAGCTGCATCGTGCAGTAGATGGCGACTTGCGTATCGCTATCCGCTGCCGACGAAAACAAGTGCAATTGGCTTGAGGCGAATATGACGAGACACCGCCAGGGCTAACAGGCTGGAAAAAAAAACCACAACACCATCGCAGAGACTCGCGTCGCAAGCAGATCAAGTTTTCGAGATGTCGTTTCATGCTCACGGTGGATACGCTAACCAGGGATACAATCGCTAGAGAAGCGGGGTTGCGAGAAGTCGCGATGGGTACAGAAGCAAACGCGTCTGCTACTACCATTTCAGCATTACCCTAAAAGATATCTATCGGTCTACACTAGCCTCTCACTATCAGACCCTGTAAGGAAGGTCCTTAGATCCGTGCGACAACCATCAAACGGAAGCACAACCGATTCATACATCTTGACTTGTCGGGTTGCAACTCTGAGTAGTATACGCCAGGACATGCTTGTCAACTACGGTCCATCTTGGAGCCTATAGTGCCTTTCTCCACGGATAATTGCTTATCTCCTACTTGGAGCTCGGCAGGCTGTTATCCGGCGCCGGCGTGGATTGTGAATCACCCCATCCTCTCAATAGCGGCTTACTCGAATTGGAAAGGTCATCTACCTCACGACGATCTCGGCATTTGGAGTCGCTGAACGTTTGCTAACAATGCTGTTCATCACGTGTTGCTGGAAGTGCCAATTCAATATTGAGAGCCTCTCGCTGCTGAGGTTTGAGTCGTAATTACACTTCCATCACCAAGTCTCTCAACAGCCATGGCCCGTAAGCTTCGAATTGGTGTCGATGTTGGTGGGTGAGTTCCTTGCTTCCAAACAAATTATAAGTGTACAGGCGCTGACCGGAGCAGGACTAACACTGATGGTGTTGTGCTCGATCTGACACGGTCTGCTGAGCCTGACAGAGGCATCGTTGCGTGGAAGAAATCCAGCACAACCAAGAACCCTAGCGATGGAATCAACAATGTTATCAAAGATATGTTTGAGCAATCGAGCATCGTGCCTCAGGACGTTGCTAGTGTAACAATCGGCACGACACATTTCATCAACGCTGTGGTTGAGATGGACCAATCCAGGCTGGCTAAGGTTGCTGTTATACGCTTGTGTGGTCCGTTCTCGAAAGATATTCCAATAGGGGTCGATTGGCCCCCTCGTCTGCGTAACATCATCTGCGGATATCGGGGCCTAGTAGATGGCGGTCTCGAAATTGACGGGTCCTTGATCGCCGAGCTGGATGTCGAAGGCGTCAAGCGACATTGCGAAATCATCAAATCTCTAGGCATCAAAAGCATCGCAGTGGTTGGAATCTTCAGCCCAATTGATGTTGTCTTCGGTCAAGGAGAAACAACTGCTGCCATTATCCGCGATCTTTATCCAGAGGCCGATATTGTCTGCTCTAAGGATGTAGCCAACATTGGATTTTTGGAACGAGAGAATGCCGCTATCTTGAACGCGTCGATATTATCATTCGCCCGCCATACAATCAACGCGTTCCAGCATGCCGTGTCTAGTCTGGGATTGCAATGTCCACTATTTGTCACACAGAATGATGGTACGATCCTTCCAGCAAGTGCTGCGGCGCGACTACCCATACGGACGTTTTCCAGTGGACCAACGAACAGCATGAGAGGCGCTGCTTTCTTGATGCAAGATCAAGAGAAGGAAGCCATGATGGTTGTTGATATTGGTGGCACGACCACAGACGTCGGGCTGCTTCAGAAGAACGGCTTCCCTCGACAAGCCGCAGCTTACAGCGAAATCTCAGGTGTTCGCACTAACTTCTCTTATCCTGACGTGCGAAGCATTGGCCTTGGAGGTGGCTCAATCGTACAGCGTGACGAGGAAGGCAAATTGACCGTGGGACCGGAGAGTGTCGGGTACCAGATTACACAAAAAGCCTTAGTGTTTGGCGGCAGCATTGCTACCACCACCGACTATACTGTACTTGCAGACACAAAGATCAACATTGGAGATCGTTCCAAAGCCATCAAAGCAGGTCTTGCAGAGAGTCTACCGGAGTTCAAAGCCAAGGTAAAAGCCATGCTAGAGCAAATTGTCGACACAATGAAAACATCTCCGGAGGATATCCCGGTTGTCTTGGTAGGCGGAGGCGCCGTTATTGCTCCAGACAGTCTTTCCGGTGCCAGCAAAGTTATCAAACCGAATTGGTCAGGGGTCGCAAATGCTATTGGTGCGGCGACTGCACGTGTAAGCGGCGTCGTAGACTCCGTCGAAAGCACGGAAACAAAAACAAAGGCTCAGGTGATGGAAGAGCTTTCGCAAAGAGCCATCGATACCGCTGTCGCAAATGGGGCCTTACGAGACACAGTCACCATCGCCGAGATGGAGTCCTATCCACTCCAGTATATTGCAGACAAATCACGAATAATCGTCAAGGCAGTGGGTGATTTCGACTACTCCCGCAGCGAGTCTATAATCAACCTGCCTACCTCCAACGGGTTGGTTAACGGGACCTGGAAGGAGTCGGAAAAGTATACCGCCAAGAGCATTGATTCAGATGACGCTAGTTTGACGGACATGTCTGTTCATTTCACAGAAGATTACATCAAAAATTATAGGCCAAGAGTCATCAACAGACAGTGGCTACTTTCTGAAACCGATCTGGAGTTCATGACAATTGGCTGCTACATTCTGGGTACAGGCGGTGGAGGCAACCCTTATCAGCATTTCCTTCGACTTCGAGAAATGCACCGGGCTGGGGCAGTTCTTCGCGTGATATCCCCACAAGACCTGAAAGACGATGATCTAGTCGCTTGTGGAGGTTCTATGGGATCCCCCCAAGTGTCCATTGAAAAGCCATATGGCGATGAGTAAGTCAGGCCAGATCGATCATACGGTAGTGTTCCTCTTATGCATGCTGATCAATACATAGAATGTTGGAATCGCAAAGAGAGCTCTATGAGTACCTCAAGAAGTCGCCAGATGCAGTCATCCCCTTGGAGATCGGTGGTGGCAACGGGCTGCAAGGTCTCATCATCGGTGCCTGAACAGCCATGGACATCCCAGCCATAGACGGAGACTGGATGGGCAGGGCATACCCCGTCTCCTGGCAAACTACACCCGTGGTCTACGAGAAGAAGGCCATGATGGTTCCGACTTGCATTTCCGACGGCAACGGTAGAATCATTGTAAGTCTGAACCTGAGAAAAACGGCCGTGGCTTATTGTGATTGCAGTTCATGACTAAATCCCCTACCGAGCTTGATATTGAACGTGCTCTCCGCGCAGCACTGTCGCAGATGGGCTCTCATGTCGGCTGTGCAAAGGGCCCTGTCAGCGGCGCCAACACTAAGAAATGGGTTATAGAGAACACGATGTCTTTGGCCTGGAGAATTGGCCGCGCCGTCATGCTCTCAAGATGCATGAAGATGGTCGACATGGTGGCTGAGTCGATCATCGCCGAAGTCGGCGGATCTGAATCGGCACGGGTTCTCTTCAAGGGTAAGATCGTGGGAGTTGAGCGAGTGCTGAGGATGGGTCATGCGTACGGCGAGGTCATCATTGAGTCTACGACAGGAGATTCGACAACAGGGAAAGAACGCATGATCATTCCATTCAAAAATGAGAATATCTATGCGAAGAAGGAAGATTCCAATGGGAAAGGAGAGGTGAGTCTATATAACCCGTTCGCTATATTACAACTTTGCTAACTGTTGTACAGATTCTTGCTATCGTGCCAGACCTCGTCTGCGTGCTTGATGCGCAAAACGGCGAGGCGCTTGGCACGCAAGAATATCGTTATGGGTTACCTGTGATTGTACTTGGCATAACAGCGTCTGAAAGGTGGACATCGACAGCGAGAGGGCTTGAGATTGGCGGACCGAAGGGTTTTGGCTTCAACGACCTGGAGTACAAACCTCTTGGGAAGTTTTGTAAGCCACGTAGTGTCATTGATGAATTCGACACCTCGGCATAGGTCGAGCATATGTAGTTAATGCGGATACTCGGAAGATCCAGTTGCTTGCCGACAAGAGTGAAGCGCGATTTGGATTGACAGCTTTTATGTCTGGCAATGTTCTCGATATGGCCAGATTCTTCGAACCTCCTCTGGCGACATGTTGTACTGGTGGCTTCTGCGCATGACCTCCTGGAAGAGCTCTTTATTCTGCTGTACCTTCACCTCGAAATCTAGCAGGGGATTAATCCAGCCTTCGAAATCTGTTTCGAGAAACTCTTTGGCAAGGTCATGTATATCTTGAAAGTCACGGTATTCCTGGAATTGTTGCTCGTGTCTCCGGAGATCGTCTTCCGTGAAACTAGCCGGGAATGGAGTCAGAAAACCCAGCTCATTCCACGCCTTGGAAAGCTCGATGAGACAAGCTCGAAGCGGGATTACGCCTTCTTCTGAGACCCTTGCGCTTCGAAGGAAGAGATTGCGTATGAATGAAGGCACGCCCAAAGACCTCGCTACATCGGGGTCCTCGCGTCCAGTGCCCATTTCCCATGCTTTTGCTAGTTTAGCTTCCCCCAGCTTATGCTCGGTGTATCTTTTATCTTCTGCGTCCATCTCTTCATAGTTTGGCGGCAATTTGGGAAGCTCCTTAGTACCCAGAAGGTAGTGCTCATCGACTTGCAAGAATAATGGAAAACGGGCTTGTACAAACAGAGGCGCAATCACAATTGACTGCCAGTCAATAATCGAGACGATCTGTGTGGGGTCATCTTCAGACACGTAGATGTTACCCATGTGAAGGTCAGTGTGCCACAGAACGGGCTCAGAGAATCTTTGGATGAACTCTGGCCCATGATTGAGGGCAGACATGACCTCTTTGGTCATATTCAGAACAGCCAATTCTTCATCTGGAGACACTCGTGGCGGACTGTGGACATAAGTCGTCGATTCCTGTCCGAGGAGTGCAATCTCTCGTTCAACAAGAGCGATTCCGAAAGACGCCAGATCAGGCCCCGCGCAAAACAGTCAGTTGTGGAGAGAAAATGTTGAGACGGTCGCACTGACATGGACCTCGGTTGAAACAAGATTGCAGAGACGCCACTGTGCCTTGAGGATACCAGCCTCGTTCGCAAGAGGGCCCTATGCAGAACTGCTCAGAAGGATCGATCTTACGGTCTAGATTGACGCATGTATCGTCATCCCCCATAGACTCGCGCAGGTACAAACTTCCATTGGTAGGAAATCGGATACCATTTACTTGACCTTCAAGCTTTGCCAATTGCAGCGCAAGACGAAATCGGTCCCCATCACTCATGTCATCACAGCATTTGTACAGCTGTACCCCAGTCGCTTTTTCCATGATAATGTATTCAACACCCACAGGGTTTGACGGATCAGCGCTCCAGGCTAGAACTTTCGGAACCGGTACCTCAGTATGCGTGTGCACTATTGATACCATGAGTCTTAAGTGCATCGTGCTTATAGATTGCGATCTTACAGTATTTGAGAACGGCCACTTCAGACGCTGTTGTATACTTTGGCGGTCCTGCAATAGGGAACGGTACCTTCGCAATGATTTCGCTTCCATCCTCTTTACGCAAGAGAAGCGCTTTGCTGAAGCCGCTTTCCAATTTCTCTACTGCGCAGACAGGTGAGTGTTGCCCAGTCGCTGCAGCTATTGCACAGAGGCGGTCTAGGTCAAATTTCACATATCTGCGGTCAACGGCCTTTTTTTCATTTGCAAGGAAACGTCCATTCGTGTACTTGAACACTTCATCGCGACTAATAGGCTCGCCTTTGAGAATTAGTTTAGTCTAACACAGCCTCGCGCACGTCATACCTCGACATGTGATATGAAGCGCTCGAGAGGGCCCAGGTGTTGCAGAACAAGCGCCGCGGCTCAAACATCTCCTAACAAAAGAACCGACCGAAAGCCTTAACGGCATAACAGCCACCCGCTCGATACAAATTTGAATTGGATGGGGCAACCGACGCAACAATATCAGAGATGTTCATGCAAGCTTGACGCTTGTTGTGGTACGAGTGAAAAGGGCAAAAACAAAAACATACAACAGCGGGTATTCGCTAGTGGTCACCCACCTAACTACTAATCCGCCGGTACGTTGCTTAAATAGGGCTGAGCGAACGGGAAGCCTTGTTTTCAACGTCCTATGGTCGTATGTGATATAAATGGAAAATAAAATATAGCATACCGTAGATTCCAAACAGACAGGGCATGCCATCCCGTCAGCTTCCATCTATCCTGCTGTGGCGCAATCAATGTCTGGTTCCTCTGTGTAGAGGCATTTCCAGCTGTGCAGCTTTGAGACATCAAACTTTGTCTAGAAATCACCTCTAGACGAGTTGTAATATTGTTTACCTTCATGCTGGCTCAGATTTCACTTCTACAAAGGAGAGCAACTATGGTGCACTATGCGTCTAGCTTGCAGATCACTCAGAGATCTGTGGCTACCTAGACCTCGACATATTGATGTATATGGCAATTGTTGTGAATGTCTACATGGTTTTGTCCGTAATGCGGTTTCCAATTGCAAGTTGCATCAGGCGTAACTGTCCTCATTCTGTGTAGGGGGGATCTGACCCTCTTATCAAGGGAATGCGGTAGGTCAGCATTTTTGGGAGAGCGTCGACCACGACAGGGTTGTAGGGACCAATATTGCCTTCATCTAATTGGAAAGCATTCATCAAGGTACCAATGGTAACCGCGGTCTGAACAGCATCGATGTTGCTATCGATGATATTGCGAGTTTCGGTAGAGACACCATCGTAAACCTGCTGCCGAAACGCCCTCTCAGCATCGTCGAACTCGCGAGGCATGTGGAATTTCTTTGAAACAATTTCGCCAGCCAGCGTGTGGATCCGAGCAAACCCCATTCCCAAAGGAAGGGCGGCTGAAAGTTCCCAGTCAATGATGTCCGTTACCTCGCATTCCTCATTGACCATGACGTTGACGTCACTCAGGTCAAAGTGGGAGATGAAAAGTGGCAAAGAAGAGAGCTAGTCCAGTTTTTCCAACAAGCTGACCTGTGACGGACTTTACTAGCAGCGCTACAGTTGCTAGAAAGACCTTTGCTTCCAGTTTCTATAAAGGGATTACCGATATCGTTGTAAAGCTATACCAAGGCTACCTAAAAGAAGGCCTTGGAGGCGCTGCGAAGGGATTAGGAAAAGGTCTAGTAAGCACGGTCGGTACAATAGCCCCTAGCGTCGAGAAAGAGGCCCAAATAGCTGTAAGAAGGCCCAGCTGGGGCGGACAGTACCTATCATGTCAGCACGCATACTACACTGCAGAGAACAACACATACCCCTCCATCCCTAGTCCAACAAATCCGATCCAGAATAGGCCCTGCGCGACAGTAAGCAGACCCGTACTGATGACTGCAATTAGTACTAGTTTCACCGTCACCACGTGCAGGACAAGCTGTGTAGGTTCAGTAGACAGCGTGCCATAAGACGTTTGTTTACATAGCAACGGCGTGTTTTCAACGTCGCGCGTCTTGGAGATAATGTGACGAGCCGCCGCGTGTACGAGATCAGCCCAGTAGGTGTTGAAAGCAGCAATAGCTGCTCTGGCGCCATGTAGTGGTGCGCGTTTTGGCTTACTGACACCAGTGGAGTCGGGCAAAGTGGACAGTTCGGACGAGAGGATCGAGCCCTTCGGCCACAATGCCTGTACGAGTAAGACAATAGTCACAAGGCAGACGATCAGCCATATGATCGCGCCGGTATATATGTGGTGCGCCGATGGTAACATCTTTAGTTTTGCGATAGTTGGGCTGTAAAAGTCGTGCTCTCGGCCGTAGGCTACAGTCGCAATCATGTAGTAAGCCGAGAGGGCTTGAAGGACAGCTTCGGCGAAGATTTGAGAGGCGGCATTGTAGAATGTCGCATTGTTGAAGTTGGACATGTTGGCTGATACTGCCATCATCCAGTTGAGGCGTGGCAGCGAGCACCAGAGCATCATTAGTTGGAGAATAGGAACTTCTTCGTAGCCAAATGTCGATTGTATTATTGTTGCGTTGATAAGATTTGCGAGGAGATGCAAAGTGACAATTGCTAGACCAGGAAGGACCCAAGAGCGCACGGCGAAGGAGTGCTTATGAGCACGCGCGACTGGATTAGAACCTCGTCTCCGAGCAATTGCCCCGGTAAGAAGGGTGATTGCATTGACTAGAACAAGGCAGAAAATGTTCCAGCCAGGGGAATGGCACGTCTGTGTCCTGGATGATTTTGAACGAGTGGCTTCCACGAGATTAATTCTCTTCGACGGCGCAACACTCCATCCCCAGGGCATCATATCCACAGCAGTCGGAGCAGCCAACTGCCGCCAATGCTTTGGCAGACCATGCCAGCCTTGCTCATTTCCACAGGATTCATGGAGCCACTCCACATACTCGATCCTGGCCTCGAAGACTTGACAAGCGCCTTTGCACGATTCGTAGCTGACAGCGCTGCAGAAACAAGCTCTATCTACAGCCCGCTTGACGTCACAGTAGCCAAGAGAATCCATTTCGCAAGCATTGGTCGTGCATGTATCAGCCAGACGGAGAATGGTCTTCGGCATAGCGGGCTTGCAACTCGGCCAGCGCCAATCCTCAACGGGTATATACGCGGCCGGTGTGACCATCAGGCCATCTGTCCAGTTTGCAGGCACAGCCGCCGAACCGCAAGTGGAATGGAGCCACAGGCGCTGCTGTGTAGAGGTGAGTCCTGGGCCAGGGCATGGCTCGATCTGCAGGTTCACATTGAATGCATCACAGAAGCAGCGTTTGTCGAAATAGTCGCCATAAGCTATGCTACGCTGTGTGAGATCGTACCCAGCTGTCTCAGAGTCCAGAGCTACCATGGACCTTTGCTGCTCGCTATACTCCCACGGTCGAGCGGTGTTTCCAGTATGGATTGTGCGCGAGGTGAAGCTGCAGGAAGTCATGACATACGAGAAGGGCTCCATCGACGACGCAGCGACCGAGCCAGTCAAGCACATAGGTGCCTTATCGATCACGTTCACCGGCGAAAAACCTTTCAGTAGAGCGGCCGGCGAGGGGACTTGCAAACCCATAGCGTCGCCGATATTGACGAGCCAGGTGCGCCCGGTTATGGTGTTGATCCAGCGATACAACTGCGATTTTGCCAGCACTGAGCGGCCGCAGTACGGCATGTACTCCCGCAGCAGATCAGGCGAGAATGCAGTGCTCAAACAGCTGAGCTGAGTGAGGTACTGGCGATGAGTGCAAATCACGCCAAAGTGCCGAGTGCACTGGTGGGCGGTACAGCTGGTCATGGCACGCAACCAAGAAGACTGGTCCTGCTGAGCAATGCACTGTGGCATGGACGCCAGATCTTCCGGATTGACCCAGCCATTGCGGTTGGCAAGTGTCTTTGAAGTACCATCGTTAGATCGAGGCTCGATAACAGAAGGATAAAGCGCATCTGTCGTGTTTAGCGTCGAACATGTACGAGGTACAAGAAACTATTTATTGGACTTCATACCTTGTCCTGCCACGCAGCTAGTCGTGAGAAACACGGCACATATGGCAAACAGCCGCATCTTGCAAATATTGTGTAGAAGAAGTTGTCTGGAAACAAAGATTATTGTCGCTGCCTCCACGAGGCTGAGCTCTGTCAGTGCGGGGTCGGCGTTTGCGAGTAGGTGGAGGCGCTTATACAACCAATCGTTACGCTGGGTAGTTGGTGAAACACAGATAACTTCATTCCCTCTATACAATCAGTCTAACACCCCTCTCTCGCAAATTCAGTTTGCGTACAACTTACTTGTTTGCCTTCCAAAAGCTCTTGTGTATGGTCTAACCTGTGTCCTGGAGTCCGATAAAAACGTCAAAACATCAGTATGGTTATCTTACGCTCCGTTACATGTGCATGCAAACAGCTGGCGAATTGGGTCACGGCTATAACGGACAACCTACAGATCCTGGTGTTAGCTGGAATTTGCACACACCACAAAGAGACACATCATCTACATTCTCGAATTCAAGACTGGCAGCGTCCATCGGCAGTGCTTGGCCATGACTATCCGTTCATCAAGACTCAAGAGAGGGTCAAGGATTATCGGATATTGTCGATGGATGTCCGTTCAATCTGTCGAACAGCATTCCCACGCTCGTAGCGAAGGACGTCAGGTTGGAAATTCCATCAAGCGTACCTAGATTGTCGACTGGATATCTCATTCCTTCGAGACATAAGTTAATTTCGTTCCTAGAGTTGTTTCTCGATGTTCGATTATGTAGCTTCCCAACTGGCAATCGTTCGTTAAATGTCTTTTGTCGCCCGTTAGTCTAGGACAGACTTGGACTGGCTGATTTGGGCTGTCGATCGAGCCACTGTGGCTGTGTCGAGGATGATGTCTTTGGCGGATGTAAGCCACCCAACGATCTGCGCATTCGAGATTACATCTGCGCGATGGCGTCGCATCGACAGGTATTACTCTCTATGCTTTGAGACAGCTTGTGCAAAGCTCTTGACTGCGTTCACTTCGACTTCGCGGAGATCATGCCACCATTCACTCGAGCGTCTACGAGAGGCGCCGACTCGAGCAGCGAGGTATCCTCCAACATCAGGACGATCAAGAACAGGCGCCGTCACAAAAAATCCCGTGCAGGATGCATCGAATGCAAAAGTCGCCATATTCGTTGTGACGAGCGCCAGCCGACGTGCGCCAATTGTGAGGTCGCGGAGCGCTCCTGTGCGTACCCGCCGCCCAAAGCTGGACCAACGACGCAACCACCAGTACCGCAACCCAACATGGGCAGGCAGAGGCAATCAGTCGGCGCAGCAGGACTTTTGCTTCCCAGCTTAGAAGCGAGCAGCAGTACCAGCATGGTCAGCAATGACAACGAGGACGCGTTGCTGGAGAACGACGGGTCGATTCTTGCCAATGCCAACAGGAGTCCAAGTCGTATACTCGCACCAGCTGCGTTGGCAACGCATCTACAAGCGATAGGCGAGGCGAATTCTAGGCTCTACAATACACTGCCTGGCTTACCGAGTGACCCTGGGCTTACTCCTGGGGCGAGCTTTGCCCTGCAGCATATGGTTTTGTTACGCCATGCTGACAGTGTGCCCAACTTCACAGGCGATAATCGCAGCATTATGGACATTGCCATCCAGCATGCCGCACGATCGCCGTTCCTCCTGGACGAGACACTCGCCTTTACAGCGTTCCATCTAGCTGAATGTTATCCAGGTTCGGCAAGACATCTCAGCCAACTTGCCACCGAACTTCAAACCCGCGCTCTCGCTTCATTTTCACAGTTGGCGGAACGTGTTCCTCCCGATGATAAGGCCACTGCTGTCCCGCGATTTCTCTTCTCGGCCATTTTGGGACATCATTATCTTGCGGACACATTAGCTCATCATCGAAACGAGTTCGACTCGTTCATTGAGCGCATCGCTGAATGTTTCACTCTAAGTCGTGGCATCAAGGCCGTAACGCCTGAGGCTCGTGTATTCTTATACGAATCCGAGGTACGGCCCTTTCTCGACATCTCACTCGGTGCTCAGAGCAAAATCGTGTCACCCGGACATGAGTGTGATCCTCTCAATCGTCTCATGGACAGCTGCGACCTCAGTGAAGTTAGTCTGACGGCGTATCGCCAGTCAATTAGTTTGCTTCAGCAATCTTTCGATACTCTCCAGTACCTGAACGAGAGCGACTACCCACAAGCTGCTTCGACATTCTCGGTACATGTTCAACCGGCTTTCGTAGATGCGCTTCGCAGACATCAACCTGAAATTCTGATCATTCTTGCTTATTACGGCGTGTTGTTATACCACTGCCGTACATTCTGGCCTTTCCATAATGGCGGCGGATACCTCGTCCACGCGATTGCCAAATACGTTGGAAGCTACTGGCGCGAGATTCTAATATGGCCTCTCTCGGTCGTTGGACCAGAAAGATAGTCAGCACAATGCGAAGACGAAGGCCAACGGATGCACAGTTTGGTCGTGTTCAAGGAATACCCACATCAATACGAATGAAGATTCACGTCTAAAAACCATCCGTCAGGTTCAATGATCCAGTGATCCCCTGATTCAGCTCACGACGTCAATAATGCCGCCTATCAATTCCGCGGCGGACAAGGCGACCTGTGTATATTCCTTTTGCGAGGTTATGCATGCTGCAACGCTGCGATCTCGAGCTCGTGAACTCTTCACTCGACCAAGACAAGACCATCGATCCGTATGGTTGCAGACCTGTGTTCCCAGATTGTACATTTTTACGAATATACAAATCTTGGAAATGCATTCGGCAATCCACGGCCAATTGATTCCCAGGTCATACTACACAAAGTTCTAAGTTCAGTACTTCGATGACGTGTTGGCTTCTGACCTGTCCACCAACAGCCTCAGAGAGCGTTGAGTCGAGTCGGGATCGGCGACTAAACCGTTTGAACTGGAGGAGTGGAGCGGCTTCAGCCGTTTACGCGTATTTAGCGCCAAGCCGTAGGTGCTTGAAATGTTACCAAATACGCGTATTTACGATCGTCCAGCGCAAGGCGTGCTACGGAACAACGCCACGGAACAACCACAGTTGCATAGCCCAATACATCAACACTTCACATCTTTGAAATCATCAGCACTAGACTCAGCCTCCACGGCGATCACAATTTGGGCCATGAGGATGATGCATTACACTTCTGCTGTGCGAGCACTACAACATTTAAATAGAGCTCTCTGCGTCGAGTTGGAACCATCATTTCAAACCATACATCACAATCATCTCTTTAATCAATCAATTCCTCTGTGACACGATGTTTCCAAACACTGCGGTCTCGACAACTATTGCGTTGTTGTCACTCTTGTTGGCCGATGGCGTGCAAGCAGAATATGCTTCAACCAACACTAGCAACATGGCAGGCCTCACAGGTTTCCGACCAGTATGATCAGTCCCTCTGAATCTATTTCTCCCATCAAGAAATGAGATCCTAACGTTTTGACAGTGCGACGCTCTTATCGCCGCAAATTTGAGCCATGCAGTACATCTTCCCTCCTCGCCCAATTACCCTACCCTTGTGAATGGCTCCTGGACTACTGAGACGCAACGGAGTCCCTGGTGCTTTGTCCAGCCGAGCAGTTCCGCTGAGGTCTCCAAGACCCTCCAGGCCTTGCACTCCGCCGGTGGCGGCGCCGGAGACTGGCATGTCGCCGTACGTTCTGGCGGACACGGAAGCGATAATCAGAACAGCATTACCAACGGCCTCATCATTGATCTGACCTATCTGAATGCAACAACCTACAACGCAGCCACGAACATTGCGAGTGTTGGGACTGGGTCACGCTGGGGCGAGACATACTCGATCCTGCAGGAGCATGGAGTGAGCATCGTGGGCGGAAGACAATCAATCGTCGGTGTTGGCGGACTTTTGCTTGGTGGTGGAGTTGGCTGGCATACACCACGAAGAGGCTTCGGGTGCGACCGCGTTGTCAATTACGAGGTGGTCCTGGCAAGTGGAACGATCATCAATGCCAACGCCTCGGTCCACGCTGATCTATGGCGCGCGCTCAAAGGTGGGAGCAGCAACTTCGGCATTGTCACCAGGTTTGACATTGAAGCGTTCCCTGCGCAGAACCTGACGCTCGCGAGGAGGACCGTGAGCGAGGAATACACCGATGGTTACATCGATGCAATCGTCGAGTTTGCGAACTTGGACCAGTCATATTGGGATAACGCGATCAACTCGGTCACATCCTACGCGCCGGGTCACGGTATCACTATGACGGTCGCTGAGGTCAATACGGCAAATGACTTGAACACAACAGCATTCGATGCATTTGATCGCCTGCCAGCCTTGACTCCAAGCGTAAGGCAGTCAGCATCTCTTCCCGACGTCGCCAACGTTCAAGCTCCTGAACTCAAGGACAAGACACCGTTAGTACGCCCTTTGCCTTTGAATAGATGCAACTACTAACACAATGCCACTAGGAGAGTCGGAGGTGGACCCACCACAATCGCCAACGATAAACGCGTCGTGCGCTATCTTTTTGAGCAGCATGCCAATCTCGTCGCAGACTTAAACTCTACTCTCGGTGCGAACAACTTCAGCACGATTCTCGAATTCCAGCCACTCCCAGCTTGGGTTGCTGACATTGGTGCCCAAAGAGGAGGAAACATGTTAGGACTTGAGCGATCTCGACGTAACAAGCTTTATTATGTCCTTGGCGTGACTCTATTGACCCCGGCGAGCCAGGACAAGGCGGCGCAAGTCTATCAGAAGATCTCAGCCACTGGTGAGAAGGTCAAAGCCTTCTCCAAGTCAATCGGAGCTGATGAAGAGTTTATCTACTTGGCCTACGCCGACGCGAAGCAGGATCCTTTGGGTAGTTACGGCGCGGCGAACGTTGACTTCCTGAAGCAGGTCGCGCACAAGTATGATCCCAAATGCTTCTTCCAGCGACGCGTTCCAGGCGGGTTCAAGCTTGACCGTGTGGGATAAAGTGTCTCGTCGACAGTTATTAGCAGACAATCGAGTATGCGCGAGATGTAGTGGAATTGGTAGAACATGTAAGCATGAGTGGACATGTGTGGATCAAGATATGCGATGTAATAGTTGATGCGATTTTTCTCACTGCGCAAAAATCAACCACCACATACATATGGCATCCGTGTCGTGACCAATAGCATTTTCAATTCAACGGCCTGAAGTTCACTTCAACTACGACATCGACATGAATTAACAGAAGTTGGTGTGAAGGTGAGCATTTTCTTCGAAAGTCGAAGGTATAAATGCCGCACGTAGTCATTCCGTGAACAAGCAATCCTACGAACACTAAATGGCGTCGTCTCAACTTTAAGATCCTCCTGGGCAAGTATGAAGCTACAGTAGACTGGCTGACCGGCGTATCATCAAATATACGTCAGCCTCCAAACAAGCGTAAATGCAGGTCGCTCGTGAACCAATTTTTCCCGTACCTGTCGCAATCTTGCTCTCCGCAATCTGCCCACTCTCTTCAGCGCCGCCTCGTTTCCACCGCTGATTCGTGTACTGATCGACTGCACAACAGTACCTTGACAGATGGCGGGTTGGGCAGGAGAACTCGTTTTTAACGTCCTATGGTCGTATGTGACATGGAATGAGATAAAGATAATATATATCGTCAAATGCTGACGGTATTTAGGCACGCTGTCACGTTAGTTTCTCTGTGTCTTTCTGCAGTACGATAAATATCCCATATGGCGATCTAGAGGTGCCTCTCGCTGTGCAGTGCACCTAATTCAAGCCTTATCTAGCAGATGACTTAACGCAACTAGGGTTTGGGGCATTCTGTTTGCTGTCGACGCGTCTGGAGCTGAGAGAATCGCTAAGTGCAAGGCTCACGCCTCGGCAGAAATCGCTGTCAGAGAAATACCTGTGGACGAAGCATTTCATGTCCCGGAATCCCTGAGCCATATTCGTTGAGACTGGCAAGGTGGAGAACTTCTGATTCCTGATATGATTTCGGATCCCATTCGTTTTGATTGCCTACCCTATGAAGATGTGGAGGTCGCCTTGTTATTCGTGTTTGCATGTAATTGCTCGGCCAAGAACTGTGGCTGCGCTTGCGAAGGGCGCGTGCATGGAGGGGCAACTCCAGCGGCTGATCGCGCGTGCCCCTTCGAGGGTCAGCTTGGCAATAACGAATCTATTTGAGAGCAAAGTCCCCAGTTCACTGATGGTACTCTGACTTCACTATTGGCTTTCTTCGACAGCGAGATCTGTCGTGTGCTATTCTTTTTTCGCTTCTGTCTTGCAATTCACGCAAACCTGTCCTTCAACGATGGATCAAACTACATTCACCTTTCTCAGCGAGGACTTTCTCGCAATGTGCGACGAATCTCTGAACTTCACCGGCTCCTACCCTGCCACGACGTTGTCGGCGCCTGATGTTCTTTCATTTTGTCACGACTTCCTTCACAATCAAACAATCGAGCCGTTCTACAGCAGCTATGTAGAGTGAGTATACACCTTGATTACACAGCAAATACCGGAAGCGTCACCAGTCAACCCTACAGTTTGCTAAATACAGCTCCATGCTCGGATAAACTCAGAAACAATTTCAGCCTGCCCGGTGGACCTCAGCTTCCACGCCTCTTCGTCATCCTTAAGCTCTATAATACACAGAGGTGAGTAGCTTGTAAGCACTGCCTGAACCACTAATCTGATTTGGCCTGTAGCAATTCACCTGCTTCCAAAAGCAAGTATAATAATCGACTACAAGTGAATGCGTACATGGGGGTGAAGTACTCAATGGGCACACATGTTGATGTATGTTACCTGCTGACCAGGATATCCCCCATCTTTCCCGGCGTAGTTCTACAGTCTCGAATAGCTTTTCAGGGCTGACGAGATGCTGTAGGTCTTACGGCACGCCATGCTTGAAGAAGAATAGCCACGGGCTTACCGACGCTACACGCAAAGCCCCAGGGGCCAACTTCCCTCTTGATATACGACAAGACCAAAATGTAAGTGGTAACTCTGATGGATCAGTGATGCACCTTGGGAAGATCAGCGAACTCTGCTGCGATTGCTCCGACCACGAGGAGCCCCAGAGAGCACAAATGAACGCCATGGCTTCGGATGAGATAGAGTCCGGTATAGGGAAGGATCTTCTGTTTGGCTGTCAAGGAAGCGTTGGTGAAAGGCCACAACTAGCGGCAGGACTGAAGACCTCCACTGGCGCTGAACCCATTGCAATCACGATGTCTAAGCAAACAGCTGACACGGTCCTTCCTATGGCGCCAATGTTGGATTTCGACGCCCCAATGCTGCATCTGACGATCTCGGTCCAACAATCTATCTCAACGCCCGTCCCGGATGGTGCTCTGGAAGCTGAAGAACCGACAAGCGAAACATACAATATTCCCTTCAGAACCGAAATAAAGCAGATCTATATCTGTACTTATCAGAGCTGCAACAAGAGGTATGGGCGACTTCCAGAATTGCGACGACACCAGCGAGGTGCGCACCTGAACGATCGACGCTACAAGTGCCACGTCGTCAGCTGCGACAGGGCGGCCCGAGGCTTCCCACGCCGCGACAAACGAGACGACCACGAAAGGAAGGTCCATAGGCGACGTGTGGTGTGAATCAAGCTGCAGTTTGGCTTTCCGCGCTGGAATCAGAGGAGATTGAAATCGAAGATAACGTTGAGCGAGTGGGAGTGAAAGAATGTTAAGAGATGGGGACGCGACAGTGCACGAAAGTAGTAAACAAGGCCCTAGGACGACACCACTTGAACATGGGGAGCAACACGATGGCGACAAGAGATTCTGGACGATTTTGAAGGAACTTGAAGGCTGGAAAATCGACAGTGTTTGTGGAAGGGTCGCGAACATACCGATAAACGGGGTTCAGTTACAACTTCTGGGTTTCGGGTTGGATTCAGTGTTACAGATGGATATTTCTCTGTTTCTTTTGTTCGAGAAAGAGCCATAGAAGCCGGCATACCGATGAACGGGGCTTCACTCTCAATTTAAAAGTTTTGCTGCATGCATCGAGTTTATCTATCTCGGCTTCGCTCACACGTTTGTTATGTGGTCATGGTCTGATTGCGTCCGACCACTACTCCAGAACCAAGGTGACCGATGTCCTGGCCCTGGAATCTCTGAGAGGCCGAAACCTGTACATATTTAATCAAAAGTCAATACGGACATCTAGTTATTTTTTGAAGGTTGTTGTCATGCATATGTGTAGGGTGTGGTATATCATGGCCCGGCTACGTCATGAGTACCCGAATGGCCGGTGTCGGAGGAATTCAGGAGGGGCTCGCACCTCGATATTCCTCACCCCTCACACAGCTTCACACGGTACCATTAGATATTCAGGCCCTACAAGTGGCTCATAGATCTGTGATCGTAGCATTGCGACTTGCTCATAGTTTTAAAGGTCGTGCTTGCAGAGCCATACATCAACATACTATCTTCAATTGACAGCTCTACGCATCTTATTCACCATCTTTTATATACTGCATAGAAACCAATCCACATACTATAGACCTACCTTTATCACATAACAGAATATCTTTCAAGAGTATCTTCCTACAGATTACAATGTCAGGCCCCTACCTCCACGGCCATCACGCCTCCGTCCTGCGCTCCCATAGCTGGCGCACCGTCGAGAACTCCGCACCACACCTAATCCCCTACCTGAAACCCGACTTCCACATCCTCGACGTAGGCTGCGGACCCGGCACAATAACCGTAGACCTCGCCTCCCGCGTCCCACAAGGCTTCGTCTACGCCATAGACCCTTCCCCAGATGTCATCGAGAGAGCGCGCCAGCATGCCAAAGAGAAAGGTATCACAAACGTCCGCTTCGAAGTCGGCGACATCTTCACCTGGGACAGCCTCCCCTTCCTCTCCGCCGCCAGCTTCGACATCGTACACGCGCACCAAGTCCTGCAGCACCTCCAGGACCCACTCGGCGCTATGAAGGCCATGATTCAGCTTACTAAGAAAGGAGGCATCGTTGCAGTCCGCGACTGCGACTACGGCGCCATGGACTGGTACCCAGAGCACCCGGGGATGCAGAAGTGGAAGGACGTGTACATCAAGACTGCGTTGGGGCTCAAGGCGTACCCGAATATGGGCAAGATGCTGCATAGTGTTGCCATGCAGGCGGGGATCCCGAGGCGGGATATCGAGGCAAGTATTGGGAGTTGGTGTTTTTCGACGCCGGAGGAGAGGGAGTGGGTAAGTAGTCGGCCTACCTACAGGATGAAGAAAGTGATTACTGGATGCTGACGGGGGCCACAGTGGTGCGGACTCTGGGCCGACAGAACAACCCAATCCGACTACAAACAGCGCGTCCTGGACGGCGGCCACGCCAGCGAATCCGACCTGGACGAAATCGCCGCTGCGTTTCGCGACATGGAGAAGAAGGAAGACGGGTGGTTTGCCGTCATCAACGGCCAGGTAATCTGCCACGTCAAGTAAGGCAGACACAACCGCAGTGCAGCAGACACCGCGTCTTGCATCCACCAAAACCAATTCCTCACCCACCAACACCCACCGACCCTCCGTCTGACCGCACTCCAAACCCTCACCGGTCCCGAACCCACCGCATCCAATCACAACCCCCCTCTCACACCTAACTCCCTCGTACGAGTCAGCTGAGCGCACATGCTCGCTCGCCACGCTAGTCGGGCGGTGCCATAGCTCCCGCGTGTGCCATATCAACCCCACTTTACCCCTCCAACGTCTCTGCCCCTCCATCAAACGATCACAATTACAAACAACCACCACGCAAACATCCAACTCTACAAACCCACGAGGAATTCAAGTTCGAAGCCACACGCGAAAATGCAGTCCACCACCGTTCTCGTCAACGCCCACAGCAGCTGCCCCAAGTGCGGCGCTACTATCGATGGCGATAACAAGTCATGCGGCTCGTGCGGAAGCGTGAGTGGATTTCCTCTTTTTTCTGGATTGGGGATGTGTGCTGACGGGAGGTAGTCTTGCCCTGTTTAAGGTTCCGGCAATGGGTCTATGGCTGGGGGATGTGATTGTGTAAGAAAGAACTGGAGCAGGTATATCGTTGAGGCAAAGGGCTTTGGCCTTATGGGAATGAATGGATAAATCAATGACCAAAGTTGATTAAATCGCTCTTTTAATGCGTGCTCAGCGTAGCTTGCTTTTTGGACCTCTAAGTCTTGCGGCTTGCGGGAGTCCGGTGCATGATTTCAAATGAAGGTATACACCAGTGTTTAATCTTCCAAGTATTCAGATACGCAAGAGCGCGTGAGACCTACAAAAGAGTACCCAACACGCCACACTCAGGCCCCAACACCCCGTAAGCAGCAGCAGTCGCAAAAAGAACCGCCCGTCTCCTCTGATCCCAAGGCAGTCGAAAATCCCAGACAACCCAAGAGCCTGCCTCCGACCAGAGAAACACCCTTTACTCTGGCCTTAGCTAGCCTCCTTTAGGTCAAACAGCCTGCCACCAGCCAAAGTGGACCTTCATGGTCTTTCACTCTGGCTTTTGCTAGCCTACTTTTTTGTCTTATTTCGGTTTTCTCACGGATCGAACCCACGCTATGCCTCAGTCCTTCCTATTGAGACCTGCGAACGGTAGTGTTTGGGCTCGTGTACCGCTAGGCTTCCGTTTCAGATGCACTAGATTGATGGGGAGGAGGGAAGTTGATGGGGTTATGTGGAGGGGAAGGTAGCAGGTGGAAGGTTTGGGGATTGTGATAGAGTGGAAGTTACGGGACTTTGAGTTTGGTTGCGTTTGCTCTTGAATAGGATATTGCTTGGACTAGTGCACGTTGTTGAGTTTTTACTCTATATCTCCCTAGCAGTCTCGATCTTTAATAGACTCGTCCCTTGACAGACTCGTCCCTTAACAGATGTCCTCAATCTCAACATCTCCACCACTCCTCGGCCCAAGATCAGATCGCAGCGTGCGGTTGAACAGCTCCTTCAGCATCTCAAAGCATACACCCGACAGCGCGGCGTCGTAGCGTCCTTTGCTGAGCTCGTCGCGGATGAAAGCGTCTGCATAAAGTCAGTCAGCATTTCACATCCAAATTACATATAAGAGAACAAGGAGGGAACAAAAAACTCACGCTGTGCCCAAGCCGGCTCATAAAAGCTAAACAACACCCCCTTCTCATGCAGCGTCTTGCGAATCAAGTCCCTTCCCTCAGGCGGGACGTGATTATCCATCTTGCCAAAGATCATCACAAGCTCGCCCTTGATATCGCCCGCGCGCTTAAGCGAATCGTCGTTCTTGCCTGCGCCCAGCGTTGCGCTGTGGATATCGGTTGCGAAGTAGCACACTGCTGCCGCGACGCGGGGGTCCAGGGCGCAGCGGTATGCCAGGTGACCGCCGAGGCACATGCCTGTGTATGAGTATCAGTCTCACCGGATTCAACAGCAAATGATGGTTGATCAAGCAGCGGGGCTGTGTTTGCAGGGAAGATTGGAAGAAGAGGGAACGTACCCGTCGCGCCGATGCGGCCATTGCATGTCGGCAGGTCAAGCAGGATGTCGACGGACAATTTGGCGTCCTCATCGTAGGCAGACACTTTCTTGGTGATCTTCCACTCGTTGCCTGCGTCGGTGCCCGGGCCGTCGTAGGCTAGGGGTTCGGGGCCGGTGAACTCATGGTATGAGGATGGGGCTGCGACGATGTAGCCTTGCGAGGCAATCTGGCGGGCGAAACGTGCCACGGGACCGGTTACTAGGTGGTGTGAGCTGAGTTGAGAGATAGTTGTACCTAGATAGTTGCTAGATTGAAAGCACGTGACGCGTGTCGGGTGCTGAGCGGATGGAAGTTATAGGTAGATTACAAGCACGTCTATTGAGTTGTATTTGATTGACCGAGGCATTACGCACCTTGGTAAATTTCTGAGAACACAACAACACCAGGGAACTTTGCTTGTGGGTAGTTGGCGATGGTTGGGTGGAAGATGAAGACTCCTGCGCCATAGTAAGCTCCGGTCACAAGGATGGTTCGATTCTGCGAAACGCACTCATGTCACCACCCGCCTGGGTAGGCACATCCTTGTGGGTCTCTGTAATGAGCATTGTGCGAATCAATGGTATTTTGTTGTCACGACCTTCAACGCTGAATGTCGCCGAGCCGCGAGAGCTTTACGTTCGAGGAAGGTGGGGTGGAGGGGCACGCCAAGACGTGCGACATCATAACAGTGCGGGATTCTCATGAAATATATATCTTCTTTCTTCGTATATCTGACGCCCCATAAGGGTATCTTGCTCTCCTAAATGTCACCATCTTCTTCTTTTGCGCACCACTGATGGTGCCGATGAACGCTCATCCACGGCTCTGCGCTTTAGTCGTGCTTTTCCATGCCATATTCGCAATGCTGCTAATGATGACTTTTGGTCGTGATTTCGTGAGCTTACGCCCTGCCTGTTACCGCACAAGTCCACCCTCTCATGACTCGATACGCTGGTAAAACAGGATGTATGCTACCTTGTTATCCCTCACGTTCTCCTTTGGAAGAGGCGTCCTCTTTCCAGCGGAGTTGGGTGTCGCTGTGCCGTTCACAACGCCAGCCCATTTCTTCGTGCTATCCTTCTTGTCTGCACCATTGACTTGGTTCCAACCACCCTTGTCAGAGGCCTCGTCATCGACGTCGATTTGAGCGAAGAAATTCTTGCTCTTGCCAGAATCGTTCTTGTGTTGCTCAAGCGCGGCGGCCAGAAGCTTAGGATCTTCCTCTGCACCGCCCTCAGCAACATCTTCAGCGCGGATCCTGCGAATAACAGTATCATCCATACGGATCCATTCCCGACCTTCCTGTCGGCGTAGATCAACTGTGTAGTGACCACCACTGGCGTTCTTGCCATGGTGATAGACGACTCCGGTAAGTCTGTATCTCGGGAAACCACCCTGAGCTTGGTAGCCTCCACGCTTATGCTGAGGGAAAGCCTCCTTTGGAATCTCCAACTCTAGAGGATAACCAATCTTCTTCCAGATCTTCTGGGGGCCCTTCTTGTCGTAATGGAAGCGCTTCAAATGGAGAATAAGCACAGGTGGTAGTGTCTCGATGTGCACCTGCTTGGTAGATGCACGAGCGCCGCTTGCAGCGCTATCCAATGTCTCCAAGCGTGTCAGATTCTTCAGAGCGTCCGAGATGTTGTTAATGTGGGGCTCGCCAATGTCGAGTTGCAGAGGCTGGTAGGGCTCGAAGGTGACCGAAGGCTTCTGCCCAGCCTTCCTATACTCTGAGCGGAGTTTACCACCGAATATCTTTGTAATCGGTGTCTCAACCTCGACAGTACCAGATGATTGGGTGACTGAGGTCTTCTGCTTCGCTGTGACCTCGAGCCATTCGCCGTCTGCAGAATCCGATTGCTCAGTCTTGGAGGATGTACCATTCTGGGCTGCGGCCGCCTTGCCCTTTTTGATGACAAGAGCGCAGTCGTCGTGCAGACCAGCCAAAAGGAAGCCAAGGAATTCCTCGGCATCTTCCTGCGAGCCTCGCTTCATGTTATCGAAACGGGGAAGACGTCTGATGGTTTCGTAGACATATTCAGGTGTCAAAGGGTCGCCGTATTGTTCCAGTTCATCCGTCTTCAAGCGCAAGCGCAGTTGCTCAACCGAGCTAGCAGAGTCGATGACCTTGAAATCCCGCAAAAACATGATCATTGCGTCGACAAGGGGGGTCTCAGACTTGAAGCTGTGTACAGCGCGCTTTGCTGTCTGGTCAAGAAAATCATAAAAGGGCGCGCAAAAAAGAAGTACTTGGAGAACCTTTGATGTATCAGTAAATGCTCGGAATCATGGCAAGCGTTGGAACTTACAGAATTCATGTAGCAAAGGTTACCAGTATTTACAAGACCGCGCGGTTCAATGAAGGATACCTTCTTCTCAGCATCGACAGAGTAAGAGGCAAGGACGTCGGCAAGCGAGTTGCTCTTTGGTGCTACGGGTCCATTTGTGCTCACAACACCGTTTGAGGTGACTGGTGGTTGAGGTTGTGTTGGGGCCTGGGGAGCTGCTGCAGCGTTCTTAGCTCTGAGCAGTTCAGCCCAAGACTTGGGCGCTACAGGTGCCGCAGGCTTGGAAGTCTCTTCGACATCCGCAGCCTCTGGCGCAGACGCAGCGATCTCATCGATTGCCTTAGGCTGAGGCTTTTCAGCAGGCGGCGAAGTGGCCGATTTCTGAGTTGCCGACGCTGCGCTTGCTGCCTTAGCCGGCTTGATTGGAATGAGCGGAACAGCCGGCTTTGTGGCGTTTCGGGCGTGCTTCTGAGCGGGAGCGGCCGTTTGAGCAGCAGCCTGGTGGACCGACGGAGCATCAACCTCTGAGGGAGGATGAGAGGTGGAAGGAGTGTCAACCTCGGCATCAGAAGGCACGGCAATTGTGGAAGCTTGGGAGTCTTCCGGCTCTCCCGCGGACTCAAGTTCTCCAGCTGTTGTCTGGTCGGCAGCCGTGGCATCTTCGTGTACATCCTGCTCGCGCGAGGGCAAAGCAAGACCTTGCTCTTGAGCCGGCACAAGACCCCTCTTCCTCCTTCTCCGTCCTGCAGCACGGGCAGGGAAGTCTGCATCGGGGACCGACAACCATGGCAATGGTGGGTAGTATGGCGTGAATGTTGTCGGCTGAGGTGACGGAGGAGAGGCAACGTGCACAGGCTTTGCATCAGCGACAGGTGGGGGGCTAGCAATGGTCGTGTGCGCAGGCGGGGTAGGAGAGTGTGTCTGCACCTGCGAGTGGACCGAAGGCGACGAAGGCACGCGATGGGGCGTGAGTACGCGCTGAACTGGAGGTGTGTGCGAGTGGACAATGGGAGGTGTCTGGCCGAGCGACCTATTCACTGGGGGCATGCCTGCCATGTGCGGGTGCGACGAGACAACGACAGGCGAAGCGTGGGGCTGGAATTGGCGAGGTGGCATGTTGTACTGCGGCTGCGGCTGGGGCTGGGGCTGGTGGTATGGGTTCCACTGCTGCATGTGTGGCATCTGCTGCGGATAGCCATGCGGCGGGCCATAGTGTTGCGGGTGGTGGTAGGGCGCGTAGGGGTTATGGTAGACGGGCGAATGTGCCTGAGGCGGCGGGACGTAGTATTGGTAGGGATCCATCTGCTTCCGGCCCTGGTGGAATGGCCCACCGGGCGGAATATGGCCTGGCATCATGGGCGGCAGACGACAGTGTTGCCTCGATGTCGGGCGCTGGTCAGCACGACCAAGCGTCCAACCTGCGAGGCAACGGGCGGGTGCGCAGGGGCGGGAAGCTGCGGGACGCGCCGGATCGACGGGCGAAAGGCAGTAACGGCGCAGGCGATGCGCGCAGGCGACGATGATGCAGTCAAAGAATTACTGCTTGGATGTGGACGAAGTTGATCGCGCGACTTGGGGGCGGACGAGACGGACAGCGGGGTGGCGGGCCAGGCGCGCTGTCATTGTATCAGCACGACATGTGCGCAGTCGAGACTGCCCGGGGGTAGGAGGCGAGGATGTGGGTTGGTGTTGGAGAAGGGCGCAGTCGGGCGAGTTTATGGAGAGCAGTGCGCTCGACGGTGATGCATCACGCACAGACCCAAAACTCACAAAACGGCAGTGACAGCCCACCGTGAATGGAAGACGATGGACACGGCCAGACACTTGACAGGTCGACACTTGGTGTGCACTGCACGATTACTTCATGGCTCTGCACGACGCATACTATTGCTTTCCACTCTCGCACGCCTCACGATGAGAGCGATGTTCACCACCGCCGCGATGAGTGAGGCCGATGAAGTCATCTAGCCGGCTATTCAGAACCACTGCCCAAAGCTCCAGTCTGCGCTCCAAGCACCACGCCGAGCACTGTGCATGCTCCTTGAGCTGTGCACTTTGCGAACGAAGGAATACATCCATGTAGATACCATGTATATTGGGTGTGTTCGGACGATAGAAGGCACCGGAAGCAGATTAGAGGTGCAAAACACGTGAGGCGGGTCCAGCCACTCGTCATGATGGTCTATCGATCGCCACTCAACTCTGACTCTCCAAGTCCATCCCTCTGGGGGACCCAAACGCTCGCAACACAAGTCAAACAGTGCCCGCATATACCGCCCGTATTCCTATCCTCCCGTCGCGCGCTTCTCCTTCCTTTTGTTCTCGTGCTGGGATAGTGTAGTCCGCATTGCGCCAGAGCGCCGTCATCGCGAACCCCTCGCGCGGGTAGCAACATGTCTTCGAACCCACCTTCGGCCGCCTCCTCCTCGAAAGCGTCTGCGCCCGCTGCACCACAATCGCCCGCACAAACTCAGTCCGCCTCTGCCACAGCCACCTTCTTCAGCCAGAACCGAGGCAGTCTTCCTTTCAAGAACTCCCCCACGCCGAGGAACAACCAGTCGGCCAAGAAGCAGAACAAGGGCTCGAAGAAGTTCCGGCAGTCCGATGAGGATGCCATTGCCGAGTCGGTAGGTGCAACGGCCTTCTAGAGATATCGCATACTGACGGCTCAGCTCGCTATGCGTCCATACGGCAACCGGAAGGGACAGACGTCCATCACTCATCTGATGAACTTCAACCTGCCGCCTCGTCCACAGAACCTCCACCACCATGAGCGTCATGGCCATGGTAGGAGTTTTAGACGTGCCCCCACCTGGGGCGTCGGCTCTGGCTACCATGCGACGGATAAAGCAAGGTACGCTACAGCTGCGCTTTGGCATGTTTCAGCAAACTGATTGTCTCAGATATGTTCACGCGAACTACCGCTTCATTGTCGATCCGCGTGGTGACTATCGTGCTCAAGGCGTTGACGCCGATATCCATCTGGACTGGAATAATGTCCTCCAAATCTTGGCCTCGTCAGTCTCTCAAGACGCATCATGTCCCATCTGTCTTGGAGCCCCGGTGGCTCCTAGGATGGCTCGTTGTGGACACATTTTCTGCCTGCCTTGTCTCATTCGCTACATGCATTCTGAAGACGAGGGTCAGCAGCCTGTAAAGCGTGCCCGCTCGAAAAAGTGTCCATTGTGCTTTGACACAATCTACGCCGCAGAAACACGACCCGTACGCTGGTACGTGGGGCAGGAGAGCGAGCCGCCCCGGGAGGGTGGAGACGTCGTCCTTCGTCTGGTGATGCGCTCAGCTGGAAGCACGCTGGCCATGCCTCGCGATGGCGCCGAAGTGCTGGGCAAAGACGAAGATATCCCCTGGTACTTCGCTGCGGAAGTCATGGACTACGCACGGGTACTGCGGGGTGCCGAGGATTACATGATGGAGCAATTCGACAAGGAGATCGTCGAGTTGCGTCAGCAGGCAGAAGAGGACGAGGTCATGTTCGGCGAGGATAACGTGCAGTGGGCGAAGAAGGCCATTCGCAATATCGAAGAGTCGAAAGAGAAGATCCGGGGAATAGGGAACCCTCCAGAATCTGCTTTGAAGCCAACGGAGCCCAAGCCGAAGAGAGCCCCCATTGTGTTTCGCGAAGACGCTCCAGAATTTTTCCCTGGTCAGGTCATCAACGGTGAGCCTGAATCGGCCGAAGCGACATTGAATGAGAAGAGTCAACAGCGAAAGATGTCAATGTCTTCACAGACATCACGCACCAGTGTCCCAGCAACGCTCGCCGAGATCCGCAACCGTCAGCATCACGACCAGAGCCGCACGCCGTCTGAGTACTACTTTTATCAGGCGCTCATGCATTACTACCTCGCGCCGCTCGACATTCGCATTTTGAAAGCTGCTTTCGAGAACTTCGCCGCTTTCCCGGCAACGATTCTTCCACGTGTAGAGCACGTCTCGACTGGCCATGTTGTTGATGACGAGTTGCGGAAGCGAACAAAATACCTCGCGCATTTGCCGTATGGGTGTGAGGTCAGCTTTCTTGAATGCGACTGGACCGATACTGTGGCGCCCGAAGTACTGGAAAAGTTCAAACCTGATATTGAGAGGAGACGGAAAAAGCATCAAGATAAGGAGGGCCGCGAAGAGAAGGCAAGATTGCGAGCAGAGAAGGCCGAATACGCTGAATTCAACTCAGCACGAAGAAAGCGACCCAGTATGTCTGAGCGATTCTCTGCTGCAGATTTCCTCCCTTTGGCATCCGCCAGCAATCCAGATGGCCAGCCAGCCATCGACGGTGACGAGTCTTCAACCTCGCCGCCCTGGCCAGCTCGCCGCGGTGAAGGTTTTGCTTCGCTGGCTTCACCATCCACAAGTCCTTCTGCCCCACGAACCGTTTGGGGTACTGCAGCTATTGCAGGTGCGTCCCCTGTGCTAGCACCACTGGACCACGACGTCGAGGATGGTTGGCTGCAAGGATGGGAGAAGGACTTGCTACAAGAAGAGGAGATGATTGCTCAAGCACAGGCCATGTCATTAGGGGAAGAGGGAGAATCGTCTTCGGCAGCAAAGAAGCCTGCGGGTGGGAAGGGCAAGAAAAAGAAGAAAATCACACTCATGAGCACGAATGTGCGTAGAGGGGCGTAACCCCATTGTCATTTAGCGATATTCTACTGAGTAGCTCGGCGCGAAAGGTCCCAAAGCAATGTAAATACTGAACAACATCGTTCCTTCCTCAACGCGCGACCTCGTGACGATGACATCATCGTAAACAACGAGTTCCACAGAAAAGACAATCGCGGGTCTGAGTCTCATTCTTCTACACTGACTCTCGCGGGTCACAAAGCACGCAGTCATGCCGCATATTATCTGCGTCGGCGCAGTGTACATGGACACCATTCTCACGTATGCGCTACAATCCCGATCTGTGCAGCCAATCCAATCGGACCATGTCAACTAATTCCTCACAGGGTCCCGGATTTCCCCAGAGAAGATACCAAAACGCGCGCCACGAACATGATCCGCCGTCGCGGCGGCAACGTTGGCAACACTCTTGAAGTTCTATCTCAGCTCCTCCCAGATAACAACCTCAACCGGGCAACTTCGACCTACCGCACGGAGCTCTCGCTGTTCGCCGTTCTTCCAGACCCACAGTCTGCAGATACAAGAGCAGTCATTGCCTCACTGCCAGATGTGTCGACAAGACACTACGTCTACCGACAGGGTCAACCAGTCGCTGCGAGTAGCTATATCATACAGTCTGCTGCTAATCACTCACGAACGATCGTCAGCTCAAATCCTCTTCACGACCTGACTCATACTGAGTTCACTAGTGCGACCCAATCGCTGCTTGATCAGACTGACGAGGAGGTGTGGTTTCACTTTGAGGGAAGAGGAGACCCGCTAACAATGTTTGATCACTTGTATTGGCTCCGAAGAGACTTCGGATACGACGGTCGAGTGAAAATAAGCATTGAGTTGGAGAAACCGGAAAGAGACTGGCTAAATGACCTTCGAGAATATGCGGATGTGGTATTCTATTCGAAAGAGTGGGCGCAGGTGAGTGATGGCGGTCTTCCTTGACATGTTGGAAAAGGTTCTGCGAAGTTGAAGAGACTAAAATCTTTCTGAAAAGCTCTGGACGTTATCATACTAGACTACTTCTGACCCTGATACAGGCTGCTGGGAAGAGGAGCCCATCCGAGTTCATCAAAACCCAAGTGCAGCATACTCACGACTCTGCATTGCTAGTCTGCACCTGGGGCGACAAGGGTGCTGCAGCACTGAGGAAAGTTCCACAAGGGAGGAATGTACATTCGCGAGCGCGGGCTTGGAAACCACTGCATTCGGATTCACGGTACTCACAGACACCTGTCGACACTGTTGGGGCAGGCGACACCTTCATTGCAGGCATGCTGTATGCTTATGTGCACCAAAAGGCGTGGGGCGTCGATGACAGGCTCATATTCGCGAACGAGCTTGCCGGACGGAAGGTTCACCAACAAGGATTCGCAGGGTTGGGCCAGGCGATGAAGAGCAGCAACACGTGGGTGGAGAAGCTGAAGGAGGGTAATGCAAACGGTATCGCGCCAGGCGATGCGGATTTTGAGCCTGAGCCTGAAGATGAAGATTGAGGAAAGACTATGAGATAAGGCCTGAACAACAGCCGGGGTAAGAGCTTTAAGGGTGGCCCTGGGTACGACTACGAGGGCTCATTAGTCGGTCACTTGCATGCTTGAGGACGCCTTACTATCAATTTCACGCATTAAATAGAGCCGGTACAAATAAACACCTCATCTCAACTCAGTTCAGTTCGGCCTTACAATCCCTTCATCCAACCCCAAATCCTTCGCCAACTCCTCCCCCTTTCCCTCGCCCTTCTCTTCAATCGCGACCCTCTCCAACGCCTCGAATCCCTTCAACGCCTCCCCATACCTCTCAAACACACCCTCCCTATACCCCTCCGCCACCTTCCTCACAAAACTCTTCTCATCCCACCTCTGCTCCAAAAAGTCCTCAAACTTCTCCCCCTCTTTCCTCTGCACCCCCCATGCAGCCTTATACGCGCTGCCAAGCGCACACGCATTCCCACCAATCTCAAGCTTGAACACACCCTCCGCGCCACCGAGCACCTGACCCGCCAACTCCGCGATCGCAGCATTCGCCGCTCCACCGCCAACAAGGTACACCCTACGCGGCTGTGCGGGGAGCTTGCCCTGAGGCTCCACCAGCGCCTGCGAGCGCGACCGCAAGGAGAGAAACTGGGATTCCAGAATCGCACGGGCGTCGGCTTGAGGAACGGGCCAGGCATCTGCTTTACCCTCTGCAGAAGAGAGGCCGCCGGACGGGGTATAGGTGTAGCGCCACACACCAGCCTTGACAGCAGGCACGATTTCCGGGCGCGGGAAGAAGAGACCCAGTCGCATGGGATCGGAATCTGCAGACTGGCCGAGAGGAGAGGTGGACGTTGCGGCGGCGTTGAAGGCGTCCCAGGACTTGTCTTCTGAGGAGGGGGAAGAGGAGTTGATAGCGTCGCGGATGTGTTCGCGCGCCAGGCCGCCGTTCTTGTAGCACAGCATGAACATGTACAGCCCCGCGGTGGTCGGGTGGTTCATGAAATGGTACGCGGGATCGGGTTTGTACGCGTTCGTGCTCATGAGGAAGGTCGTGCTGGTGCCCAGACTGACGATTGCGTCGGATGATCTCAGCGGGAGCGCGAGGATGGTGCTCGGGTTGTCGCCCGTGAATGCGACGATCTGTGTGGAGCTGGGGAAGCCGTAGCGCTGGGTGAAGTAGGATGAAATGGTGCCGAAACTTGCGCCCCCGTCTTCGGGGACGGAGCCTAGCTTGCTGCGCAGGTCGTCGATGCCGTTGGGTCCCCCTGCGAGCGCGAGTAGGTCCTCGTGCCACCGCCCGTTCTTGATGTCCCATAGGTTCGCGCCTGTGACGTCGCTGATGTCCATCGGCGCGATGCGCCCCAGGAAGATGGACGCGAGGAAGGAGGATACTAGGGTTATGCGCGAGGTCGCGGCGTATGCGGAGGGGTATTTGGTGTGGAAGCGGAGGATTTGGGGGCCGCTGAAGCGCTGGGAGGCGTGTTAGTATCTTCTCCTCTTCAATTGCTGTGCTCTTCATTGAGTCTTGGTCTCCCCTTTCTGGAATCGGGGGGAAGCACGTACATGGTGGGCCTTGCTGCCCGTCGCCTGGGCGAGGTTATGCGCATCACCGAGGGTAGCATCAAACGCCTCGACCTGTTTCTGGGTGCTTGCATCCTGCCAATTGGGACTGAAGGGGTGGCTGAAGGCGCCTTTCCTTTCGCCCTTGGCACCGCCCTCCAGCTGCTCGAGCAGCGTCTTACCCGCATCGAGGTTCTTCAGCAGGTGCTCTGCATCGTGGCTCCAGAAGACGGTTCCATGCTGCATTCCCGCGCCAGAGATACCCTGGACTTTTGAGAAATCGGCGCCTTGCTCCTTCAGGCGCTGCAGCACGAGGTCAATGGCCTCGAGGAACAGCGCCACGGGCGCGAACACCTCGCCTTCATCTGGGTTTGTGAGCACGCCCTTGTGGATCCCGTATTTTGCGCCAAAGTCGGCGTCGAAGTCGACTTTGGCTTCTACGAGAAGCTTCAGGTCGGAGCCGACGATGATGCCTGAGTTCACCCATGGTCAGCAACGACGTAGTTGGTGGGGTAGCTGTGGTGGGGCTGATGCTCACCCTTGAGCTGCTGGGTGCTCAGATCGAAGCCGAGGAATTGGTCGGCCATTGTCGCGGTGTTGTATCAGTGCTGCAAAGTAGAAGGGATTGAAAGAGAAGAAGAGAGGGAGAAAGGACCAGGTCGGGCATGAGAGAAAGATGGGCTGTCGTCGTATCTACGTTGAGCCGCATACTCAGGGTCCACAAATTGACGGACGACCTACATCACGCATTTTGCCGCCGGTGACTGCGGCGAAGATGGCTCGCAATTGGCCCGCGGATAAAATCTTGGACCACCATCGTGACTGCAAAGGCTACATGTCGGGATTTGCTTCCAGGGTATCGGTGCAGTCGCCGATCGGTGTACTGCTGTCGTTCGCCGCGGGTAATGACTGGAATGAGCATTAGCGTCCAAGGTGGGCATGGGTCAGGTAAACACATTGTATTGAACCACCCTGGGTTCTGATATGGAGTATATGCCGTAGCCTTGTAGCCAAACTCCGAAAGCGCCGCCCCTTCTTTGTTCTTCGTCTATACAAGAATGATGGTACATGATCAATTCCTCCTTCGCGTTGTGTCGGTGCTCTGGGTGTGCTTGTGCCCATGGGCATGGTCGTGGTCGTGACTATGCTCGTGCTCCGACTCTGGAGTAACCGTTCCTGAGACGTCTCCAGCAATGAATTCGTCCAGGAAGTCTGGCTCGCCTGTGCTGTTGGTGACGAAGCGCACACGGACCTTCTTGACACCCCGCACCTTTGCGCCGACTCTTTCACGAATGAGGTCCTCGACAGGACGGGTCTGGTCAACTGTCCAAGTGCCAGGCACGCCGACCTCCACATCCATCAGGTAGTTTTGACCAGCTTTAACACCCTGCACCGCCCGAACCTCAACTTTCTCAGCCGCAGTGTTGATGCTTTCCAGTGCCTTGGCGGCGGCCTTTGTGACGTTGTCCTTCATTTCATCCTCGACGCCGACGTCAGCCAATTCGTAAAGCGCGGACTTTGTGTTGCCCCAGCCCGCTTGGACGACCATAAGCGAAATTACCAATCCTCCAACAGGATCCAGCCATGCAGCGTTGTTGAGCACGTTGGAGCCAGCAATGAGCAGGAGAGCTACAAAAGCAGTCAAGGAATCAACACGGTGGTGGTAGGCGTTGGAGGCGAGCACGGTCGATTTTCGCTCGTTGGCGACTTTCAGTGCTGGATGCTGATTAGTAGGCGTTTCATGTCGTGCAGGACGAACACTCACTCGCTCTGTACAGCCATTCTTTAATCACAATTGAACCTGCAGCCAGCCATGCGGCGTTGATGTTCGGCCCAAGATCACCAGCGCCGTGGTGGTGGTGGTGATGTCCAAGCAGACCCAAATTTGCCAACGTCTCAGCAAAATCGGGGAAGGCCTGCTGCATAATGGTGATGAGCGCTCCCCAGCCCATCATGAAGCCTCCCGCCAGCAGGATGCCGCTCACACCCAGCGAACCCAAGCTCTCCACCTTTCCGTAGCCGCTGGGGAACCGCTGCGAGGGGGCCTTGAGCGACCACCCCACGGTCGCCAGTGTCATGATATCGCTGACAAGATCTGTCAAGCTGTGAATGGCGTCGGCGGTAAGCGCTGTGGTCTGTCAGAACTGCGACTGTTTCTCCTATTCCCCTATGTGTCCCTACCTTGACTGTTGAAGACGTAGCCGCCAAACCCCTTTCCCACAGCCATGCCCAGGTTGACATACAAGCCAATACGGGTGATGCGCACACCAGCATCATGCTTATTCTTGGAGAGCAGAAAGGTGTTGTCGTGGTGGTGGTGGTGGTGCCCGTGGCCCGCATGCCCGTGGCTATGTGTGAGGCCCGTCATGGTTGCGGCAATGTGTCGTGTGCGGTGGGCGGTCGAGGTCCAATTGAGCGAGCGAGTCGTTGATTGCAGATAGTGCGCGCCACGCTGCCCCTTTGTATGTGTCCAAGTTTGCAGGACGCGCAGCTGTGGGCGGAAAGTGCCCGGGTGGGTTGGGTAGGGCGACGTGCTACTCAGCCCGTGCGAGTGCGACTGCGCTGATGCAGCCGCCTGCGAGAGAAGGAGCGCGGCGCTGGCGCGTTGTGAATGGGGCGGGCGCACGCAGACAGCAAGGCCATCTCTCCGGACGCGCAGCAGCATGGGTAGAACGCAATGACAGCCTCCACGCGGTCCTGGGTGGCAGCTCTATGCAAGTGCAATCATTCCGCGATCATCCCAAGCGGCGACGGTTGGTTGCTGCCGCCATCAGTTAAGCTCGGTCAAGACATCATCGTCCCGGTAAGTGGGGCGACACAACAGGCATCCCGTTCGCCCTGCAGCACTCTGTATAGGTATAAGCCTCGCCCAAGACGTCAATTCTGTCGACAGGCCTACGCAAATTGAGTGCCGGAAGTCGTCACCATCACGGCCAAGAGCCTCAAAACGATTTTGCTTGTTTCACTAGCTAGAAATCATCAACAAGAACGCGCGTTCAAGTCGAGTTTGGAAGCGAGCCATCCTTCTACTCCAAGCCTTGTACGATGCAAGGTACGACGCACGATGCTGCATTTCATCGAGCAACCATTGGCGTGGTAGAAGTTGTGCGGGAGCTGGTAAATTCTGGTTCTGTTGGAGTATTATAGGTAAAGACAAAACTATGCTAGATGCCATTACAACCTAATAACCACATATACTCTTTGCCCTATCTCAACTCAATCCTTTGAAAAGTGCCGGGAGCTTGTAAGAGCTAGTAAGGCGCAACATGGGGAGCACTGTTTCAAAACGAATCCTACAACTTTGGCTTGGCAGCATCTGCATGCACTGGCTCGACGCTGCGAGCCAAGACCCAGTTGGCGACGTCGTCCATAAAGACTTCCTTGTCCGGACTGGGCTCTTCGTGTACTAGTGTTGTTAGCAGTAATTTCCATGGTAGAGGGGCACTCGGCGTACAGCGATGATAGTACCCTTCGTACGCCTTGAACTCTTTATCCTTTACCTGTAGCGCATCTGCTAGTCGTTTCGAGGCTGCAAAGGCAGTGATTCCATCCTTATCGCCGTGTGCGATCCATATCCTGGTCACTCCACCCTCTCCAGCATCGTCCGGGATGACGATCTTGCCAGCTGCCAGCTCGCCTGTCCGGTCGAGCATCCCGGCCAAGCCCTCAAGCGTGCCTGTGTCGTGGCAGAGCTCATCCTCTTCAAAACGCTTACAAGCCTCAGGGTCGCGAGATATGAGGTTTACATCCAGCTTGTTGACAAGCTGCCTGTGCGGCAGCAGTCTTCCGGCAAGTCTTCCGAAGAAGACGGTTAACGGCGACGGCTTCGACTTGGCATCAAAATCCACAAAGGGCGATTCCAGCAGGTATCCTCTGATGTGCTGTCGCACCTCACGTGGACCCTGTGCAGCGTAGCACAGCACTTCTCCCCCACCCATGCTGTGGCCCATCAGGAACAGCGGCACAGGGCTTGGTATCACCGACTTGAGAAACGACGTGATATCCTCGAGCACTCTCGTGGTGGGCCCAGTATGGCCACGTTCGGCTTTCTTCGTCACCGACTTGCCCCATCCTCTGCGCAAAGTCAGCTGCAGCCAGCCTATCGAGACGAAGCTCTATCCTACCTCTGGTCAAAGCTGTAAACCTCGATACCTTTGCTTGCAAGATATGGAAAGAACGAGCCATACTAGACCATGTTAGCCTGTATCTTAGTCTTTGAGTGGGTAGAATTTACGGTGTTGATATGATCACTGAATCTTTCACACTGTCAGGCCTCCTGATTTACAAAGGATATACGCAAGTCTTACCCGTGGATGAAGACGAGCCGAGCTTTAGCGGGCCCTTCCGTTGCCCAGGTTTTCGTGTAGAGCTTGCGCCCGTCGTCGCACGTGTGCCAGCCCTCCATGTCGGCAGCGGATATAAACTAGGTAGACAATACAAAGGCAAAGGCGTCAGAAGAGACGCCCTGCAGAGAGCTCCTGCGCGACAACTAGCCGCGGTATGGTCAGCCGCGGCTTTGCCAATTGCATCATAGCTCACCAACGCCGTTAAGCTTCGATCGACAGGGCGGGGTCCATGGGAACAGCGAAGAACCCCACCGCACCCACTCAGCAGCATTTTCTTCCGGCCAGCTCGAATGCAGCGGTGTATATTCCGTCACACCCTCCGTCCGCACCCCCTACCTCGTATCGTCCCCCAAATTTGCACTCGGCGTCACAGCGGCAGCATGCCCACGACGCGCTCGGCCAAGGCGAAGAGCATCAGTCACCAGGAGCGCACCGCGAGCGAACCGCGCAGCAATGAATTGCACAAGGCCACGGTTGGTCAGGTGACGGACGTCAACGACCGCATCAAGACGTTTAGGTTCGACATAGTAGATAAGAACGGCTTCAACGTACTGTCGGCTCCTTTCCCATCTCCGCTTTCGACACGCGCTGATGGCTGAGGCAAGTTCCTCCCAGGCCAATGGCTCGACGTCTTCGTGCCTGACATTGAGAAAGCCGGTGGCTTCACCATCACATCCTCGCCCAAGGACGCGTTGCCCCAGGGCGACCCCGACCACGCACCTTTCTTCGAGCTCGCCATACAAAAGAGCCCAGACAACCCGCCCGCCGCATGGTTGTGGCAGCCGGTAGAGGAGATACAAGGGAAGGAGGTCACCGTCCGGGTCGGCGGTAACTTCGTCTTCCCGCCGCCTGGCTTGAACATGGAGCGGCCGAAGATCAGACGCGCCATCTTCATTGCCGGTGGTGTAGGCATCAAGTAGGGATCCCGCCATGTAGGTCCTCCGCAGTCACTAACGTGGTGATAGTCCCATGATGTCGATGATGTCCTACATCAACCAGAACTACCCCAACCTGGAAGTGCGCCTTCTCTACTCGACAAAGGTGCCCTCGAAAGAGACCAGTCAGGAGGAGGTTCTCTTTCTGCCCAAGATTATCGACCTGTTCCGGATACCACGCTCTGAGTCCACCAAGGACCGCATCGAGTTATTCTTCACGGGCACGTGGGATGGCTCAGAAGTGGATCGCAGCAACGACCAGCCCATCCAGCCGCTGATGTCGTTGACATTACCAAACCTCGACTCTGCAACAGAGGTGCCAGTAATTGCGTGGACGCATCGCATCGATGATATTGCCTTGTCGAGCGCAGCGGGAAACAAGGACGACGCCAAACACACCGTCTTCTACGTGTGCGGTCCTCCTGACATGACTGACGAGATTGTGCATTATTTGAAGGAGCAGGAGAAAGTCGCGCCAGAGCGTGTGCTTTGCGAGAAGTGGTGGTAAGAAACAGCATGCAAGCATATCATTCCTCATGTTCCTCAGCTTGAGCGCATTGTCTTTTTCGGTACACAGCCGCCACATATTCGGCAATCATCCCGGCATCCAGCGTCATAGTAGATAGTCAGTCGAGTGTCATTTCACTCCCAATACGCAGTTCTGCACCCACAACATGATCGTCGTTCACAAGCGCTGCCGCGATTCGATACTCACACCATTAGCTCGCATTTACGCGCCGCAAAGGCCGTAAATTCAACGAGGTCGTGATAGCTGCGGGAACCAACGCTGGGCTTGCCCGATGTAGCGATTAGCCCACATTCTTCGCCCGCACGCCAGCAAGGATGTGCCCGCCTTAGCTCCCGTCTTCTGCCAATCAGAAGACAGTCACACTCTACACGCTGTGTGATGGTTCAATATGCATGTGCCACTCAGCGGCTGCAGATGGACTTTCGCCCCTCAGTCGCTGGAGTAAGCCTGCAGACTTCGCTTTGGCGTGCTGCAAAGCGGCCGGCTGACCGTGCGAACGGCTGTTAAGAGCGAGGGGCGCCCCAGCCTGCGCGACTGCGTCTATGTGATCCTCGATTACGACGCGTGCTGATGTTGGATGTGAGCTGTTAGCGATTACTGACGACCAACCTCATCTATGCCCAGCTTCTGAGCGACTGCGCCGTCCCGCACCTTCCTGCATTGAGCTCTGCTGCAGCTCATCGTAGCTCGACGCCTGTGTCAATTCACCATCAATCATCATGGGTCGTTTCTTTATCCCGCGAGAATGGCGATTCGCGCGCTACGTCTGGTTCCTGATCCTGTTCGAGTTTCCCTTCACCGTCGCCAACCTCGCACTATTCGGTATCGCGTCGCCGAATCTGTATCGAACTATCCTGTGGAATGAGGGAGGCAAGATGGGCTTCAATTCAGATTCATCAACGATCATCTACGCATACGCAAACTACAGGCCAGTAAAGATTCCGCTTGTATGGAGTGGATTGTAAGTCGCGCCCTGCTCTACCAGAACATTCACTGCTCAAGAAACGCCCCCCAAACCATCCATTCCATCCGAAGCCCACTCAAGCAAACCAATATCAAACTAACCCAACTTCCAGCAACACCCAATACCACCTCGTAATCGGCGTGGTCTGCATGTTCTTCTGGCTGATCAAAGTCACCATGTGGCTGCTCCACGTCTTCCTCCCCATCTTCTCCGTCCTCCTGCACATCCCACTCCTCGCCATCTGGGCCTACGGAATCTACATCCAGACCTCCCCCGACACCATCGACCCGAAGCGCACCAACAACGGCGCACCCTGGTACATCACCAAGAACTGCAACATCGTCGACGACAGCACCATCCGCGGCTACTGCATGCAAGCAAAGAGCAGCTTCGCCGTGAGCTGTATCATGGTGTACGTCCCCCAGAACAAGAACACTCCAACCCCTCACTCACCTCACCTCACTAACGCTCCCAAAACAGCTCAATCTACGCCCTCTTCCTCCTCCTCTCCCTCTACAGCCTCTACCCAACCGCCACCGCCCTCTCCGCCCACCGCACCCGCCAAGCCGAAAAGCGCGCAGAGCAAGAGAAATGGGCCTCCTATTCCGCGTCCAATACTCCGGACGGCACGAACGAAATGACCGCCGAGCAGCAGTGGCAGCACATGTGGGAGCTGCAGCAACTACCACGGACGCCTGGGACCGCGACGTTCGCGCCCGCGGGGGGGATGGGAATGGGTGGCGGCAAGACGCCCATGACGCCGCGCACGCGCGCGTTTGGCGATCTCGAGGGCGGGTATGGGCATGCGCCTGCGCCGGCGCCCGCGCATCTGTATGCCGCGCCGCAGCAGGAGGTCTCGCCCGCGCCGCATCCGAGCTGGGTTGCGCACGCGCATGGCGGCATGGCGCAGGGAGCCGTGGCGCAGACTTGGTATGGTGGGAATGCTGGTGGTGCGAGGGAGGAGGCTGGGTACGTCCCTGCGCAGCAGGTTAGTCCTGTGGCGGAGCGGGAGGAGTACCAGTTTGGTTATCGGGATGAGGGGAAGGGGAAGGGGGTTGGATTCGCGCACTAGTGGGTGTGTGATGGAGGATTTCTTTTCGTTGAGTTTTGTGTTTTCGAGATACCAGGTGTGATGTAAATCCACTCATTACTGCTACAGTACGTTTGCTATGGAAGGAAGTGCTAGCTTCGGTGTGATCATCCGTCAGATGGATTCTTACTCCAGTGCCGCAGTCCCCGTGGTTCAGAGGAACACCTTTTCTTCATCCGTGAGCTTCTTCTCCTCAGCGAATTTCTCCTCCATTTCTTCGCGCAGCTTCTCCTCTTCCTCAAGCTTCTCCATCTCCTCGTCGAAGTTCTCCATATTCTCCACTTCTTCTTCGAGTTTTTCTATCTCGCCATTGAGCTGCTCCATCTCCTCATCACGCTTCTTTGACTTCTGAATTGCCGTCTCGCCCAGTCCAGCAGCCTTGAGTAGCTCGCTGTCCACCATCGTTCCAGCAAAGGAGACCTTTTGTCCGTCAACCTTTGGGCTCCAGTCCTGTCGCACGGCTTCTGCTTCGCCAGCACGCAGCGACCCGTTACCCAAAGCTTTCGCCTGTAGTTCTTTGATCATCACTTCCTGGCTAGCGATCTTCTCCACCAGCTTCGCGCGGCCTTTGGCAAGCAGCTCGATGTTCTCAGGACAGTGCACCAGTGCATCACGCATGTTCTTGAGTTTTGTGTGCGCTTCATCCAGCTCGCTCTGCTCGGGTGTCACCAAGGGGGATGTTGGCTGTACGTTCGCAGTTTCAGGCTGGACGCTCGCATCGAGAACGAGGGGTGCATCCACGGTAGGCTGGGGAACGGATAGTGATGTTGTGAACTCAGGATTGCGATAGTTAACAGGATCCTGTGCGACTTCCTTAAAGAACGAGAGGATGGCCTGTTGAACGATAGGCTGGGCGAAAATGCATTCACCAGTTGATTCTTTGCCGCCAGCGAAGGTTGGGCACGGCACAGCTCCGCTTCCCCATCCTGGGTCTGTAGCAGTTACTGGTGCTCCGGAACTATCGCTGTGGTCTGTCTCATCATCAAGTGCCATACGGCGCAGTACGCTCGTAAGTTCAGGGAGTGTTCCAGCCCGTAGTTCTTCATCCCAATTGATGAGCTCGGTCTCTTGAGCATGTGCCAGGAGATCTTGCGACTCCTCAGGCAGCTTCCCAGAATAGTCATCTGGCAGCTCTGTACATTGTGTCGGGTTGCGGCGCTCGTCCGTGAACTTCCATTGCCGCGTTCGCCGGTGCATGAAAGCTTTGAGATTAGGCTGGGTGATTTCAGAGTTATCCAGGCTAGTGTGAACCAGAGCCATCGCGTCGATACGTGTGCCATACTTGTTGACTAATACACGTTAACAATGCTCAGTCAGGTACAGGACGGATGCTACTCACAGTCTTCTTTCAAAACGTCCACAAGGTCATTTGCCCCACCCTCAATCGCGATCACATATATTTCGGTGTTCGGGTTAACGTACTCGGCATTGCACAGAAGATTGTCGAAGACAGACTTGATGTGCTCTGATGGAGTGCGGTGACCATCCACATGATTCTCCTTCTCATCTATGCGGATGGAGTCGTGTGCAATAGACAATCTTGGCAATGCACGCCAGCTTCTCGTAGTCATAGAGCGATTTTGTTTGTGGGAGTAGAGACGCTGACCTGTGTTCAGTACGATCAAGCCAGGGATCTGCTCACTATCCTCAACGCCAACGCCATCGTCAAAGGAACTGTAAACGGTCCCTGGTCGAGTCTTTATGTCTCGAATAGCTGAATGGTTGATCATTTCTTTGGCGAAATTGACCACCGAGCCACCATTGATGCCGAGCTCTCGCTGAAGCTGTCGATATGCGAGGATGCCAAGATCTTGCACAGAGTCGTTAACGATAACGATGATGCGCTTCCTTGTCCGGAGGACATCCATGGGAGGGGCGAGGATAGGGATGTGAGGTCCATTCGGCTTTACGCTCAACAGCTGGGGGAGGTAAAGCTGTTTGATCCCAACTTTGGACAGGCGTTCGATGACTTCGGCGCGCGAACAGGCTTCATGCATTAGTATGTTATCCACAGAAGATATGACTTTATACGCACTGTGGAAAGCTTCATTGCGCATCTCATTGTGTCGCTCGTTATTCGTAGCGTTGAACACGAAGGCTTTCTCCGGCGCTTCGATCATGCGTATTTGACCCTGGGTGTTGATGAAGAAGCTGTGCTGCTATCAGTCGCGTGTGTGGTTTCTATCGTATGTCTCCTTACCCGAGTTCCTTCAGGTCCGCAGGATAATATGCATCTGGTGCAAGCGTGTCTGCCTCGCGCCTGAACATCGTGGCGTCGTGTACGGACCGTGTCAAAGAGAGTGTTGGAAGGTCGCGCCAGGTCGGGAAAGGGTGACTCGCGTTGCTGCGACAAGTTTGTATCCCTGTGGGATGGCGCTTGCTGCTGCCAAAACAAGTGAAAGAGCAAACGGAGGGAAAGAGCACACAGCAAGACCGCGCATCTCACGTTGACGTCAGAGAGAGAGTACAGTGGCTACAGATGCCACTGACATGTTTCCAAATTTGGCACTAGAACGCCGCCCAATGCAATTGTGTCGCCTTGTCATAGTATACACATATATCATACTCCTCCGCCTGTATCCGTTTACCAGCTTGCCTTCTTCACACCGGGGAGGTTTCCAGCGAGCGCGTTCATGCGGAATTGATACTACAAAAAAGTCAGTATTACTGTGCGTTCCACGAGATGGGATTACGCACACGTCCAAGTCTGAAGTCACTGAAAACACCACGGCCCTTTCCACCCATTATACACCTGTTCTTGACCTGTGTGAACCGTGTGTAGCAGTGCATCTGGGAGAGCTGGAGCTGGGCCTGGGCGCGCACTCGCTGTGGTAATGTGGTGTTGCGGATAATGTAGCGGAGGGCTTGTCTATACAACGTCTCAGTCAACCGATGTCCGTGTTGAGGAGGCGCAAGAGCGCATACCGTTCAGGCTCGTTCTCGGCGAACACTTTGCGCTTCGTGTGGTCGCGAATGTTGCGAATCTTGGCGAAGCAGCCAATGTCGAGCTTAGCGGCACGGAATTGAGACATGATGGCGGGCGCGGGACAGCGATGGGCGGCAAAATGACAATCCGGGGTCGCAACTGAGGTTTGGTTCAGAAGTTCGAATGCCAAGATCGCGACTTCCTCATGATGCCGTCAGCCAATCAGCGACCTCGCTTCCCCGAGCTTTCAACACCATCACCGCCTCTATTGCCAGCAAAGCAGCATACTAGCTCGCGCGGTTGTTTGCTCCACGTTTCACTTGCGTGATCTTTTGGATGAGCCTGATATTTTAGCGTTCTCTTCATGTTCTTCAACATCGGTAGCTGACGTGTCCACCCCCCGCCACACGGACACCAGCAACTATGTTCTCCGCTGAAGATGCGAAACAGATCTTCGAGTTGCTGGCATTAGACGGCGACTCAGATTGCCCTTTAATGCTAGAACCCAATGGCTATGGATTTGTTACACGCAAGTATACTCGTGAAGCAATTGAAAACATCGTCAATGAGGGTGAGTGAAATTAATCTATCGCCAGCCAATACTAATAGCAAAGTAGACCCGAACGAAAGAACTCCAGTCTCCTCTCTGGCACGCGATCTCAATGTTAGCGCTGATGCTGTGAGCAATATTGCCAAAGAAGAGGGCATGCTAGTCGTGCGTGGCGAGGTCGGCCTTGAGATTTTGTCCAAGTCGAAAAAAGATGTTATTGACCGTGATATTGAAGAGGGCTTGATGAATGGGCTCATGTCGAAGGAGGATCTTGCGCGGAAATACCATCTCAGGCACAGCGGTATTGATGCGCTCTTGGAAACGTCTGAATTGCATATCCTTGAAGTCAATGGCTACATTTACAGCAAGTCATACGACGCTATGGCATCGGAATCTATCTCGGGGCTTCTGAGAGATACTATCAAACAATTGCAGTAAGTATCTTATTATCTGACGCGGAAGGCTGAGTACTCATTTATGCAGACCTATCACGCTGCGATCAACAGATGTGCCTGGGAATCCTCCAATATGGTACATACAACGCACCATAAACAGTCTGCTCGAAGAATCAGAGTTTGCTGGACAGCTACACATCTGTGAACTCCCGAACAGTGTCGAATGTACTCCAATGCAGATGATCCAGCAGATGCATGACAGCACCATCGACGGTCTGCAGTCTGGGAAAATTGCGTACATCGATATCAACGCCTTCCAGCGTGATCATCTAGCCGTATTGCCATCCCCTCAAGAAGCACGGACGAGTTTGGAAGGTACAGAAGGCATCAAGCTCGAGGGGTCTTATGCAATTTCTGAGGCCTGGATTTCCAACTTCAGCAAGAGTTGCCTGGAGAGTATGGCTGAGGACGGCGATGTTGACTTTGGGGTATGTGTCCATGATGATGTCTTTCCATGTACAACGGTCTAATTGACAACTTCTAGCAGCCCGTCATAGCCAACTTTCCTGACAGCATTTATGCCGTCATCCTTGAAAAAGTGGAACAAACCATCCGCACGCTTTCTCCCAGTATACACCGCGCAGGCGAGAGTTTGCTGAGTGAAGACAGCTACTCTCGTCATCGAGGTATCCTACTAGATCTCGCGAAAGCCGACGCTGCTTCACAATGGCACCGGATCAGAGAATCACCTAGGACAGACGCCAGGTTTTCACTGTCCGGTACTTTTTACCAGCTCCTCGAGGACAATCCAATACTGCAGAATCTAGTCAAAGAGCGAGCATTAGAAAGAGCGATTGACGACGCGTTCTCCGCCAAAATATCTGAACTTGAAAAGAAGAACGAAGTAGAGTTTGCAAATTTCTGGACAGATCGCGTGTGTACGCGTGTAGCAATCTATTCTGAAGGGCTGACTAGGGTGGAAGATCAGAAACTGCAGGATCAACTTTCAGACCTCCTTGCGCAGTACATACAAAACGATCTCATCCCGGATGCCATTTCCAAGGCTACATCACAAGGGCTGTTACTTAGTCGCAGAGCACGCAAAAACGTCCAGAGGCTGGAATCTGCCCTCGATTCTCACAGTATGGATGTTGCCGCACTTGCATCATCACTCGAGAAATTCAACAAGAAGCAGCTCATCGATGCTCCCAACGATTCTACACTTGAATCATCAAAGTCCACGATGCTCGGCGACATGGCGCGAAGAATGCAAAAGCAAAAAAGATCTGATGGGCCGCTCCTTTTCTTGACGCTAGTCGTCTTTCTCTTCGCAAAACACAACACAGGTGTTGTCTATGCAACTGGTAAATATGCGCCCAAGCTACTGAAACAGCTCAAGCCCGTACTGGACGAGGAGCAGTATTCGCAGCTGGAGACTTGGAAAGAGGCCGCAAGAGCCGGCCAGCTAAGCGCTGACGATAGGAACGGTATGAAGAAGATGGTTGAAGCAGGCTTCTGAATGACGGGAGGCTTGCAGAGTAGAACAATCTGATAAACACGCTTTATCCACTATCGCAAAATCAAGTCGATTCGACTGCATTTAGCAACGTCCATTTCCTGTCTTATCCGTGCAAAATTGAATCAAGACGGTGCAGAATGCACACTTAAGCCACCCAATTGACTTCGACATAACAGACAGGTGCGCTCGGTTGGAAATGGCTCAACGGATTTGTGACATAGGAACATCAAGGCCACCCCGCTTGACCTTCGCCACCTCACCATCACCACCACAACCGCACCTCATCATGTAATGCCTTGGGAAAGAAGAGGAATGTTCGCCCTCTTATCTAAACCAGAAAAAAAGTCGTAGAGAAGTCCGGGGATGTGCTGGGCATCGTACGATGAAAAGTCTGCTAGGCGGTTGGGCAGCAGTTCAACTGCCGTCCACAGCATTCCAGATGAAAAGAGGAGAGTGGGTAATATCAGTATATGCTACACCAAACAGAGGCTCGACACTAATCGCGATCGCAGCAAGCCTCCCGATGCACCATGCGAGACACCGTTATGAGACGCGGCTAGTCGCATCATGACACCGACGACCCGAGTCCGATCGGCCGACATCAACAGAGCAAAACGAACAAGTCGGGACGTGAAAAGAATGATATGAAATGACTTGAGCAACGCCAACGGATCTTGCGGACATTCTTCGTGTAACAACGAAGTCAGACGAACGTAACTCCGTGACTTCTGTAATCATACTCACCGCTGCCGGCCAACTTCGGTGAGGCTGAGGATGACGTTGATGACAAAACCACGACGCCGGACGATGGACGTCGCGCCAACACCACCCCAGTAACCGCGGATGAGCGCCATCAGAGTGATGCACAGGCACAGTGCCCTTCAAGCCTCATCGCTGCCGCCACACTATTGGCCAGACTGCCTTACCTAAGGCTAGAAAGCAGAAATTTGAGCTTCCATGGACTAGCGCGAATTGCGTGATCGCACGTCTTCACCCCCAGCTATCGCATCTATGCGGAGAAGGATTTCAAAGCGCATCCGATGGCGGGTTTCCCGATATATTCTCCAGAGGGAGACAAGTCCTGTTCTTGTACACCACACCGGGCAATCGATTCATAATAGTATTTTCTTCTGCAAGTTCCAGAAGTAATCCATCTACGCCATTATATTTATTTACACATACCTTGCTCGCACGTGCCCGTCGTAACATCTTGGTTCCCTAAACATCATGTCGTCACAAATCATTGAGAACGAGCCCCGGGCTCAGTCTCCCAGCATCCGTTCAGAGTCTGGATATGCTTCCGGGTCGTCGAGCCAGGACAGTCTTCCTGAAGTATACTTCAGCAAACCTCATCTCAAGTTCCTCAACGCCCAACTCCAAAAGTTGGAGCCACAGGGTGGGTTTCCCCGCTTTCAAATGCATCCCATCATCAACTAAACACAACCACCAGACATCCTAAAATGGTGCATCACCTCCCTGCCCGGGCTTTCTCAAACCACCGCTTTCGGCCTCACCGGCCTAGTAACCCTGGACATGCTCAGCAAAATGGATGGACCCTACAAGCACAACACTGACATGATCTTCCTGGACACCCTCTTCCACTTCAATGAGACCTACGACCTTGTGGACCGGATCCGCAAGCGCTACAATGTGCCCATCCACATCTACAAGCCAGCAGGCTGCGACACCGTCGACGACTTCAACGCCCGGTACGGCGCCAAGCTCTGGGAATCCAACGAGGATCACTACGACTACGTTGCCAAAGTTGAGCCTGCGGAGCGTGCGTATGCTGAACTCCAAGTCAAGGCTGCCATCACTGGCCGCCGCAGGAGCCAGGGCGGAAAGCGTGGCGATCTCGATATCATCGAGATCAACGATAGTGGACTCATCAAGATCAACCCGCTCGCCAACTGGACATTTGCGCAGGTCAAGGAGTACATCGACGCTAACAACGTGCCCTACAACGAGCTCCTCAACAGGGGCTACAAGAGCGTCGGCGACTGGCACTCGACACAGCCCGTCGCGGCGGGTGAGGACGAGCGTGCGGGCCGCTGGAAGGGACGCAACAAGACCGAGTGCGGTATCCACAACCCCAAGTCCAAGTACGCGCAGTTTCTCAAGGAGCAGGAGATGAAGGCGCAGCAGGAGGTGCTTGAGGGGGCCCTACAGAAGCTGGCTGTATAGGGTGTGAGTTGATCATTTGTCGTGAAAATCTCCTTTCGGGCGTTATATATCAAGCATTAGCATGGGCGTTTGGGTCACCATTATGAAAGCATACGAACGGAAATTGGGAATGGGAATTTGGAACTAGGCGTCACTACGACGGCCACATCAGAATACAAGACAAACATAAATAAACACAAGATACAACTACAGCTGGGGCATAGATATCACCGGTGACAAGGTGTTGTATTTCCATGAATTCTCAACACATAAATACCCAAGTCCACCCGAACCCACGCTGCACCGACTGCGATTGATTTACCCCATCCGGAGAACAGCCAAACAGAATACGAGAACCGCTGCTGGTTCCCCACGTCATCTACCCCAAACGGACGGACAGTGTGCGGCCAGACGTGAAAACGCGTGCAATTGCGCCATCGGTTCCAAGGATTTGCCGACCCATACAGGGTCCGCTGGCCACCCTAGGGCCGCACAATGAGGGTCAACAAGTGGGCAAACAAGTGCCTCAAGACCCGAACAGCGAATAGCCAATGCGTTTACCAAAGCTTAGAGCGACGAGCCGAACGACCGGCCGCATGGCAGGTCCGGAATGTGGATTTATAAAGTGAAGCAGGGCTGCTGTTTGAAGTTTTCCAGATACCCCATACACTTCTTCACACAGCACAATGGCGAATACACCTCACGGTAGGCAACCTTGCCGCATATAGCCGTAGCAGTGCGCGCACAGCACAGCACAGCAGATACTGACAGAACGACAGGCGGCGTCCTCAAGGACCTCATTGCGCGCGATGCTCCTCGTCGCAAGGAGCTTTTCACAGAGGCTGAGAGCCTCCCCGCCATTGTCCTGACCGAGAGGCAACTGTGCGACCTGGAGCTGATTCTGAACGGAGGCTTTTCGCCGCTCGAGGGTACGTCGTCATCCCGCCGCGCTCGGAGCGCGTAGGCGTGTGTTAGTGGGGTGGAGGGGCAGCATTGTCGCGTTCCGCCCCAATAAATTTAGATTGGAGGCTACGAGCATGGACTGACAGCAGCATTGCAGGCTTCCTCAACCAGAAGGACTACGAGAGCGTTGTCCAGACTGAGCGCCTCAGCGATGGCAATGTCTTCGCCATGCCCATTACCCTGGATGTGTCCAAGGAGACCATCGACTCCCTGGGTGTCAAGGCTGGCGCACGTGTAGCCCTGCGCGATTTCCGTGACGACCGCAACCTCGCCATCATCACCGTAGACGATGTATACCAGCCCAACAAGGCTGAGGAGGCCCAGAAGGTCTTCGGCGGCGACCCAGAGCACCCGGCCGTCAAGTACCTCAACGAGAGCGTCCAAGAGTACTACGTCGGTGGTAAGCTCGAGGCCATCGACCGCCTGGAGCACTACGACTACGTCGGCCTGCGCTTCACACCTGCTGAGCTGCGCTCGCACTTCGACAAGCTGGGCTGGTCCAAGGTCGTCGCCTTCCAGACCCGTAACCCCATGCACCGCGCTCACCGTGAGCTCACTGTCCGTGCCGCCCGCGCCCGCCAGGCCAACGTCCTTATCCACCCCGTCGTCGGTCTGACCAAGCCCGGTGATATCGACCACTTCACCCGTGTTCGTGTCTACCAGGCTCTGCTCCCCCGCTACCCCAACGGCATGGCCGCCCTGGCCCTCCTCCCCCTTGCCATGCGCATGGGCGGTCCCCGCGAGGCTATCTGGCACGCCGTCATCCGTAAGAACTTTGGTGCTACACACTTCATTGTCGGCCGTGACCACGCAGGGCCGGGTAAGAACTCCAAGGGCGAGGAGTTCTACGGCCCATACGACGCACAGGACGCTGTCGAGAAGTACAAGGACGAGCTCGGCATCGAGGTTGTTCCCTTCCAGATGATGACCTACCTCCCCGACACCGACGAGTACAAGCCCAAGGACGAGGTCGCAGCTGGCGTCAAGACACTCGACATCTCCGGAACCGAGCTGCGCAAGCGTCTTCGCACCGGCGCCGAGATCCCCGAGTGGTTCTCCTACCCCGAGGTCGTCCGCGTGCTGCGCGAGTCGCACCCTCCTCGCTCGCAGCAGGGTTTCACCGTCTTCCTGACGGGCTACCAGAACTCGGGCAAGGACGCCATCGCGCGCGCGCTCAACGTCACACTTAACCAGCAGGGAGGCCGCTCCGTCTCTCTCCTGCTCGGTGACACCGTCCGCTCTGAGCTCTCCTCCGAGCTGGGCTTCAGCCGCGCCGACCGCGACACAAACATCGGCCGCATCGCCTTCGTCGCCTCCGAGCTGACCAAGGCTGGTGCTGCCGTCATTGCCGCGCCCATCGCTCCCTTCGAGGCCTCCCGCAAGGCGGCCAAGGATCTCGTCGAGAAGCACGGCTCCTTCTACCTCATCCACGTCGCCACTCCCCTCGAGTACTGCGAGAAGACCGACAAGCGCGGTATCTACGCCAAGGCGCGCGCTGGTGAGGTCAAGGGCTTCACTGGTGTCGACGACCCGTACGAGGCGCCTACCAACGCTGACTTGACCATCGATGTCTCCAAGACCAACGTCAGGACAGCGGTGCACCAGATCGTTCTGCTGCTTGAGGCGAGCGGGCTGTTGAGCCAGTTGTAGATGTGGTGTTTACTTAAAAATAGCGTTTTCCATATGTTCGTGATAGACAGGTTATGATATGACAAGGAATGAAGAAATGACAGACTGGGGATCAGTCAAACACTCACACATTGCTTCGCTATTGCTGTTTCTTGGTGATTATTCTGGTGCCATATCTATTAGTTTACATGCACACCGTGCTTCGTACTATCACTACCTACAATCCTCACAAACACTCCCATCAGGATTCCGCTTCACACCCGCCCTATCAGGCACATCTTCAAGCTGCATATCTTCCACCATACTCTCCGCCGCCCGCTCAACCTTGCCATCAACCTTCACGTCCCCAGGCTCGTCCTGCTTCACAGCCTCTTTCTTCTTGCCCCCGACATCACTGTGGCCCAGGTCTTTCTTCGGATCAATCCGGTCCCGGACCCGCTGCTTCAGGACTTTGGTTTCGGGGAATCCGCCTTCGGTTTTGCGGTCCCAGAGGAGGGTTTTCTCTGCTGAGGTTTGGGTCTCGGGGATGTGTGTCTGGCAAATTCATTTATTAGCGAGTCACCGTGGCAATGAAACCAGAATCGTAGAAAGGACATGATGTTTCGCCTCTTCCCTCGGTGCCATGGTTTTCATGCGAAACTTCGCAGCCCCCAAAAACGAAAGATTGAAATGAAGATTAAGTCTTACAAGCTCAACCTGGAAAAGCCCCCCGGTCGCAGGTATCAATGCAATCTCCCCAATCTGCGTGCCGAATGTGGATAGTAGCTCTTGCCCGAACTGCGCACGTTGTTAGTATCGCTGTCCGCGCTGGTAGGTATTGGGGGTTTGTGCTACGTACGTATGCGGCGCGCAGCATCCAGCGACATTGCGTGCAGTAGGTTATTGCGACGCGGGGGAGCTTGACTGGTGCGGTTTGTTCTGAGGACATATTGGCTATGGGGATTAATGTGGGATTGGTGTGGTTGGGGCTTGGGGGGATGTTTGTTTGGGGTGCGGCGAAATGGGGGTGGTGGAGGTTGCGTCATTGGTGGGTTGGGGTGGGGAGGTGTAGAGCTGTGGGAGATGGGAGTTGCGCTTTCTCCAGCGTAGTTTTTACGTTGATCACACAGTAATCAGGTTCCTGGAATACATGGTTTTCTTTCGTTTTGACTCTGTTGCACAGGTTGGAAGATCAAGTGAGCAGCGGCTCACTTGCGAGGGGTAGGATTGATTGACGCGCAGTGGCTCGGCCCGCACAGTCCTCTCCGACTTCATGCCTTTTCTGCAACATCCTTCTTACCAATTCTTGCAGCTCTTGTGTCTGCGACGCTACATTGAGACGCTACGAAAGTATTGGAGAAACCGCCGAGTGCTTTGAAGCTTTGCTGGTGCTCATCACAGCCTAGATACAACACATTCAGGTCAGGTAGAAGAAGTTGAGGCAGCTGCTCAGATCCTTAGTAGGTAGGTTTTCGGTCAAATTACTGCACGGATCAAATCCTTCGCTGCGTTCTGTAACGACAAGGGTTGTAAGCACATCCCGTACGAGGATTAGCCAAGCTTCCAAGGTTCCAGATGTCTTCGTCAGAGAATCGACTGCACTGTGTGCATATCCTGAGGCGTAATTATCATGCGCGACACTCTTTCGCCTAGTCACCAGGTACCTGCCAGCTTGGTATCGTCTGTGATGTTTTCAACAGTACTCTCGACGCGTGAAATGTCCGTCTATCTGGTCTAGGTACACCAAATGTTTACGAATGCACAACTTCAGCCTTGCCTGTGCTGATCGACATTGGACCGAAGACTCCGAACGCGGGGCTGGATCATTGGCTCTCGATCATGTAAACTGCATGGCGGTCCTTCCGGGTGTGTTTGACGAGCGAATCTCTTTACGGTTCCTGCAACAAAATAGGTAGCAGCCGTGAGGCTGCCAAGTTCTTTATACTTCAGGGTTATAGCAACCACCACATCTTGACTACATCGGCATCGAAGCACTCAATTCGAGAGGACTGACCCTGCAATTGGGACAGTTCATTTTCCCGATATTCAAGAGAACTTCGACTTCATTTCTCGGATGCAGGAAGCCTACGACATATGATTACCATGCAATCAGACTCCGAATCACAGGATTTCAATCCCGAGACAGATCTCGACAAGATTCTCTCAGACTTTGAGGACGAGTACCGAACCATCACATCCGTCAAACTTGATCCTGGTATCGACTTCAAGACGATTCAAGCAGACGTGGTGACAACCCTAAAGCTCTGTCCTTCGGAGACCAAGCGGGCGAAACGGGTTCTAATTGACAACGTCATGGTGTGCTTACAGAAGTTTGGAGAAGTTGCCGCCAATGCAGCTGGCCTTGTCTTTCCAGCAAGTACCCAATGCTGGAATGTGGTCAGCATTATCGTCAAGGCAGTCCAGTCTCACCAAGCAATGTTGGACGGTTTTGTTGCTCTGATGGAACGCTCTTGCGCATTTCTGGACCGCATGAATTTGTTTTTGGACGAGAAGTGCGAGAAACGTCGAGAAATCCTACCATGTTCACTTCGAGGCCCTGCTTATCTTATTCTCAACGACTTTCTTGGCACGTTGAAGATTGTCCACAAGATCGCCACTCAGAGCAAGTTGAGGAAGTGCAGAACGTTCTTGAACATCATGCTCTTCAATGACGATAAAGGCGTAAAGGATCAGATGGCAAAGATGGAGGACGGAGTGCGCAAGTTTGTTGCGATTGAGATCGACGAGATACTTCGGGGTGTGAGGGGTCTTGCTCTCCACTTGAACAAATCTTACGAGGTCATAGTGGCTATTGAAGAGAAAGAAAAGGCGATATCGAAACATCTTCAAGAGATCCACGATGTCGTTGATGTGGTAGCCAACGGGGTTGAGAGGCTAGACAACGGTGTGGAAGATTTGAACAATGGCATCGAAAGATTAAATAATGGTTTTGATGGTCTCACAAGCCGGCAGCAGCATGACGACAACCTTACCAGAATACGAAATGCTCTGGGTCTCAGCGACAAGAAGAAGGACTGGTACGGGCGAAACGCGCAACAATACATCCCCGCAGCGGGGACAGGAGAATGGCTTCAATCGGAGCTTCATTATCAGACGTGGTCGAGCACAGAAACCCATTTCGCCAAGATTCTGACTATGCAAGGCGAGTCAGGCGCTGGAAAAAGCCACACGTTTAGCTATGTCGTCGCTGATCTGAAGAAGAGGTACATCGAATCCGAAATCCAGGATCGCGTTAGCCTCGCATACTACTACCTTGGCGACGAGAAGGACGAATCATTCAGACAATGCGTTGGGTACATCATACTCCAAATTGCTAGCAGGAATGAGCGCTACGCAGAAGCTGTGGCACATGCGTGCCAACAGCAAACCATCTTGGCCAGAGCGAAAGACTTGTGGAGTAATCTGGTTGAGGCTTTGAGACATGACATGGAAGGCATCCACTTCATTTGCATCGACGGATACGACTCGCGCGTTAGGACAGATGCAACAGAGGCCATATCTTGCATGGTAAATCATGCGTTGAATGAGTCTATTGATGGTGTGTCGATTCGATTGATGATCTCAGGCACCGAAGATTTAGCAACAGGGTGCTTCGAGGATCCGCGCGTTGAATGTATTGCTCTCGGGAATCCAGATGACCTCAAAATCGTCAGCAGAGCGAAAATAGCAGAGATCATCCAGGAGAAGCCGGAACTCGGGGCCATCCTGGACAAGGCCCACCAAGAATCGCTGGTTTCCGAGATCAAGAGCTTCAAGCATCTCGATGCCAAAATCGCACACATTAGAACCTGCAAGTCCGATCAGGAAGTTCGCGCCGTGATTGAAAGGATTGGTGACGATTGGGATGAGCTGCTGGAGGAGGAGCTAAGAGCGCTACACCTGTCACTCGAGGCGACAGAAGTGAAGCATCTCAACGAGATACTTACGTGGGTTGTCGGCCTACGTCACGCAGTTGAGAAGATTTATATACCACTGGAGGTACTTCAGGGCGTGTTGTGGTTGAAGTTCGGTCAGACATTCTTTCTGAAGACATTGATCTCCAGGATCTACTCACGCTTGCTCACCCTCGACGAAGACGGCGACGTAAGCCTCAAGTCAGATGAGTGCTATCGCATTTTGTCATTCCAAGAGCAGAACAAGAAACCGAAGACGAAGAAAAGAATCCTCAAAGGAAGCAGCAATGCCTTGGGCCGAGAGCTTACGCGGCTCGAGATTGAGATGTGCAAACGCACGGTCGAGAATGCTCTTCACAAGTACGACTACGAAAGGTTCAACTTCGAAAAATTCTTCCAGACATTAGAGGAGAAGCCAAAGACGGACTTTGTCATCGATACTGACGCTGCCCAAGCGTCGATCTTATTGTCATGTCTAGACTCCATTCAGAAGCCAGCAGAGAGCGTTCTCAATGGTCTTCGAGGGTACGCATCGCTATACTTCTGCGAACATCTTAAGGCTCTCATGGACAACAGCGAATCTGCGCCAATCGGAGAGTACGACATGCCTGGAATCAGTCTGAAGCTCGTCAACTTGTTCTATGATCCCGAAGTGATCGACTCGTGGCTCACTGACGACAACATCCCTACATTGAAAGCTGACTGGATCCTCAGCGATGAGTATGTTGATCTTGTCTTCTCGTTTCTGCATACAGTCTATTCTGCAAGAGACTTTCAGAATGATGAAGTGAAGGATGAGTGGATCACATCCATTCTGTTCAAGTCAGACTGCAAACATGCTCTGCTTGAGAATGTCGCCAGACGAATTGCAAAACGATGGTTTAGCTCTGTGGCCAAGGCCAACGTTGACCATTTGTGGTTCTCTTGGGGAGCGTATATGAAGGTAAGCTTGAATCGCAGCGTGGACATCGATAGCTGAATAACGCCTACAGATTCATCAAGGTGGCTTCGATGAGAATGATAATCGTCCAGCGCTTGGAAAAGTTGAGGCTTATCTTGCCTGGGCCGGAGAGCCCGAGCATGGCGACGCCGTCCAGCAATTCTGCAGAGGCCGAACTTACGCGATTTTTCAGTATGACGAAGAGGCTCTTGCAGCATACAAGCAAGCCGAGCAACACCTCTCAGCAAATTGGTGGTTTCTCTATGAGATGCTCTGTGCCTACAGAAAGCTGAAAGACGATGTGTCGTCACTTAAGTGCACTGGTGCACTTGTATTGCTCCGGGACCAGTTCGAAACGTCTGATGATGACTTTAGCAAAACTTTTCGCCTCAACGTACTGCTGCCAGAGCTACCTACCTGTCTCGTGAGCGGCTCCTACGAGGCCGCAGTCACGTACTGTCGAGACGTCCTTTCAGAATCTGCGTCCCTTTCAAGGGACACCGATGAGGCTGTTCTAGATGCATTGTTCACGTGTTTGACCAAGCTTGGGCGATCCGAAGACATCATCTCTCACCTTCAGACGTGGAAGGAGAAAGAAGACAATGTGGAATACTGGCGCCAAATTACGGTGCTTGATGACAGGATTCGGGAACACGTTATCGCAGCAGCCACAAGTACAGGCAACACCGACAAAGTGAGTGCATTCTACGCACCGCCCAAGGGATCTTCGCTCTCCGATGATTGGACGAAAGCCTTCACATTCGTCCAAGGCGCTCTTCTGGTTTTTGGATCGCAATCGCAAGACCAATTCCAGCAGGGTGCCAATCTCCTTGAGACAGTCATACAGCATGACAGCAAAGACAACTTCTTCACACAGTGGGTCACCGACGAATCAATCAACACCTTAGCCAGGGTCTATCTAGCTCGAGCAGCTGGGTACAACACTGCAAACGCACCAGACAAGAACGAACCGTTGTATCGTGAGAGACTGATGGCGCTGCGCCGAAAGAAACCCAACCCCGATCGCGAAGTTGACTTCCCCCTTTTGTGTCTGATCAGGCTCCATGTCCTACGAGACGAACTTCAATCAGCACGTGAAGCAGCCAGGAAGATTCTGTACAATGTCTTTGACGACTGGCCAGGAGACCATCAGGACGCCTCTCTTCGCAGGCGCTTCAAAGGTCTCGCCAAGGTACTGACTGCCCTCAGCGACGACCAAAACGTCGTCGCAGCATGGCAGGTGACCAAGCCTGCTGCCCAAACCGCAGAAGATCGTTCTCAAGAAATCACGCCAAAGCCGTATATAGCGGGATTCCGTTGCGATGGCTGCAGACGTCGCTGGGAGTACGTCTTGGACGATTGTTGGGTGTGCAGGGAGTGCCCTGACGTACAGTATTGCACCAAATGTTACACAGGGATACAAGCGGGTCAACCTTGCCACGCTCTTTGCAGCAAGAGTCACGGCATGCTTTATCTACCATCATTCAACGTGGAACTGCTGCACGGTATTGAAGACGACCAAATGATAGCCAACGGCGAACGTATACCAAGGAGCGATTGGCTTGGGCAGGTTCGTCGGGAGTACAGGGTCCAGCAAGAGGACATAGAGATCTGGAAGCTCGACAAGGCAAAGCGAGTAAAAGCGGCTGTGTCGCTACAGAGGAAGTGGAGGGGGGGGGGGGGGATCGCTCGTGAATTGATGAGCGCTAGGGGTTGTGGGTAGGCGATACCGTTCGACTTTGGAGTTTTCACCCGATTCTGAATTGGAGTGATAAGTGGTACGGAATGTGAAAATGATACATACGACCATAGGACGTTGAAAACAAGTTCTCCTGCCCAACTCTCCGTCTGTCAAGGTACTGTTTTGAGGTTTCAATATCGAGGTTTCAGCATACAGAAACCAGTCTGCCTAACAAATACTATTAACATTGACAGCCTGTTTAGGCTAGTAGTGAACGCTAGCAAATCGAAGCCTCCGTTTTAATAGAAATCTGGTGTTTCTTACCAAACACGACCACCGATTACTGCTCCGTCTTGCCTGTCAGCATTCGGCGCCGGTTCGCCACCGTTTGCCGCAATCTGGAGCCTCCGATTTGGTCTACCCAGCAGGCCCTAGAGTCGAACCACTATTGTGTCCAGGCTTTTATTATTGAAGGGAGACGACACTACCGTGTCTACCACGCGTTACAATCGTTGGCCTGGATACAGCTTGGTGGAAGTGGTGATACAGATATTGGAGATCGGAACATGCGTCGGCGCAACAAACTCATTGGGTGGGACTCAACCGCAGGGTGCGCGGATCATGGATACCTCGGCTCGTACAGCGATTGGTCGAGATATCGCGGCTGCCACTAACGACACGGAATGAACAGCGACTCGCCCGCCGCGAGATCTTACATCCTCCTCTTTCATCCCGCTCCGAGGTTGTGCAGACCACAATCATACAATAGTACTCATGGATCCAAGGTGCTCTGCTAGCCAATCGGCTCCGACGCTTCGGAGGAAGCGCCTCAAGGTCGTGCATGCCTGCGATGTTTGTCGCAAGCGGAAGATCAAATGCGACGCTGTTCGGCCAGGTCCGGTGTCGCAGTATGCTCGTCCAATCCATTACTGACCAAGCTTCAGTATGCGGGAACTGTCTGAAAAGACCAGCACTTCGAGAAAACTGTGTATACTCACCAAACACTGCGGAGCATTCAAATTCGAGGCTGCCCATCCCAGATTCCTTGGTTGCAGGAGAGGCGATTTTTCCTTCATCAGAACTTTGGAGTGAACCTATCCAGCATCAACAATTGAGAGGCTTACAGACGCCTGGAATTAGTTCAGTCTCTCAGCCGCACAATAGATACCTGCCAGAGCCATCGCCGCCCACGTTGACTAACTCCCATACGGACTGCAACAATCGTGCAACTGATGCCAGGTCTGGCAGTAGTAGCCATAGCGCCTTTACTAATCAAATCAAAGCAGCAATCGACCTGCGATCTGGGGCCATGGCCAGGCCTCAGAGTCCATCTGCTACGCCGCTGGTTGATGTTCCGATCTTCCCCTCCCCTCACGATAACACTGTGCTCAACAGTCTAGCCGATGCTACGGAGTATGAGTTGCCTCCACGTAGGCAAGCTGATGAACTCGTCCACACTTATTGGTCTGTCATGCACCCACTTTTTCCGGTGCTTGATAGGCCACGCTTCATGCAATCATATGACGCTCTGTTCGTCGGCAAGACTGCCGATATCGATGAACGAACACTCTTGAGCACCCTGAATGCTATGTTTGCATTCGCCGTTCAGCTGCATGAATCAACAGACCGAAACGGGAGAGAGCGGTTAAGCGGAAAGTATTTTCGACGAGCACAAGCCATTATCCAGTTGAATCTCTGGGAAGAAGGATCAATCGATCTGGTGCAATGCCTATTGCTAATCAGCCAGTACTTGCAATGCACAAACCAACCTCATCAGACCTGGGTGACAGTAGGTTCGGCTGTGAGAATTGCGCAAAGCCTTGGTCTTCATCTGATAGAGGTTTGGTCGGCGCCTGGCGATGAAAGTGTGGCTCTCAAGCGTCGTGTTTGGCAGTCGTGTATCATCATGGACAGGTACGACGAGAAGCATCCCATATATCATACAAAGCTCATACTTAATCTAGAACAATATGCATTGCTCATGGGCGACCCGCAATGATCCCCGACGACACAGTATCCACGATCCAGTCTCTATCCCACTTGAGTTCACAGCGAGACAGGGATGATCAGCTTATTTACGATGATTTTGTGGCGGCTTCATTGGAATTGTCCGAGATCATTTACTGTGCAGTCCGGAAGTACTTTTCAACACGGACTCAGAATTGTAGCGTGGGACACGCACAATTTCTTGAGCCGAGCACAACGGAGGAGAACATGGCCCATATCCTCCGATTTGATGGCTGTTTGAGGAGATGGGAGAGTTCCTTGCCTGATTCTTTGAAATACGGGAGCTCCTCTTCCTTGCGCGATGCCTCTACTACGAGACAAGCCGCTGTTCTTCACCTTCGGTAAGAACGCTAAGAAGTGACATACAGGATGTCAGATTGAAACAATGCCAGACTGATATTCTAACAGACTCCTACACTCACGAATTCTTCTATTCCGACCCTTACTGGCCCGATATTGCTCGGAAACAGATCCCGACAGCCACCCGAGTGGCACTTTGACTGAGCATATGCTGGAAAGGTGTGCTTCAGAGTGTGTCAGAGCCGCGCAGAACACTATATCTATTGTCGCTCAATATAGCGTGCATGACATACGCACTATTCTGCCCGCTTGGTGGTTTAGGGTCTTCTACACGTACACGGCAGCTATGGTCCTCGCTGTCTCCACTTTACGGCTCGACTTGTTTCCACGTTCGACGACTGAAGTGGCTTGGCAAAACGCTCTGATGGTCTTTCAGGAAAACGAGCACCTAAGTGAGGCGGTCCAGGTTTGCAAGTTAGCTTTGCAACGAATGGTCACAAGAATCGAGCAAATACAGGATAATTCAACCTTAGCGCGGTTGGTAAACAGCGACCCTGGCAGACAAGGCTCTGCAGACAGTGGTTTTTCAAATTTGCTTCAAGATCTTCCCTTCTATTTTAATTTCGAATCAATTTTCAACGCAGAACATACTCTGCAATTGTAAAGTCAGTAAGGTGCAAGCCAACATTGTTTACCTATCCAGCATGTACCAAAGCGTGGTTAGCGAATTGCACGCAACTGGTCCGCCAGCGTAAAGGATACGATGAACATTCGACAGTGCGCGGCCATAGACCCAGTGGTAGGAGCTGAGCCAGTCAGTACCTTTGTCGACGAAGCTAGAGATCAGAGCTCAATTTAGTTGAAAACAGTTCATAAAAAGAACTCTGAATAGTGACCCTGAGGTAACCAAGTCCAAGTTCCACCGTATAGAAAAAAAATGCTTAACTGAAACCCTCATGTGGAGAAACTTAGGCAATTCACATGCGTAGATGTTCTCCTTTGTAATAAATTGTCCCCACTGTTCAGCTTCTATCTATCGCGCAGATTGTTGCGTAAATCCAAAAGTCGCCTTACAAATACTGCTAGATCAACAACATATCCTAGGTGGCCCCCAGGCACCCTTAAGAGCTGCACCTGCAATTCTTTGCTAAGCACTCTTATTAGCTTAACAGTAGGTCTGTCCCTACTGTCCTCTCCTGCAACAAGAACTAACTTATCCCTCAACCTTCTCAGACCCTTAATATCAACTACAGCGCTGGTGTATTGTCTAAGTTTAAATTTAAACTAAAACAGACAATTGGCACAGATTTCATCGCCCCGTCTCGCATCCATGCAGGAGCGCATAATCTCAGCTTTAGGTCTATTAGACAACCCTAAAGTAAAAACGCTCATCGCGCTTTTGTAGCCCTAAGAGCAGTAAGTGTTATAAACATAGTTAATTAGACCGCGCCTATAGTCCTATTTCTTATAGGAAAGAAGTAAAAACAAGGGCAGCTTGTAAGAGATCAGCTTTTCTACCAACTTGGGATAAGTGCTAAGCAGCTATTAGGCAACAATAGCACCAGAAGAAGTCCTAAAGACGGTAGCACTGCTCTTAAGTAAAAGGTGTTAGATAAGGCAGTGTGCATTATCAGCATCCGTTTAGAGCTAGTGTTAGAAGTCCTAGGCGCTAACAAGGTAGCTCTGTGAATAGCCTCGTCAGTCCTAGCAAATAGTAGTGTAGTAGGTTGCCAGAAGTTTGGCAGCTAGATAGAAGATGCTCCCTCTGCCATCAGCACTGGGTATAAAGACCAAAAGAGGCGTTCTGGCACCAAAGACTTCGTAATGCAAGACTGCGCCAGGAACAGTGAGATGAGGCATAATAGTTGAGGTGAACAAGAGCTGAGAGCCAAAGGAGGGCGTTAAATGCTGAGTCAAGGTGCTATTGAATTGTGTCGGTATTTGGACTAGTAGTGCTATTATATCGTAACATTTGACGGTCCTCCCGAAGGCCCTGGGAACATCGCAGAGGATTTGAAGAAGTCTGTTCGCCGCGTAGGTCGGATCATGCAGCGATTGGCTATGACTTAGATTATTCCCAAACAAGCTAGTCTTCAGCTTGTTCCGTTGCCATCTGACCATCAAGCATCATCGGCCGAAAGCAAGCACCGGTGGCACCGCCAGTGTCTTCGCTTGCGGGCTCGGTCCTGTGAATCACTGGAAGGATACAGTTCAGGTGGTTATGTTTGGCGAGTTTGATTGTGGAACACATACTTAGGTTTCTGACGTAGCCACCCTACAAATATATAGAGCAACACACATCTATTCTCATCCTGTGCCTGCAACATTGTAGACTACACATTACTTGTCACTTCAACTACAGCCATGTCCAAGATTGACGTTCACCATCATGTCTACTCACCTGCTTATTCGAAAGGTATGTGTCTCTCTGAAACACTAAATCTGTTACTAATCTTAGTCTCAGCACTCGAAGAAGAAGGTGGAGATCCTTCAGGATGGTACGTGCCAGAGTGGACCATCCAGAGCGACCGCGAATTATGCGAGAGCATTGGAGTAAATACCGCAATTTTGAGCCACACGTCTCCTGGTCCTACTGTTAAGACGGTCCCAAAGGAAGCTGCAGCGCTTGCCCGTGAACTGAATGAGTTCTCGGCAAATGTGCGTAACTTGGACCCAGAACATTACGGATTCTTCGCCAGTGTACCTTCTCTCAGCGACACTGAGCTATGCCTCACGGAGATTCGATACGCCCTGGATGAACTCAATGCTGATGGAGTCGTGTTCATGACGCGCTATGGCTCAGACAATCGCTACCTTGGCCATGCAGACTTTATTCCCATCTGGCAAGAACTCAATGCGCGCAAGGCTGTTGTGTTCATTCATCCTACTTCTGCGGTCGGTGTTACCCAAGTCAACAAGAGCCTCCCGCTGCCTATGATGGACTATCCCCACGAGTCAGCGCGCACAGCGATGGATCTAATCCTTAGCGATAGACTCCGCTTGCACGCCTCCGATTGTCGCATCATCCTCTCGCATGGAGGTGGTACGCTACCCATGGTCGCTTCTCGTGTTGCTGGACTTGCATCGATGCCTTTTATTCAGAAGAGCGCAGAAGACATTCGCGAAGAGCTCGGATGGTTTTATTACGACACTGCGATGTGCAGCGCCCCAGAGCAATTAGCTGCACTACAAGCCATCGCGAAGCCGGGCCATATTTTGTTTGGGAGTGATTTCCCGAACTGTCCTCCGGAGATTATCAAGCGAACAACTAAACAGCTGGACGCTAGTGAGATCTTGAGTGCTGATTATCGAGATGGGGTTGAGAACAGTTCTGCGAAGACTCTGTTCCCAAGGCTGGCTGTCCCAGCCACTGCAAGTAGGTAGGCGACTCAGTTGCACGTCGTAGCCGTACAATCTCCTGCTCAGGCCTAGGACCTTGCACATTTGTTCTCTTTGATCCTTGTACACTAGTTCAGCAATGCTATAATCGCAGAATGTAACCAATGTAACAATATAATTGTTCTCTCAAGGTACTAAGAGTTTCTCTGTATACCCTGCTTTGCGCTATTTGTTACACTTGTTGATGTTCCGTGGGTAAAATTCTGTTCTCAGAAAGGTAGCATCTACGAGCAACAACACCGGTATGGCAAGGAAGAGCCGGGTAGCGGCTTGTCTGTTGACCGTCTGTAAACAAAGGCGCCAATGACGGGATTTCTAATTCAAATGAGTGTCGGTGCTGCCGTGAACCTTACTGGCCTTATGGACCCCCTCCAACTGGGAAATACTGGTCACAGATTCGAACTGAGAGTCATTAGTATAGCCACTTGTAAGACAATGAGAGGTATAAGCTCTCCATGGCGTGGGCTTACCGTACATGCATGGCGTTCTTGTCAGCGCGTATTGTCTGCTGCACATTGGCCTGTCTGCTCAAGGCGGCCAGGGATGACGCAGTCACAGACTTGGCTGCTCCGGATTCCGGATTCCGGATTCCATGTTTCCTGTTTCAGATACCCGCTTACTGTGAATAGAAAATTCAAGGGCATTTGTGACAACCGGACAGGAGAGAACAAGGCTTCCCGTTCGCTCAGCCCTATTTAAGCAACGTACCGGCGGATTAGTAGTTAGGTGGGTGACCACTAGCGAATACCCGCTGTTGTATGTTTTTTTTGGCCTTTTTGTAGTCTTGGAACAGAAGTGAATATCGTGATCAAGACAATCTGTTTGGGGCCTGACTTGTCTTAGGGGTAGGGTGTTAGGACAATGTTGTGGTTGTGCATGGCGCTCTACCCAGGTTCATTGAACATTGAACAGGTGCAGACTGCTACGTGCAGTACTTTGTCTATTCTGAATCTTAGGCTATTCCATGAATCTTCGTCGGAACTCTTAGGGAGTGGACCCATACCAAGTGTTGTTCACGATAGTCAGGAACGGTTATTCATACCCGTACGAGTTCACCAGTCCAGATCTAGGCAGTCTCAAATTGTAAGCTATATGTAGTATAGCAGCCGTTCCTGCACAATTGTTCCATTGTTTTCTACATATTCGACTAACTATACTCCAGGATGTTAGAACAACAGTGAGTCATGTATACAAGAGTTTACACCATCCGTAATTATGTAGGGAGATAGCAAAATTTCTGCAATTTTGGAATTTCAGGCTGCGAAAGTGACGGACTCTGGGAAGTATGGCTGTTTCCCCGTGACCTATGAACGATGAGAATTCGGTACATTCGGGGTTTAAGTCAATTTGCGAGCTGTGATCCGTCTGATTAGCCGCTGCCTCTGCTGGCGACGAGGGACGATATTTACTAAGAACTGACACATTAGGCAGCCTCCGTCAGCTGATCGCTAATAGACGAACGACAACATCCAAGAAGCTGCTGTTAGCCAGCCATCTTGATCTCGTATTTCTCTCCATAGCTGTCACAGATGCACACGCACATGCGAACACTTTGCGATAAGCCATGCAAATCATACCGGATGCAGCTTTTTTCGACGACCTCTTTGGCACCAATCCTACATACGCCGTGCATCTAGCCGCGAGCCATGGCGATGTTGCACAAATCCATAGACTTTTGAACGCAGGCAAAGACATTAATAAGATCCATGTCGCTCGCGGCAAGTTTGATGGTTTTGGTACACCTTTGCACGTAGCCGTGTGGCGCCAACAGCCTACTGCTCTGGCAGCGCTCCTAGAGCGTGGCGCCAACATGGACATCCTAGACGAAGACTGCAGCGACGAACGCATGGTGGATACGCCTTTACGCCTTGCAGTGCGACTTGGGCGCCGCGATATAGCTAAGATGTTGTGGGATTTCGGCGTGCATATGCAAAAACAACCGCGCTCGATCGAGTCTGGTTCGCTGCTTGCAGTCGCAGCGTCCGAGGGGCATACAGACATGGTGTCCGACCTGTTGTCTTGGACTTCCGAATGGGCTCCAGACCACCAGACCGACGCGTTACGTCTGGCATGCACAGCATTTCACCTTGACGTTGCAAAAGTCTTATTGGAGGCTTTCCAGTTCGACCAGGCACAACTTGAAGTGGCCGCCGTATGGACAGTAACCTCTGAGCATGCTCCGCCCCAGCCACGTTCATCGAGGGACGAGAGGTTTACGTTTCTGCGGCGCGAGGCGAAAAGACAGGCAGAGATCATCGCAACGCTTCTCGATGCGTACCGCCGTCTAGGCGACGCGCGGGCTTACCAGGCCTTTCTCAACCATCTGCTTCCAATGTCCGCAAGCACACCATTCCGTATAGATACTTTACGATTGCTACTCCAAAGTGGCGCAGACCCGAACTCTCGAAGCAAGAATTCTGGTAGGACTGCGCTGCAACTCTCGCTGACTGTCCGGAGGGACGTGCAAACCTTCAATGAGGAGGGTGTGAAGGAGCTATTGGATTTTGGTGCAAGTGTTGATGGGCTGGACGAGGCTGAAAAGAGCAAGATTGAAGTTTGGGAAAGGATGAGGACAAATGGGTTATCCGAGTGATACTTGGCCCGTGTACTCGCTGGGATTGAGAGAAAACTTTCCTTTTTGCTCCATTAACATCTTGGGGGGATGCTGGTTGAGGCTTGCCGATGAGTGTGCGTTGAGCGCTCAGCAGCGATATCATCCTGTCTACCTTAGCGTCTGGGAGATGCACCGATGCATTTGGACTCGTGTTATGATTGTGATGGTGGATGATTTCTGGCGTTGCTGTTTATCTCGAATGACTGAATGCGTCAGCTTGATATCGAGTTTCAATTGCTTTACTCACCCTCTACTACGCCTTACCAGCTATGAATGAACTCCACATAACCCTAAACAGTTCAGCAAAGAGGCGACAAGAAAGCGATAGCATTGATCAGGTCTGAAAACCTCCAATTGAAGCACTGCTTATTAATTCCCTAGCGTTGCACCAAATATCACTTGAAGTTTTGCTCATATCCTGTCGCCCTTTTGCACCTCCACAGGAAACTTCTCCAAGGATTCATACCACTGAATAACGCTCCCAATAAGAAACGCCCAGCTCCCCCAGAACGTGGACAGAGAGGCCTGATACTGCGCCCAACTACTCGTATCATACCCAAACGCTGGACAAGTGGTAAATCCGATACCACCGATCAGATTCCAGGCCCCAATCCACCAGCCCAGTGTCCCCGGCGCCGGCTTCCACCATTTGGACTGTGTTTCCAGCATAAAAAGCGTGCCGGAGACGATGAATCCCAGACCGCCAACGACCTGTGGGGTCCAGTAGAAAACGATGCTGACGGGGCGCGACATCTTGTTGTAGATCCCAGGAAGGGCTGTGAGACCTGCTATCCAGAAGATTGAGGCGCCGCAGAGCTGGGCAAGAGAAGCGAGGAACCCAAGATTGTAGATGTAGTCCGTGTGGAGATCGGCTTTTGAGGGCCACCACACCCAGGAGCGAGCTTCTGAAGGCGAGTCTTCTTTCGGCTGATGCGGAGCACCCGTGCCAACGAGGTTCCGCTTGTTGAGGTGGTGGTGCGTGCAATGCGATCTCGAGGGCCTGAGTTTCGCCTCTCCGGTCTCAATATCGCCTGCCTTATGCGACATGGCCTGCTCAAGCGCCCATCCAAAACAACCTGACCTGTTTTCGTTGACAGCTTCGGCCATGAGCAGGAACGAGCCGAACTCAAACACCGTAGCACCGATGAAAGCAGTTATGCCTCCGCCATATAGTTCTTCAGTACCAAATTCTGTCTCAGGGCGCACGAGGGGCAGCCACACGAAGAACGCGTTGATAACCCATATCACACTGCCAATCGTGAAAACATATGCAACATCGAAGGATATATCCCATACTGGGTAATACGTGAGCATGCGACCGACACCGCGTGCGATGCCGCGAAGCGACGAGGTCGCGCGGGGCGTTGCCGGACCGGCGCTGGCCTGCTCCTCGGCTACGACAATTGCATGGCGTCCTTTACGGTTGTTTCGTGAAGACCATTTGAATCGTACGTCGGGACGCGCTTCGTGGCGGAAATGCGCTCTTGTGGGGTTCAGGAAGGGGAGTGGACCAGAGACACGGTCTTTCTCGAGATTGAGCGCTGGCTCGTGTTGCAGAGGTTCGTGCGCGGGATGAAAGGCTTCGGACCGCTTTGGGCTGCCCGTTGCTGGGCTCATGGTGTTTTGCACGGTATTCTAACGGCTGTTGCGGTCAATCGTCGCGCAATGGGTCACATTATTTTGGATCAGTACGATGGTTGGGACATGATGGCAACGTCACGCTCAATCTTGCGGGAGGAGCTAGAGAGCCTTGCTGCGAACCCATGTTCAGCCGCGTGTTAGGGAAGGCGTTGCGTCATCTGTTTGCGGCTGAGGCTGGAATTGAACTACCGATACTTACCTATCTTGATGCTGAGTCAGCGGCTCAGGCCCCGGCATCTGACATATCTGCTAACACTGGCAAACTTTCATCAAAACTCAAAGTATACTCAAATGGTCGCTCAACAGTAAGCAGGATGAGGAAACAGCGCTTATCAGAGTTTATGGTCGCACAGTCTCAATTCTTAGAGACAGAAATCGTGACTCATTTCATTATACTATAGCAACAGTCCGTCTTTCGTCTTTAGCAAGCCACGATCTGACAGAGGGGTCATCGGTTTCGAAACAACCAACGCGCACAAACTCTTCTCTCTCGGTCCTTGCGAGCAACAAGCCCAATGTCCGATTTCCCTGAGCTGTACGTGTGACCTCAAAGCACCACAAGGTCTGATCGAACTGATCTTCCGGAGAGTCCCAAAAAGCAGTCAGAGCCAAGGGACTGGCAGACTCCATGCCTTGCTTAACATGATGCCCGTCGCGATGGACTCGTTGAAGCGTTCCATTCAGCCATAAACAAGCTGGACCTACTTCAGCATAGCCGCAGCCCTGCCGTCTGTACAGCATCCTGTCATCGTCAAGTCTCGCACTTGCTTGAACAACATCATTTTCGTCCGTCAACAAATATCTGTTGTGAAAATGTACCGGCCCATTGATAGATGCCCATGACCATGTTGGGGCTGGCGATCTTCTCGAGCCTGACGATCTTGCTACGTCTGACTCTTCCTCCTGGTACCAGAGTAATTGCGCATAGATGTCATCTTTCCACAGACCTGAAAGATAGTCTGTACTGCACAAACTACGTGTGGATGCGAATTTCTCTGCGAAAGCAGCACAAGCTGTAAGCCTGTCCTCCGGATTCGAGATTGCCCGTGTCGTGTAATCCTCAATGCTTCCCTGCCAGACCTTCCACACTTCGTTATCCACATAGGCATTTCCATTGGATGACCGATATTCCGACTCAGTCAACTTATGATCTTTGTCCTGGAATGCTCCGCTCTTCGTGAAGTTGAAACCTTCAAAGTGCAAAGATGGACTGCTTCCTCCATCAATGGTTTTGTAAACTGACGGACACCTCCAAGTAGTCTGTGTGAGGCCGAATCTAAGGAGACGAACTGAGAGTATGTCTTCCTGCATTGTCCATGCTCTTGTATCAATAGGCTCTTCATACTCGTCGCGAAGGCTTCGCTCACTCAGCATTACTGAGCCTTGCGCTTGGTGATCGCCGTTTATGAATTCATAGGACAGCTGGGATACCTGACCATACGCCGCTTTAAGATCACGATCGCCCAGAAAACCCTCCACACTACTTTTGGCGCTGGCTGCAACAATGGTTATAGCAGCATTTTGGTAAACACCCGCCATCTTTGTAATTTCCGTCTGCATTTCCGATTTATCGTCTTGAATAATGCAGAGTGCGTCTACCCAGAGGAAGGAAAGCGTCAATGCTCGCGCTACTCTGATGGCATCTCTTACAGTCTGTGGCAACTGAGATGGATCGATGTTCTTTTGTCGATCCTGAATATTAGCATTAACACTCTTCGCCTGTTCCTGCTGTGGTGTCTGGCCCCAACAGTAGCTCAACGCCGCATACGGGGGCATTCTCCCGGAAGAACCGTGTACAAACAAAGACAGGCATCGTCCACTGCATACAAGAGACGCGTCGGTTTCGCAGCTTGATCAGAACTCTCGATGGCTTTGAAACAGCTCTCATGGGCTAAGCAATCTTGAAAATAAGTCAAACAGCGTTGCAAATCTTCTGGTCTCTTCTTTGATAACGTGAGAGGTCTCGTCTTGACAAATGCAGCAGCAGCATCATCGTCTGAATGTATCAGCCAAGACACAGAATAGCTTCTGGCAAGTTACCATCTTTGGTGAACACATTCAGGTAGAGCCAATGTTCAATGAGCCGATCGGGATTCGAGACTCTCCAACACGCTACAAGTTCTTCGTATGGATCGAGACACAATTCAAGTATATCTCCGCTTTTTGCTGTCATATTGTTTCCAGAATCAAAGCCTTCGTATCCACGTCTTGTTGGGATAGGTGGACCGGTAGCGAAATCGAGCATCCGTCGGAAGAATGCGCAATCTGTGGCAAGTACTGCAACATCGTCGAAGGTGTATGTCATTTCCCAGGAGGGGAAAGCCCGACCATCAAATTCTATGATGATGTTGCGACAATGTACACAAGAGTGTGGGTTTAGAGAATCCATTGTATCGTAATTTGGTTACCCTCGAGAGAGGCAAAGGTCGAAGGCTTCAGGCTGAATATACCGATTCAAGGCAGCCATAAATGTACTGGTTGTCAGCAAGCCCCACCTTGAACATCACACATCCTGGCGGCTCGCTTCTTGAGTAGTAATACACCGTGCCACACTGCCTCGCTTTCTGCATTACGTCCACACACATCGCCTCAACGTGCTCTGCGCAGGACCTCAGATGGCGCAAACCGTATGATTCAGTAACACGCTTCGCAAATGGCAAATCCGGGATGCATTCTCGTCTGTCAGCTGCCCTGCAGACTGTCGCAATGCAAAACTTTGACTGGAAGCAATTCCAAACCCCCCTCGCCCCAACAAAATGGCAGCACCTACATACCTATGCAGACACGCACACAAACACACCAATGCCTTGATCTTCGCTCTAACAGCAGCTTCATCCAAGATTTGATACAGCATATTTACGCAATTGGTCCTCGACTCATCCATGGTCTTGAATTAGCTCACAGCGCCTACTCCAATTTTCCCTCCTGCGACTACTGTTTCCTTGAGAGGCACTATACCTTCTCAACTCCGAATGAATGATTGGAGCTTTGGGAGAAATCAGCTCGCAAGATCCAAAGAGCAAGTGCAGCTGATAAGCTGTCACATCATTCGAGCAAGACCCCTCAATTCTGGGCGTTTGGGTTACCCCCATACATACTCCGAGGGCTTTGTATACGCTTCTCTACGCATGATTTGTGCTAGGCCCTGTTGCTGTTCGAATAGCGCTAGGGTACCCCTGCTCTACTTTACATGGTTATAGACTTTGAGATCGGAGCTGTTGAGCTCAATGTCAGGGTCAAGCATCTCATAAAACTCAAGCAAGTATATAGTTCCAGAACGGGAATTATTCGTCTCGGTAATTGCTTGCCACACATGAAAGCGTCCCAGGTTGGCACGGGCTCAATGGACATTTACTGTGAAAAGGAAACGTGAGAGCAAGTTGTGTCGATCGGTCAGAAGACAATATTCTTCCAGATCGCCCAGCTCTTTTGAAGTAATGTACGGGGAAAATCGTATTTACACGGGTGGCTACTAGCAAATATCCGCTGTTGTGTGTTTTTGTTTTTGCTTTTTGGCCCCCGATCTTACTCATATAGAACTAGCACCAGCCCCTCGCTCCAGCCCGACTGCGGATTTCCAACAGCTTCATAGACTTGTAGTAAGGCTAAGCAAAAGACAAACAATGGCGCACCACCTCATTGATTTCGAAAAGTCATGCGACCAGATATGCGACACAACATTGCCTATGTCCAAACTTGACACTTCGGACGATGCAGTCGTGCTTGTTGAAGCCTTTCCCGATGGTTCGCTGCGCAATCGGCCTGTGCATAAAAAGCTTGTGGAAGACTACATCGAGATGGATTTCAAGGTCAGCCGAAGAGGCCCACCCATGGTCAGTATTGACAGAGAGATAGGAGAACCAGACGAAATCATTGCCTGTGGCGCCTTTCGGGAGCTCTATCAAAATGCTGTGAGTCCGCTCTCTGTGATAACGATCAGCAATCTAATTCACAGGCACTCCTCTCCAGCGAAACATGCCCAGGTGGGTCAGCTACTGCCTTTGGCAATCAGCAAATCCTGGTTCAGGCGGCTAGCCACGTGGTTGCGCGTACCGATTGTGTTCCCTTCTGTGCTGGAGAATACAATAGCAATGTGCATTGAAGCTGAACCATTGATACCTGAGAGCATATCACAGACGCGAGAACAAGCCAGCAAGGAGCACCTTAGTAATTCACGTCTCACCCTGTCCTTGACTCTGTCTGATATTCTTGTAGCCTTCATTCTGCAGTCTATGCCTAGTGGGACTTGGTCTTCCTGCTTTGCCGCGTCTTTCACATACAGTTTTCCCCAGCGTTGCATGTACATTTTCTTGCAAACAGAGGCTGGAAACTCCGAGTCCGTCCTCCACGCCATTGATATGAGCCGTTTCGCGAGCAAAGACCATACGCCGTTTCTCATTCCTAGTGCAATAGTAAAGCACCATTTGGAGGTTCGCGTGGAAGCATTGAGTGACAAAAAGGAAGATATCTGGCAGCTAGAATGCAAGATGGGAGTTAGGCGTGATCATCCCGTCATTGCAAATCCACTTACAGTAGACTTGGAAGACACGACGCGGCAAATCAACGCCCTGAATGCCAACCTGGCGTGGACACTGCATTCTTGCAGACGAACTGAGGAGATTCTCAACTTCATGGACTCCATGGTCTCTCGCTACGCAACACAGGCAGCAGCTAACAACGTATCTGCGACCGAAATCGCTGACGTGAAACGCATCATGCAAAACTCACACACGTATCTTCACTCATGGAACCGAGGTGTGGCAGACCGTGTGGATTATCTCACGAAACGCCTCCAGGCTCTTTCACAGAGCGTTAGTCTCGTGCTACTACACTGTTACTTGTGAGCTAAGAAGCATCAGGTGTACAGCAGTATCGCCCAACGCGACTCAGCAAACAGCATCCGAATTGCAGAGGCCGGTACCAAGCTGGCCGAGACATCTCATCATATCGCTCTTGCCACCTCGCGGGACAGTGCGGTGATGCGTGTCATCACTGCGGTCACGGTAGTCTTTCTACCTGCCACATTTACAGCCGTATGTGGATCACATGGAGCCTTATTTACTTCTGGCTAATCACTGCAGACCTTCTTCAGTACAACGTTCTTCAACTTCGGCGCTGGTGACAATGGACGAGTATACTCAAGCTGGCTGTGGTTGTATTTTGTGCTTACGTTGGCCTTAACGGCAATCGTAATGGGCGGTACATGGGTCATGTCGAGAGCTAAGGAGAAGGAACTCACCAGGAAGATGGATGGTGGACGAAGTACAGGTGGGGTTAGGGAGAAGGAAGCTTAGTTCGAATTTCAAATGCAGGCAAGAAATTCGATTGAGCGGCAGACACATTGGAACAAACGCAATTCAGTAGGCACATGAAATGTTCAGTTCAACCTTAGTATTGTAGAGTATAAACAACGAAATCGCTTTTTCGTATCGCCGATGTGGCAGTGGGTATATAACATACAATGAATAGCAATGCCCCAGCACGCTGATGAACAACAAACAAGCGTATTCCAATCTAGGAACGCTGCACACGACAAAAGAAAATGTGTTTCCAGCCTAGAAGGCATAGAAGCGCTTGAGAACAGACATCCGGTTCTTGGTCCTCTCAGCCTTCGCCCGCTTCTCTGCCTCCTTCGCCTCCGCACAGACTGATGGGGCAGTAGACATCGGGAGACGGAAGCTCGAAGACCGCTTTGGGGCCTTCGCAGCAGGAGAGGGCTCGGGGTAACTCAGCTTGGTGACAGTGATGTCGTTATAGTTGAGCCCGATGGTGGAGGTAGAAGGGCGGGAGGGAGTCGCACTCTGAGGCGAGAAACTGGGCTTGCGGGCGATGGTGGGCGCAGGCGCAGAGTCCATGTACGACGAGCGGTTGGTCATGCTGATAGTGGGACTGGGCAGAGCGGATGAGGTGTCGGAAAGTGCGACGCCGATGTCTGCGTGAGGAGGGCGGAAGGCTGGGTGGATGTGCTCGTAACTTACGGCCTGTGGCACGCTGTACGCGCGGAACTGGGCATCGGCCACGTCGTCTTCTTCCTCGAAGCGGAATGCTTGCATGTGCGAGATGGCTGCGGGTGCGGGCTGCGAGCCGTTGCGTGGTGTGGGTACTGGTGTGCTCTCGACAGATACAAGACCACCAAGCAGACCGCTGTCCTCGACTGTCTTGCTGTGGCGCTCTGTGTGCTCCTCGTACGCACTTGAACTGGATGAGTAGACGCTGGACTCACTCCAGGCTTGGCTGTGCTGGGAGCTGGTGCTATCCGAGCGGCTCATTTCTGTGTCCACGTTGTCGGTGGACATGGCGAAGAAGTAGTAGCGCGCCAGCTCGGCTGCGTCAAGGGTGGGGGTGCGCTGGCGTGTGTGTACCGGGCGCGGGGCCCTGTTCAGTGATGACGACCGTTCTGGAGGGACAGGAGGGGTGTGCGGCCTGATCCAAGATGTCTCTGGGCCAGCGCCCTCAGGTAGAATGGATACCGATGATGAGCGATGGGAGTCCTTGACGGATGTGTTGCGTGATACGTTGTGGATCGGGGAGCTTGTCGTGGCTTCATTCAGTCCATTGCCATAGCCGTGGACGATGATCTCGCAGTGAGCATTGGGTTTGAGAGCCACACTGTTGCGGCGGGAGTTCCTCCCTGACAACGAAATCGAGCCAAATGTTCGAGAAGGAGTGGATGTGGAAAGCTTCAAGGGAGCAGGCACGTCGACAGACCCTCGCTGGCTTGCCGTTCGTGTGGAAAAGTAGTCTTCCCTCTGGCAATCAGGTCGGATCGATGAGAAATCCGACTCCGAGCTGTTAAGATACTCATCAATTGCCTGAGGTACATTGATGGCAGAGATGGCGGGCGAAGCAATGGCGGGTGTTGATGCTCGCGAACTGCCAGGCCACGATGATTGTTCAGGCAGGAGGCAGCAAAGTGGGTAGTCGGCAGTGTCAACATCACGAACCTCCTTAGGAGCTCGCAAAGCGGATACAAGATACTGCAGAGTGCCATAGATGAGAAGCCACCTTGTCTTGCGGGCGTCGACAACGGAGACCTTCTCGTCGCGCTGATTGAGGGTCGCGCTGTATGTTCGCTCAAAGTGAGCATACTCCCGTACAATGCTGGAGTTGGTAACAGCTGAATCGTGAGAGTTAGTTGCTGCTGCCAAAGCGGCGCTGATGGTTTGGACACCATTGACTTTGTTATGCTGTGAAGCCAAGGTCAATTGCCTGAGAGCTTTCTGTGATTCCATCTTCTTCGATTGCTCAGCATAGCTCGGAATCAAGGGCAGTGGATGTGGCTGTGGTGTGAACTTGTGACGTTGATCGAAGCTGTCAACATTCTGCAGAACACAGAGACCGCCACTTGCGGGACCTTGCATGGCAAAGTCTGTGGTGGAGTCGGCGTCGACAAGGTAGTTGTACAGGTTCTGGAAATCATAGTACATCGACTTGTAGAGTGCTTTGGGAAAAGCAGAGCCCCGAGGAGGCGGCCAGTAACCGAACTTCTTCACATAAAAGGTGTGCAAGAATCGGCGGAACCGGTTCAAATGGCTCCTGGCTCCTGGTGTAAGGCCAAGGTATGCAGGAGACAAATCCTCCTCAAGGAATTTGCTCAATGCAACAGTCACCTGACCAAGATGGAGGTCTACGTCAAGGTAAGCACGTGTGATGAGGGCTTTGGTAAGCTTTGATGTTGTCTGATTGGATGTTAGTTGAGAGCTTGAAAATGGGGTCTAGGTACTCACTGTATACTCGGGACTCAATGATAGGCTTTCGTTCATACCGACGCAGTGAGCGAAGGCATCAATCCAAGCATCCCTGAGCTTGTACGCCTCGGCGTAGAATAAGCTAGCAAGCGCGTAGTCGGTACACTCAGCGAAGTCACGGTACCCTTGATCCTCAGCGTACTGGAGAAAGTCCTGGTGGTTGTCGCCGTGTCCTGAGCGGAAGAACTGAATCCTCTCCTGCAGGTCGACAAAGCACTGCCCCATGTGATAGCCAACGAGGGGCTTGCCAAGAAGGAAAGCAAAGAAGTTGCGGGTTGTGATGTGCCACCTGAAGGAATCTTGGCGAGAAGCATACTCTGGAGCGGGAATAAAAAGATTAACAACACCAACTTCACGGCTTGGCAGGGTTAACGAGCTGGATAAGCTCATCAGCTGTTGCGTCTCCGAGCCATCGCGTGAAACGATCTGCGCACAGCAGACATTGAGAAGAGAGTTGCACTTCTTCTGACGCAAAACCCGAAAGGGGATGCGAAAAGAAGGGCCGCGACGAGACGCTCCCTGTGCATAAAGATGAACATAGCAGTCACCGTCCTCGAGCCATAGCTCGGTGTCCTATGCAGCGTCAGTAAATAATTCAAGTCTTAAATGATACAGTCGACTAACCCTTCGAAGACCGTCCCAATCACCAACAGTTCTGGTCATTCCAGACCATCTTTGCACCTTTTCGGCAGCCATCGAACTCGAACTTGCTGTTGCGCAGCTCACTGAACGTCGAAGTGAGGCACGAGAGTCGGAGATGAGGTTGAAGTGCTGATCAGCAGTGCTAGCGTTCTCTACCAAACCAAGAGGCAGGACGTCATCGGCTGCTAGGCTTGATCGTCGTCTGTGAGTTTGTCTCCCGCGAGTAATTGATGATGTTGAGTCTGACGTGGGGGTTCTGACGATCTGTGGACCCTGTGCAAGGCGGAAACCCTCCGAGAGTGAGAACTGGCGGCCACCACGGATCGAGGACTGCGAGGCCATGACGCTTAAGTAGGACGAGCAAAGCCCACGATGCAGAAAGGCTCTATGAGCAGGGGTGTAGAATCTGTGGCATCGAATTACCTGGTCTGTGAGCTGACAGTGGAACAGCGGAGCTTTGTGCAACCAACGTGCTCACGGACCCAGCTCGATACATATACAGGTGAGCGTGATAAGGGTACAAAGCCTAGCGCGAGCCTTCAGAGGGCGAGGCTGCATCGTGAGCGACCAGGGCCAGCGAGCGCAGAGCGCTGATCGGCTGCTTCATGTGGACCAGACCAGCCCGGAGCTTGTGGCTTGCGCTCGCCCGCTCCGAGGCCCTGGGCCTCGCTCAGCTGTCGCGAGGCTAGCTGGATCGTGCACTCGTCTGCAAAGCCAAAGACGCACTTGGATGCTCGGCTCAGCTATCCAACGTTCGGCCTTCACGTCGATTTGTTTCAGTAAGAACCTGATGATGAGATAAAGAGCATTTAACAGATCATCATTAAGCGCCTCATGAGTAGCGCAGATCTTCGTCATGAATGACAGCGGTGTTCTTGCAAATGTCGGCGTCCAAGTCCTCCGTTTGCAGATCCAAGATCCACGCTAGACAGGGATGTTGATCGCGCTTCCCGCACCAACGAGCTGGACCTCTCGAAGACCGCGAAGGTGCCTTCAGCTGAGCTTTTGGGCTTCCCCTCTTCTCAAGACTTCCGCAAACAGCAATGGTCGAGATCGTTGGCTCTTCTTGGGTTCTTCTTGAACGGAGGAGGCTTGCTACATTCGCTTCCAGTGCTATACCCGCTTCACGTGTCGCTGCCTGGACTGTGCGGCCACGCTTGTGGGGCCGCGATTGCAAATCTCGGGTCTCCGCTTCAACCAGCTGGAGACACCATAGGTACAACACAGCGTACGTCTACATGCAACACTGGATCATATCACCGTTATCGAAGAGCCATTCAACGTTAGTATCCACAATGTGCTCATAATGCATTCTTTGACACGGGTCCCGCCCGAAGCCGAGAAGCCTCATACGAGCAGTGAACCATAAGCCAAGAATTAACACTAAATCGTGTCTCGAGTTTACAATGACTATAAGAAGCGCACAACATGTGGTTGCAGCAGTCCACGTCTGCAGCTGGCCTTCAAGCAGCAAGTAATTTTCCGGGCCTGACGCGACAGTTGCACTGCGTCTGCAGGGCGATCCGGCTCTTACGAAGTCTGCTGCCGCCATGACACTAACCCTAAGACTCTGATCCTTGATATCGAAAGAGGAGTCGGCTGCAGCGCAGTACGCCTCTTCGCAGCTGTGCCGCCATGGCTGCTTGCTGAACGCGCAATCCACAGCTTAGCAACCAGACTCAATACCTCATCGCACCATGACAATACAGTGTCCGCAAGTTCCGGAGTCACACAAGCTTGCGGTCCCAACACTTTGGCTGACATATGGTGTGTACAACACTGCTGCCTCTTAACGTTCCACGAACCGCAACTAGAATATTCCGAAACATGCAGATGATCTTATACATTCCACGGACTCTAACATAAGCTGTGAACACGTAATCGAGACGAGCAGATCTACGGACGAATATGTATAAGTCCTTGTTGGGAGATCCACCCCGCAGGTTCACGCATGACTGTCTCGCATTATCGTTGTCATATGCGTCCACCAGATGATAGACAAAAGCTACTCAATTTCGAGGACTCGATATCTCGAACTAGAAATGCATGTTAGGCCCGATAAACGGCATCGAAACAAAGAGCACATCCCGACCTCGAGATGCTAGCGTAGGCCTAGGAACACATCCTCTACACTCCCAAAAGGCACTTAGTAAGCCAGTCAACGTGACTTCGCTTGCTTCCAAGCACAATGCCTCTCATGGTCACAGGCCTCGTTCCGCTCTCGATCGACCCAGTCCCGAGCCCGGAGTTCATCACGACAAGACTAAAACGCGGCAGTGGTCACTCATGGGAATCTCCCTAGCACCCGCATCCCCCACAACTCGATCGCCTAACCGCAAACCCCATCACAACCATAACCAAGCGATCCAGAAGCCCGTCTAAGAAGTCTTGGTCCTGGTCTTGGCTTTGCTCGCAACGCCAAGCCACGTGCGCCTGTGATTGATCAATCGGGTCGGCTACTCCAGATCTGATAGCGAGATCGTTCTAGCGAGCGCCACCATCTGCTCACACCCAATCCGATCCGTCAGCTCGACTGCATCGTAGTGAAAGTCGAGCGCGGCGCTCGCTTGCCAAGTAGTGACTTGCGGGAGGTGAGGCATCTGGGTGCAAGCCTTTGTGAGCTCGGCACTGAAGCTTGGGACGCTGATCTGGGTCCTCGAGTATCTTACCGAACTCTGGGCTGAAGGCGTAGCGGGTGGCGAGTATCGTTGTCGTGATTGGTGTGCGGCGCGAGTTCACTGCCGCGCGGGATGGGAATCTGGTCAAGGGCTGAGTATGGGGGCGGATGGGTGCCGAGTGGTCGATGAAATGGATCTAGATTGCTGTAGCGAAGGCGTCACCGGAAGACGTTTGCATTGACAAAGAACTTTGGTTCCTGGTACTTCATGCAGTAGGTACATGTGTTCTGCCGAAGTGATCTGTTGAGATTGGGATTGGTGCGCGATGGCGAACTGACGCGAAGAATCGATCGAATTGAGTGGACGAGGATAGGGCCCTTGCTGACAAGCAAACATGCTATTAGCTAGCTAGCTCTAGTGAAAGTCTTCGACACTTCACGACACCATGTTCGTGTCTTGCAAAAGCTTCCAATGCGTAGGAACATAATGTGATGACCACGAGATATCAGCTGCCGCGCATTGACTAACTCCTTCACGCCTTAGCTTAGGCTTGTATCAAAAGCGAATGCACGATTTCAATAGTGATATTTAGCGGCCAGTCTCGCGCACTAAGAAACATGCCTCACTATGGTATACTCCAGAATACTCGTACCTATAGCGAAACGTATTAATACATCATGTTCATTCCTCGGTCTTTCCCTACACCCCAGGTAATCAGAACTGAGGCCTGCTACGACGATGGAGTCCGCATATAGGAACTAAGCTAAGCATCTTTCAGTTCTAACTATCTTCCTTGTCTACGTGGACATCATTATAATCCGTCTCGGTACTGCCATACACCTGTCTAACTATATCAAGGAGCTGCCATCCCAATCGATATCCTCTACCCAAGGATTCTTGTTCGTCTTCGCCTTCGTATCAGGGATGAGCGTGCGGAATGGATTTTTGGATTTCTCGACCCACGAGGCACTAGCTGTAGAAGCAACGTCACGCTCCTCACCACACATGCTGCGGTCGCAATCCGAGTCCATCTGGCTGGTTTGGGAGCTTTCGTATCGCGCAATGTTGTTCTGGTTTGCGATTGTGCTCATGTCGCTCCTTGTTGATAGACTTGAAACGCTGGAGACCGTAGACGGTGCAGGTGTATCCATGAATCGATCTGTACAAGGGGTGACGTGTGACACAGGCTGGTGTTGCCACCGTGACTGTCGATACTGTCGACGGAAATGATTCTCTTTCATGAGAAAAGACCTCTCAGTGAGGCTTTCGAGGTCGCTCTGCTTCATGTCAGACGTAGGACGTAGCCATGCACAAATGTACTCACAAAAGTTAACCTTCCATCGAGCTCGTATTCGCCTGTGGAAGCCAGGCGGTACTCCAGACCAAGCTCTATCAAGGCTCCTTCTTCGATCCAGCCTTTGTCGATGAGCACTGCATCATGCTGGGTGCAAAAGGTCGGTGGTGCGAAGTGCGGCGAGAAGCGATCCTGAAAGATATAGGAGTGGATTGGTTGATCTCCAATGAAGTATGTTCGTCCACCAGCTGAGTATCATTAGCACCTTCTTTTTTCAGCTCATAAGTTGGTCTACATACTTGATCTGCGGCTGTAATTGAGTCTCCAGCCCATATCTCTCATTGTCAGAAGCAACTCGCTACCTAAAGCCAGGACCGGAGCTTCCCAGAACAGGGTGCTCCGAACGATCGAGCCGCTAGGTGCCCCCACTGACACTATGTCTTCAGTACTGGGGTCAAGCGAGTCACGAGAGGCGGTTGGCACGCCCGCCTGTGCTAATGATTGTTTCAGTCGTTCCAGTCTGGCGTTATCTGCACCGGGGCGCTGTGCCAATAAGATCGTCTGCTGGCCTGCTCGGACGTGCGAACTCGCGAAGCCAGCAAAAGACATCTCAGATGGCGAAGAGTGAGGTATCGTAGTGGCAAAGCCGTCTTGCCGTTGATGTCTTGACCTAGGTCCAGTGTCGCGCTCAGTGTAGTTTCCGGGTTGCCAAGAATCATTCAGGAGAAGGCGAAATGGCGAAAAAAGTGTGGAGAAATTGGAGTTCAAAGCTCCGGCTGTGTATTCGTTGACCTCAATGCTGCATCCGAGATCTTTGAGGACCATTCGTCGAATAGGGTGTTGTGTATCCAGCTCCTTACCTGGTGGAGCTCCGGATGCTTTCAGCAGCTTCTCGTACCTCTCAAAGCGCGCTTTGTTTTCTTCGGCTGTTCTACGATCTGATTCTGCAAATCTCAGTTCGTTCTCCATTCTTAGCCTCCTTTCAGCGTCAACTTGTGCTTGAACAATTCCCAAGGACTTTTGCATCTCGCTGGCCGCTCGTTGAGTTGCCATCACATCCTTCAGCATATTCTGCTCCGACTTTGCAGCTTTGTCGGCCTGCTGCTGGAGCTCCGCCCTCTCAGCAAACCATCTCTCTTCAGCTTTGCGCTGGTCCTCTTTGTGTTGAGCGATCAATTGCTCAAGGCCGTGTATGATTTTGAGGTTCTCTTCGGCAGTGATCATGACATGTTTTCTTTCGGCTGTAGCGTCGGCTGCGATGCGTCCCTGAGAATGGTTTCTGGTTTCTAGATCCTTTGTAAGATATCTTATCATCTCGTTGTATCCGCCCGTTTCCCTTGAGGGTCCTTTGGGACCCGCTTGGGCAATTAGAGAGGCTTGACTTCTTGCCATTTGAGCTATAGTTTCCTGTTGAGCGGTAAGTAAGCGCTCCATTTCCACCGGAGGTGGCGGGTGCATATGGGGGTGCTTTGCTGGCAGAGAACCTGAGTAGGAAGGTAGGTAAGGGTTGGAAGGATCTTTGAAAGGATGCCAGGCTGGGTTTGTCGGAGGGGGGTGTTGAGGTGTGTAGTTGTTTACAAACGGGCGGTTCTGACTTTGAGGATGGTTCTCTTGTGGCAGACGCTGATTCTTACTCGGAGTTGATGCCGGAACTGCATCGTCGATGGACCATACGCTTATTGTTTCTGCGTCGCCACCGCAATCGTCTTCTGAGTCTGTCTCCACACGAGGTTGTTTCTCCTGTTTATCTTCTGCTTGCGGAGCCCTTATGGGCTCCTGGACTTCTTTGGCAGGCTTCTTGACACTTCGCTTTCCCAGTGATGCTGTCGCAGTGTTGTTCGCCCTACCCTCATTCTTCTGTTCGGTGGAGGCCACGAACTTCCATTCATCACCCACCGGTGGATTGCTGATGCCAGTCGGAGGCGAGGCAGCAGTACCCGAGGTAGCCCCACCTACTACCTCTCTCAGACCTTCAGTATCATTGACATCTGACTTGCTCGTTCTTCCCTCTTCAGCGGTGAGAGAGCCTCGGAGGTCCTCATATCCTGGAGTCCGATCGAGACTTCGTTTACTGCGACGGAGTCTTCTAGGAGCTATACCTGCATCCTTTCCCAAGCCTCCATAGCTGAAATCTGGTGCCATCGGAGGGATAGGTGAGTGTGATTTCCTATCGAACCTAACACGCGGCTGCCCGTTCGACGACCTACGAGACTTGCTTCCAGGCACCCTTCGAGCACGCCTTGCCTCTGTAACTTCATCACTACAGTCTTCATCAGTGCCTCCTGCTAAAAAATCAAGATACTCCTCGTGATCCATCTTCTCCACTTCTTCGAGCAACTGTAGTGCACGATCGCTCCACTCGTGTCTGATTTGCTGAGTCGATGCCATACGGATCTGCTCATGCGATAGAGTGGTCCAAATGGAGAGGAGTTTGTCAACGACGTTGCTTGGTTCTGTGCGAGAATTCCAAACAATCATCTCTCTGGTTGTCGCCAGGGGTGATTTTTCGGACGGCTTTCCCGACGCAGATCGCAAAGACACAAGGCCCCCCTGTTCTTCAGGGGTTTCGTCGGACACTGTTGCTTGCAAGGGAGGATCTTCGATTGACGGTCTGAAGACAAGATGATACAGCTGTGTCGCAGTATCAGGCGAGTTCTGTATCCATTGGCCCACAGTCGTAGGTATGCCTTGAGCATGGCTATGTTTTTCAACGACGTCTTCGACATGATCAAGTTGCGCTTCTTCTACCATCTGCCGACTGGCTTGAACAATGGTTTCTACGGCCGAACGCCATCGAATCAGCGGGACTGCTCTTTGTTCTGTGCTACCTGTATTCGCAGATCTGTATTCTGTCAATATTGTATTATCTTATAGAATGGTTATTTGGTGGCATACTTATTGTTAATTTCTTTGGCAAGGTTGAGGATCCCCACTTCCAAACTCAGCACAATTCTAGTGCTCTCGATCTTCTTGAGGAGATCTTGTGCCTTGGGCTTGTTCCTCAACCACCTGAACTTCTCAAATGTTTTACTCGAAGTGGTGTCAAGAAGTTTTTTGAGACCACCTTCGATCTCTGCGTAGCCGCTCATGACGATATCCAGATTTTTGAAGTAGAGAGGTAAACAAAGCTTCCTGTAACGATCGACGATGTCTGCAAGAGCATCGAGGCTATTGGAAAACAGCGACAGCTCCCTCGCAATGGCTTTCATCTCTTCTGGAGCATTTTTGAACGTCGAGACCGCTTTGAAGACGACCTCGGAGAGTTTCGCAGCTCCATGGGCTGTTGCGCCCACTGCACCTGTCAATTCAGTAATATCGTATAGCTTTACTCCGGGTACCTACATGTAATCGCGCTGGCGACCAGACCAACGACTTCAGCCATTTCGGACAGTTGTCGAACGAACCTCGAAAGAAGTGCAAATGAAGCACCTCAGGAGGCGATGGCCGAAACTCACGGGGATTGTGGCATTGCTGCCACACTCAACCCCCGCCATGCAGATGCGTCTGGCTGCACAGCCTCCTTCCGGTCTATGCAGTAAGCCTGCGGGCTGGCACACGCAATGACACCATTGGTAGTTACTGACAGAAGCTGATGCAAGGCTGAAAGATGCACTTTGCAGAAATGATCCATATTGGTATGAAAGAGGGGGGTGGGAAGCGAGCAATGTGGTGCTGCTTGGGTGGGCTCGTCTAACGTGTTGAAGGAAGATGTTATTGAGTGCTTGAGCGTTCGTGGAGGCAGACACGGTTGTTTTGACCAAACTAGTTCCGCATAGCACGCTAGTTGCAAATCCGTATTTCGAACATGTTCGAATGCGATGACAATGCATATAATAACGTTTTCACGACCTTGGTAAATTCACAGAACACAGACAATAATTGGAAGGTCGTAATGGAGTTTTCATTTCGTGCCGGACGTGCCTAACCTATCTTTTCACAGGAGGGGCCCATGCATTACCTCACGCCATAACCCAGAATGCTGAAAAAGAACCGTAGCCTCACCGCTGTACATTTAGTACTTCTTGCCCTCGCGGAGGATGTCGCTGTACTCCTCAAGAGGAGACCTTGTGAGAGCAGTCTCGCGCCACAGGTCGGGGGTAAGGAATCCGTATGTGTTGGCGACGGCGACGAAGGTGGCCTTCAGTGTGTTCTCAAGGGTCTTGGTGGAACCAGTGGAAGCGGTGTAAGCATCCTGGACACCAGCCAACTGCAAGAGACGCTTGACAGCGGGCGAGGCAACGAGACCGGTACCGCGGGGAGCGGGGATGAGACGGACGGTGACGGAACCGCACTTGCCGGACTCCTTGGTGGGGAGCGAGTGAGGCTCACCAAGGTTGGTACCCCAGTAACCACGACGGATGGGGACAACGGCGAGCTTGGCGATGATGATGGCAGCGCGGATGGCGGTCGCGACTTCCTTGGAGGTCTTGATACCGAGACCAATGTGGCCCTCGGAGTCACCGATGACAACGATAGCCTTGAAGCGGGTACGCTGACCGGCACGGGTCTGCTTCTGGACGGGCTTGATCTTCATGACCTCGTCCTTGAGCTTGGGGAGGAAGAAGTCGACGATCTGGTACTCCTTGATGGGGAGAGAGTGGAGGTAGCTGTCAATTGTCAGTCGCTGTCGCCCGGACTGATTCTGCGTCGCGCGTGGACGTACATCTCCTCCATGCTCTTGATCTTGCCAGCCTTTACGAGACGGCCGAGCTTGGTGACGGGCTGCCATTCCTTCTCCTGCGCAATTGTCAATTCTCTGCCCAGTTGCTCATATTTCCATTGTGCGCACCTCGGACTTGCCGCCACGGCGACCACGTCCACGGCCGCGGCCACGGCCACGGTCACCACCACGGTCTCCACGAGATCCGAATCCGCCGCGAGCGGGAGCAGGAGCGTCAGCCATTTTTATGTCGGTGGAATGGACTACTGTAGAGGCGTTGTTAGCGACTGTCACCGAGTGCAGCAGGCGCGATAGACGTACGGTGGGAGTTCCTGAGGTTAGTACTGTTCACGTCGCGAAGGAAGTTGCGAACTTCAATATTGCGAGCAGGTGCGGAGCTAAGCGAGGCGCTAGCGTTCGCCGCTGCAGGTGGGGCTCACGACAAGGGCCTCCACCATCACCATTTATCTGTGCTCCCGAAACAGTGCGCTTCGTGTGACAAACCGTATGATGTCTTCTGTATTGCAGGGTCTAATGTAGCTCCCATTCTGGATTTGCTGTTGGTCTTCCTTTGACTCTCTAGCCGCGGGCTCGGAGAGAGTTACCATCGCAGCACCACTGGGCGCATGCTTACATCTGCTCCAAAGCCCCAGCAAACCGTCATCAGTACTTCTCTGTGTCAGGCTTCGACGGTGGGTACTCAGCATACTCTTTTCATTGAACCAGCGCGCATCACGCGTGGTTGTCATCTGCGACTTTTCTGGTAGAAGGCTTGGCTGCCTAAGAACGTCACTCGCGCGCTCACATGCTCAGCAACACCAAAGCTCATACCGAACAAGACACCTGCTTTGGCTGCCTCCATGGCTCCACCATCTACCAACACACTCTAGTATTATGCAAACAATATGTCTTTGATCAAGTCAGTGCTCGGCTCGTTCTCACCTCCGCCGTCAAAATTCCGCAAGTCGTTCGAAGATCCACATGCACGCGAGCATGAATTGCCATTCTACAGCTCCCCACCGCCGCCGCGAATCCCACCACCAGTGACTTCTTCAGTGATATGGAGCGCTCCCAGAACTGATCTATCGCCTGCACCGCGTGTCTCGGATGATGTACTGACACTGCAACGACGCGCGCGCTATATCGAGCGGCAGCTCCAGGAGCTCCTCGATGCACAGGCCGACGGCTTGACGAACGGCCTCGGCGGCAACGACGCGATTCCCGATGATTTGGTGTCAAATGGCAGTACCACACCGACGGTCAGCAGCGTTCGTTCTGCGGATAGGAGTACAGAGAACGGTCATGATCAGCACAATCTTGCTAGGAAGAGGGTCAGCCTCGGAACTGCGAGGAAAGGCATATTCAGAAGGATACAACAGCTGTCGAGCATCAAGGCTGAGGAGCTCAACATCTTGGATGAGAGATTGAGGGCTCTGCAAACAAACGTTGAGAAGACTGAAAGCTGGACGCAGAAACGGACGCGCCTGGAAACAAAGATTCAGAGCATCGAGAGCGAAGATGCTGCTGCGAAAACCCAGGCCCTTCAAACTGAGGCCTCGCAGCTAGACCAAGAAATCAGACAAAAAGAAGAGGAATTGTGGGCGCTAAAACGTCGACAAAGGCGAGTGTTGGACGAGCTTTCAGAGACTGAAAATTCGAAAGAGGCAAAGCTCTCATCTTACAAGACTTCGCTCTTGATGATGGATAAGGAGGTCTCGAGTTTCCTTGCTCGTCCCTTCGACCGCGACCACACGCCGCTTTCTTCCTCGGCATTCCCTACACTGCCTGCGAAACGCAGAACGCTCGAGATGGCCCATGAGTACTGGCAGGAAGAATATACGCGGCTAGCTGCGAAATGCGAGGAGGTTGACATTGAGCGTGCCGCACTTGAAGAAGGCTCAATGTTTTGGAATGATACAGTGAAGAAGGTGGCTGACTATGAGGCGAACTTGCAACGGTACATGCACAGAGTGAGCAAACAGGGCACAGCAGATCCAAAGCGTCTGCTGGATCAAATGGATGCTACCATCACCTTCTTAAATGAGAAATGGGAGTATGCTTCGTCTAGGAGCTGGAATCTTCTCACATGCGCTATAGGAGCGGAGCTGGAAGCCTTCTCACAAGGCAGGGAACTCTTGCACGAAGCGCTTGGAGTCAAACGAAAGGGGAAGGAGAAAGCCACAAGCTCAATGGTAGAGCTGGAGGAGTTTCAGCAGCCGATAGAAGAGGAGATGACCGGGTCAGCGATTAGGATTGGACGGTCACCACCGAAGCCTGCACCACCTAAGCCAAGCTTGTTTGAGACTGACGATTCGAATGATGACCCTGACCCTGAGCTTATGATATCACATCAGGATACCGATACCGATTAGTTCATTCGTACCATGGCGATGCTGCTTTTGAGCGAGGCGTTCAGGTGTTTGTATATTGCAACAGGCTAGCGTTGGGATCATCTTGCATAGTGAATCAATAACGAGACCTTGACTGCACCATGTGCTTCAACAGCAATGCGTGTCCCCATGTTCAGACGTGGTGTTACGTGCGACTCGGATAAAGCATGGTGCTTTCCTGTTCCTGAACGGACGTTGCCGCTGAGCCTCGGTCCTTCCTCCGCAACATCAGCTTCCCACAGGACGATCCGGTGACCCGCAACACCCAGGCTACAACCACGCCCAGGCACTTATCGCAGCTTCGGTGCTCCCACTATTCGCGCGCTATACCGAGCATGCGATTCAAACCCCCCACGGGTCTGTGGTAGGCCCTGAAGATGCGTCATCTCCCCGAGCCCCACTACAGCTTTACCATACCGTCGATCCACGACGACACAACGCTTGACTGCCGCATATATCATCCCGATGTCCTCGACACAAATGGAGTGAGCTTGCGATGGAGGAAACGCGGTGTGATAATGGCCCACCCTTATGCGCCAATGGGTGGTAGCTACGATGATCGCGTTGTCAGCATTGTAGTCGATGAGATGCTCCAGGCTGGCTACATAGTGGGAACTTTCAACTTTCGGTACGATCAGAACTTTGCCAACATGGGAACAGGCTACTGACATGCGCCAGAGGTGCTCACGGCTCCAAACACAAAGGCCGCACGTCCTGGTCTGGGCGACCCGAATTAGATGACTACACTTCCTTCGCTGCATGCTTCATACAATACATGGGTCGCATACGTCCATTCCCAACGCCAGACACTCAGTTCACGCCGGATCAATCGCCAGTACGTCCGCCAGTTCGACGAAGCAGCTCCCTATCTGGCGAAGCACCTCTGGTTATACTTGGAGGATATTCATATGGCTCTCTCATTCTGAAGCATCTTCCGCCTGTTTCAGCGATCCTACAACGATTCCATAGTCCGCTGAGTGGCTCTGCAGCTGACGAGGTCCTGCTTCGGGCCTACAAGCTGGCTGACCAGAGTAACTTGGACTGGATCAACCAGGCCCGGTACGCGGAGCGTGAGGAGAGGAGAAGAAAGCACGAGCACAAAACATCTGTGACAATTGGAGGAGAGGAAACGAGCCCTGAGAAGAGAAGAAGCAGTCGAGAGACTAAAAGAAGCCTAGACGTCCCACGAAGCCTGGACCTGGGACGCCGTCTGAGGAGCCTCAGCCATCTGGGTCGAAGACCTGGAAACTCAACGACGTCGCTTGATCACACCGATGTCAGCGTCGCGGCTCCGGAGATACGGTATCTTCTCATCTCGCCTCTTATGCCCCCAATTTCGACACTGGCTGCACCAGCTCTGGGTTCAAAGATATGGAGTCGCTCCCCAGATGCAGACTTCTCCAGCATTGGAAAGTTCAGCTCGCTAGTGATATATGGCGATCAAGATATCTTTACATCTGCGAAGAAGATTCGAGGATGGACTGAAGCCCTCAAGGACAAGCATGGATCATCATTCTCGAGCGTGGAAATTGCGGGCGCTGGGCATTTTTGGGTTGAGCAAGGTGTGGAGAAGCAGCTGAGAGGCACACTGAGCGGTTGGGCTTCTGAGATCTCTCCACAAGCCGTTGCATCTGCTACGAGCCGACCTTGAGTCAAGACGACAGTCATACGCACAAATACAATAATGTACTAATCACTTTCATCCCTCACTCAAGCCTCACAATAGTTTCGATCTCCTAGGATTGGCTCGATTATGAGTACCAAAATACTGTTACATTATTGGCTCAACACACAGCCACATGGACGTTATGCCAAAGCACCACTCCAGGTACATGCGCTTGGATCAGGTAATCCGGCCAAGAACGCCCTGTGCACAGTTTCAGAACCCACGTTCCTGCGCCCAGAGTGTCATTGTGTTGGATGGATAAAGCGCTCCAAGACTTCGCTCCATTTGACAAGGCGCTATGGTCCTGGCAGTTGCAAAATCCATCTATCCCCGCGGTTCGAATATCCTCCCGCGCCAGATTAGGTTTCTGCTGCAAGCAATTTCCCTCTCAACGCCGCAAGTATACAAAGCTACAGGCAATACGATGGCTTTCTTTAGGTACAAGTTCTTCTGCTTCTAGTCCGCAGCACTAAAACTACCGTAGTTCTGTGCGTACTGTGAACCATGTTGTTAACGCCATTCGCTGCGACAATAGGTGTGTATCCCTGTAACACCCTTAATATTAGACCGAATCATCATCTCGACATATTGAGAAGACAGTAGCTGTTCAGTCTTGAAGATGCTTGCGGATGATTAGGGTCCATACCCTCCGTTAAATACGCTCCAAATTTTCTGTAGACATGGGCAAGTCCGCAAGCTCGCAAATTTGAGAGCGAAGGCGCAATGCTCTTACGTGATTGTATTTTTGGAAACGATCATGCGATGGAAATGGCTGGGAGGCGAACGCACAACTCATGCGCATGCGGGACGAGGTACCTTCCGCTGTCAGACGGACCGCGCGCAGCGGCTTCGGATGGTCCGGCCTGTCCACCAAACCACCCAGGTTATCAACCGCCAACACGCTAGATTACAACAAATCAAAGCTGAAAGCCTACGTACACACTGATCGCCACGGGTCCAGTGGCATTGCATCCCGCAGCTTTGGGGTGCATAGAAGACATTCATTTTCATGCAGGCGACGCGGCCACGTCGTATCAGTGGGGTCGCGGCTGAGATGCGCAGCCATGCCCAGCTTGGTGTGCTGCAGCAGCACTGTCATTCAGCCTGATCATCGGCAGCGCGTCCTGACTGTATCCTCCTTTCTTCACCTATCCACACTTAGTTCGTCCCTTATCGTCCCAGCGATGGTCTGAGCTAGCAAAAGGCTTCGTTCTCACCTTACAGGGACCTACACAGGCCCCTTACCCGCCAAACATCACGAATGATATTTCAGGCAGCCGATCCTCTAGTAACGGAAAGGCCTAGTGATACTCTGGCATTAGACTGCGCTACAGCCTGCTGGGCTGCAGGTTGAAAGCAGTAGTCATGTCTGGCGTTCTCGTAAAAGCTTTATCACCAAGTCCTGAGTCCCGTCTCGGCGAAGCTATCGACCAATTCGAAGGCAGCCTCCCAGAGAAGCACAAGTCAACGTTTCGAACGTTGAGATCGCAGTCACTCTCAACCACTCCTAGTCCAAGCGATGTCATGCGGCTGACAGCTGAGGTTGACGACCACACGTCAAAGAAGTTCAACAGCGCTTGTTTCGGGCCCCGCTTTACCAACTTCCTTTACGGGGTTCAGCGATTTGCTGCGCTTGGGGATATCGTCATCGGAGGATCACAGAACATGGTGGCATGCGGTGTTTGGGCATTGGTGCGCATGTCGCTATTGGTTAGTGTGTCGTTCTTATAGCATTGTCGTAGTCAGTTACTTATACATCGCAGTCGATTGTGAACCTTTCGACCTACATTGACAAGCTATCCTCGCTATTCATGGACGTCGGCCGCTCCGCCCCGCGCTACCAAGAGATTGCTCTACTATACCCCCGCTCTAGGAAGCTCCGATCATATCTAAATGAGTACTTTATCGTGGTCGTCGGTCTGTGCCGTTACATATTTGAGTTTGGACAGAAGTCAACTGTGCAACAATTTGTTTCCTCGCTGAGCGATGCTCACCTGAAGACCCTCCAGGCAGACCTGGACAAGTGGGCGAGCTCAATCAAGGAGCAGATGATTGTGAACGAAGCTCAAGAGAGTTCTGGCTTTAGGGCCTTAACTAGGGACATCTTCGCGTCTGCCTCACATCAGCAAAGACATGCTGCCAGGATGCGAGTGCTCGATTTTTCCTCTACATACAATTATGAGACGGCGTGGAAGCAAATAAGAAAGGCGGGTAACGCATCATTCTATAGGCAAAATCCATCGTACCAAGAGTGGAAAGACGGCTCGGATTCAGGTCCCAGTACATTGGTGTATACAGGCAAGTTAGGTTCAGGGAAGTCGGTGTTACTGGCCAACATCGTGGACGACCTCAACCTCTGCACCGAGAAAGAGCGACCACTAGTGGCATACTTTTTTTGCAAGCATGATGTTTCAGAAAGTCTCCTGGCACGGACGATTATTGGCTCACTGGCACGGCAATTTCTATGCACTGTTCCTGGCCTTAGCGTCCTTGCTGAGAACTGCGGATATGCACACAGTACAGGCGACACAGGGAAAGTGCTTGATATACTCTTCCAAGGCTATTCATCTGATGCCAAAGCATATTTGATTGTTGACGGCCTTGATGAATGTGATGAGGAAGAGAAAGAGACGGTGGTACAGGCTCTCCGAAAGATCCAAGACAAACTGAAAGTCCTGGTTTGTGTCTCTTTTCGAGAGACTAACAACGGCCCAAAGCCAGTCACCAATCAACTGTTGGCCACTCGCAATGTGCCGTTACCAGAAGACAATCCAGACATTGAAGCTTTCATTGAAGCTGAATTAGAGCGTCGTCTTCGCCAGAAGCGGCTAACAATAGGGGACCCCACGTTAATCCTCAACATCCAAGATGCTCTTTTGCGAGGTTCACAAGGAATGTTTCTCTGGGTAACCCTTCAAATCCAGACTTTGTGCACTATGAAGACCGATCATGCTATTAGACATGCACTAGCAAACCTGCCTAAAGACCTCCCGGAGACCTATACCAGGATACTGCAGAGGTCTGGAGGCGGAGGCTCAGATCTGGCACTTCAAGCAAAGACCCTGCAACTTGTGCTTGCAGCTCGCCGACCTTTAACAACAGAAGAATTGCGAGAAGCTCTGAGCGTCATCCCTGGAGATGCTACTTGGGATCCTTCGATGGTTTTGAACGATGTCCAATCTGCGTTAGCCTGCTGCGGGTGCCTTCTTGCTGTAGACGAGGAAGAATTCACCGTTTGCTTTGTCCATAACAGCGTCAAGCAATACATAGTCAATGGACTGTATAGCGTGAATAACACAGGATCCTCGCTGAAGGACGCGCAGAGGATGCTGGCAGATGTTCTCGTCACTTATCTCAACTATGGAGTCTTCGGAACCGAGTTATCAAGAGCCAGGGCTCATCCGATATTAGCACAATCCGCCCCTTCCAAGATTGTGCAAGCCACTATGGGTTCTTCAAGCACTGCTCACCAGATTGCCATAAAATACCTTAAGACAAGACGGCAACCCGCAGTTGACATGAGCAGAGTCATTGCGGAAGCACGCAGCTCACTCAAGTTCAGTACGGAGCACGCATTCAAATTCTACGCTTACGCAGAGAAGCATTGGCAAGACCATGTCGTGTATGTATCAGGGCAAGAAGCCGCCATTTTCAAGCTTACTTCGAAGCTGGTCTACAGGCGAGCATCCGAGCTTAACGAGTTGGACAAGAGCTTTTGGAAGCGCATCCAATGGGCTGCTGAGAATGGGAACAGGAATGTTGTTATGCTACTGATACAGGCTGAAAAGACTGACATAAACGCAACGGATAAAGATGGATTGACGGCGCTGATGAGGGCGGCGCGAGACGGTTACAAAGACACAGTTGAGGTGCTGCTCAGCCTTGGCAATGCTGACGTTGAGGCAAGGAGCAATAGCAAATCAACAGCGCTGATGTGGGCGGCATCTAACGGACACAAAGAGGCAGTTGAAGTGCTGCTTGCGGTTGGCAAGGCTAACGTCGAGGCGGAAAACAACAATAGGTGGACAGCGTTGATGTGGGCAGCATCTAACGGACACGAAGAGACAGTTGAAGTTCTGCTTAGGGTTGGCAAGGCTGAAGTTGAAGCGAGAAACAACGACGGATGGACACCGTTAATGTGGGCGGCATCTAACGGACACGAAGAGACAGTTGAAGTTCTGCTTAGGGTTGGCGAGGCTGACGTTGAGGCAAAAGACAACGGCAAGTCAACAGCACTAATGTGGGCGGCATCTGAAGGACACAGAGGCACGGTTGAGGTATTACTTAGGGTTGGCAAGGCTGACGTTGAGGCGAAGAACAACGATGGATGGACAGCGCTGATGTGGGCGGCGCGAGACGGGCACAAAAAGACAGTCGAAGTGCTCCTTAGCCTTGCTGATGTTGATGCGGAGAACAACAACAGATGGACAGCGTTGATGTGGGCAGCATCTAAAGGACACAAAGATACAGTTGAGGTTCTGCTTACAGTTGGCAAGGCTGACGTTGAGGCGAAGAACAACGAAGGATGGACGGCGCTTGACTTAGCCACACGCAACAAGCATGAGGATACTTGTGAGCTCCTGCAGTTGTACGAGATGGCGAACAGGATCCCTGAAAGGCAGTAAATTTCATGCAGCAAAGCATCAGTAAGAAGAGAATGATTTTAAAGCTTTATCAGATTGACTCCTTTCCGTAGTCGTGGCGCTAAGGTGCAAAGCGTTTTGGCTCAAAATCTGTGTTAGTGCGGAGAGATGTTTGGACTGCAGGAGCAGACTCTAGGCAATACCTTGGAGAAGTGACCCATCTCACCATTCGGCCCAAGCGGGTAGGAAACGTGCCCCGTAAGCGAGAGCGACCATGGGAGCGGCCGTGATGCAGTATAGTCATTGGCCAATCAGAAGCATCTACGCGGGAACGTGAGCCAAAACTCGCGAAACGTCAAAAGTAGGGCCCGTCATGGCGTTTGTGCTAAGCCAGGCTCAAGACTCGCACGAGGCTTCTCGAGTCGCAGCTGGCATGTTTTTGCCTATTGATATTGAACGTGATGACACCTCCCGGTCTGCCGTTCTAGCAACGCTACATTAATCACAAAAACAAAACTCGCGTGCGCTATTTGCGGACTTTCTTCTGGCTCGCAGTCATTGCCTATAGTCCTTCGAGTAGCTGAGCCTGCAGATCAGCCTTATTGGTACACCGGTCCGCGTTTCAGTCTCTCCAGTGTCTGATATAGGTCCGACGCCCACCGCTCAATGACCTCCGGCCCCACAGCCAACGGCCTACATTCCAAAGATCGCTGAACATAGTTCCAATGCCAGCATTCCACCGGGTCGGTAATGCTGCGTACCACGATGTTGGGCATGTCTATGTATGGCGCTAAACTCGTGATCTCCGTACCTGGCTTACCAGAACAGACTCACATCGCGGATCCAAATGAGCGCAGGCGCATGGCTCTAGCCGAGGTGGACAAGGCACCTTTTGGCTGGTATCATGTTCGTCTTGCTGTCGTGACGGGTATTGGTTTCTTTACGGATGCGTATAGTGTATGTCCTGGTGCTAAACCTGAAGGATTATGTCTGACAAAGGACAGTTGTTCGCTATCAATCTTGCGGTCATTCTGCTAGGTATTGTGTACTGGCAAGGTGATGTCCATCATGGTGTCATGCCTCACAGCGCAGATACCGCTATCAAGGTTGCGACCTCTGCGGGTGCGATCTTTGGTCAATGCGTGTTTGGGTATCTTGGAGACCTGTTGGGACGAAAGCGGATGTATGGCGTTGAACTCATGATCATTGTTGCATCGACACTTGCACAGTCGCTTTGTGGGGAATCTAGTACTCTGTCGATTGTCGGTGTCTTGATCTTTTACCGCGTGGTAAGCTACTCGAAAAATTCGTTACACTCGAACACACACTGACCACGCGCAGGTGATGGGAATCGGCGTCGGTGGAGACTACCCGTTATCTGCCGTCATAACTGCAGAGTTCAGTAGCACCAGATATCGCGGCGGGATCATGGCTGCGGTCTTTGCTACGCAAGGGCTTGGCCAGCTAGCGGCCTCATTGATGACACTGATTGTTGTAGTAGCGTACAAAGACCAGCTCCAGCCCGTGGCATCAGTCGCTGCTTGTACAGGTCAGTGCATCAACACTGTCGACAAGATGTGGAGGATCATAATCGCTTTTGGGGGCATTCCTGGCTGGTTTGCGCTGTATTACCGGCTCACAATCCCAGGTAAGTAAGATAAGTCTCACAAGAGGCCTCTCTGATGATCACAGAAACACCTCGATACACCTTTGATGTGCTCTATGACGTTGAGAAGGCGACCGTTGATGCGAGGAAGTACCGTTACGGCAAGCACGGCAATGTTCTCAACCCTGTCACGCAAGCGCAGACACGGCGCGAGATGAGCGGGTACAGGAAGCCGCCTGTGACGGTGGCCGAAGTGTTCCGCTTCTATACACAAAAGAAGCAAGCCATCAAACTATTCGGCTGCGCAATGTCATGGTTGTACGTTTCCCTTCCACAGCAATCCCTCTAGACACCATTTCTACATTTCCATTCACTAATGTCTTCCAGCTTCCTCGACCTCGCCTTCTACGGTCTAGGCTTCTCCTCCGCCTCCCTCCTCAGCACCATGGGGTTCGACAAACGCGACACTCTCTACCTGACCCTCCGCAACACCGCCATCGGCCAAACCGTCCTAATCTGCGCCGGCGCCCTCCCAGGATACTGGCTCACTGTCTTCACCGTCGATCGCCTCGGCCGCAAAACCATCCAAATCGGTGGCTTCTTCATCCTAACCATAATCTTCAGCGTTCTTGGCTTCGGCTGGCAAGCCCTATCCAAAACGCACCTCCTCATCCTCTATGTCCTCGCCCAGTTCTTCTTCAACTTCGGACCCAACGCTACTACTTTCCTGGTTCCTGCTGAGATCTTTCCCACCCGTGTTCGCTCCACGGGCCACGGGTTCAGTGCTGCGATGGGCAAGCTTGGCGCCGTGTTTGCGCAGATATTCTTCGCGCCGATGATTAAGCGCGGTGCGACGCATGAGAATCCTACGCCGTGGATTCACGGGGTCATGCAGATTTTCGCGTTGTTTATGTTGCTGGGTATGGGAACGAGTTTCCTGGTGCCCGAGAGTAAGGGCGCGAGACTGGAGGAGTTGGCTGGGGAGAAGCCGGATGTCTATGAGGTCCAGGTTGGGGCGTGGAGGAGCGGGATAGGGAGGGATGGGGATGTTGAGGCGGTGGGGAGGGCTAGGGGAAGTGCGGTGAGTGGAAGTAGTACGGAGGGCGTTTTGGGGGGCGGGAAGGTGGAGAGTGGGAAGTGGTGGAGGGTTAGGCAGAAGGAGGTTAGGTAGTGTTCGACGTACCATCTCATTGGTTTGTACTTTGACGGTTGTTTTCTATGTTCTATACCAGATGTACTTTTTTTTGAACAGTTTCCGACATATGTCGGCCGCACGGCGTTACACAATATGTGTGGCCATCTTCAAATTGCAATCGTATTGGAACAGGACCACGAGAGTGAGCTGCAAGAAGACAAGTATATTGTGAAAATCAGAGTGTGAAAGTCTTCTGCGCCGTCGACGCCTTGCACGGTAGCGCTCGTTACAGTAGTCGTCACTTCCCCTTCTCTTCTCCCACCTCAAGAGTAACACATCACGACCAAGCTACTTCAACATCACCGAACCTTATTGATAAGAATTGCGTCAAGTTTCCCTGTTATGATGTCTGGAAGGCTGATATGCAAGCTGACATAATCGTGCATTGGTCTTGATCCTTTGAGATGCCTGTCACCAATGGCGATATGCAGTGGCGCAAACTGCGCACGTCCGCTGTGTCACTGCACTGCCTCGACATAGCCTTGTCGAGCGAACACTATCCAAACTTTTGCTTCCTCCAGACATTTCGAACATCTCAAGCAGTGCTAAGAATCGCAGCTTATGAATTAACCATGACTACTAGTCTCAAAGATGACACGGTATATACATCGGTCGGCCTCGATCCCCCGCATTCAGAGCCCGCCTGGGATATCTTTCAGGATGAATCAAATTTAACAGCAATGTCCTCTAAGACTTCGGATGATCAGCTTCAACCGCAGGCGGAGCCTCAGTCTGATGTTCCAGAAATTGAAGGAGGTCCTGATATCCCAGACACTCAATCCTCCTCTACGCCCCCCATTGAAAAGACCGGAGGCCAGACTGGAGATCATAAGACTCCCCAGAAGCTCCTGTTGTCTGTGGTAGAAGCTGCGGCGTTGCTCGGATCGACAAGGCGGTCTAGGCTTCTACGCGGTCCTGAGCTGCCAGATAGCGTCGATGATTCCACGGATCCTATCGCCGAAACTCCTCGAGATCCCTATCTGATAGAATCAAGAGGTTCCCTTACGCAAGATACCATGGCTGTCATATCCCGTGGAAATGGTGTTACACAAGACCAAGAGACGAGGATCAGTTCCGCAAGCATGCCGAGAAAACTTACTTCAGGCATCTCGATCCGAAGCAGCTTAACAAGCTTGCAGACCTTCTGGACAGCGCGCACAAGTGCTACAAGCTTTGTCACAGCCCGGAGTGGGTCAAGGTATCTTTCACAATTCGACGCGTGGCGACCTGTTTCGAATGCCGGGAGGATACTATCCCAAGAAGGTCCTCAGGACGATGATGGACGACAGACAGCTGTACCGTCTGGTCGCGAGTGGCCTAATGACAGATCTTTTGGCCGTTTAGTAGACAAAGTTGGATTGATTTTGTTTCATGCTGGCGGCGGCGAGCCCTCGTCCGTTCGGGCCGGTATCAGGACATTGCTACGTCCATTGTGCGATTCTGCATCTCAGAGCATTCTGGACTGGGACACTGCCACGTCAGTGAACAATCCTATCATGTCGCTGGTATTAAGAATCGAACGTATTCACACCGGCTACGATCCAAGGTTCAATAGGGCACTCTTCAGGACACAAGCAGGTGAAGCGATATGGGAATTTGCAGTGAGGCAGCCTCATTTAAGGGAGATAGTTCAGAGATTATTATTTTCAGGCCGCGAAACATTCGGACTGCATTGGCTAAATCTTTTGGCCGCGCACGGGCTGCTGCTGGGTCCGGAAGAAGCTCTTGATTGGTCAGGACGTGGACAGCACGCCCAGTATTTCCCGGAAGAGGAAGGATCTATTCCTGTTGTTCTACTAGGCAACCTCGGCTGGGGGGCGTCAGGGTTTGTGGATCGAGTTAGATGCCGTCGAATCACTCTTGCACGCAAAACAATCCGATGTGTAAGGAATCTGACGAGAGAAGAAGCTGCGAAGGAAGTTAGTCATTTACAGCGGCTGCAACATCAGCATATTGTCCGTCTGGTTGGTACGTACATGCTCAGGAAGAAACTGAGCATACTTATGTATCCGGCAACTGCATACAATCTCGAAGAATTCCTGGACCTCACGCATGAGAACTTCACCTCCATGTCTCCTGACATCAGCAGAAGAGGAATAAGCGCTTGGCGCGCGCTACTTTTCCAATTAATCGCATGTTTGGCAAATGCGATGGCCTTTATCCATGGGCAAAACACGAAACACATGGACATAAAGCCAACAAACATACTGATAGACCACTCTAGATCGCTCAAAGTCTATATCACAGATTTTGGAATCGCTCGATCCTACCAGTGCACAGAAGCCTCATTCACCGACTCTCCGATCGCATGCACCCCGATATACGCAGCCCCAGAAGTTGCAAAAAAGACAACAAGGGGCCTTCCAGCAGACATATTCTCACTGGGCTGCGTGTTCATGGAAATCATAGCTACTCTTCTTTCCACGGAAAGCAAATCACAGCGAGAGGCACTCCAACGAATCAGAAAGGTCGAGATGGCAGGTGCTGATAGTTCATATCAAGCCAATGCTGATGAGATCATCAAGTGGTATGAGGAGAACGATTTCGCCGTAAAGCGCGATTTCGCAATTGCGGTAACGAACACAGACAGATGGAGAGAAAGATGCTCTTTCATCAAGACACAGTGGATCAATCTGTTACCTGCGATGCTGGCATTGTCTCCTGCACACCGTCCCTCTGCTGCTGCTTTGAAGCAATATACTTGCCCTTTCGCTTGCGGCGCATGCAATGATGGTCCAGAACCGTTCAGAATTGCAGAATAGCGCAAATCCGCTCAAAGAGAGAGAGAGAGTGTGTGTGTGTGTATCTATGATACAAAATCGCATTATGTTTCTCCTTCATATGTTACGATCGCAACGCCAAGATTTCACCAGCCTCAACGAGACGTCTGTCACTTTTCCAGGATTAAATCAAAGAGCAAGGTCTGGCACGTAGTAATCCTCCATGATATGGCCTTACAAGGCTGAGCTGATCAGATTGGACGCCGTCCTTCACGTAATATAGCTACTTGTATTTTGCCATGTGCCTCACCGGAGCCGAAAAGATACTGGATACATGCCCTGTCAAGCCTTCCTAATCCCCTTTCTTACCCTTCCAATCTCCCTCTCCAAAGCTCTCAATTCTCCCGTGACAGCCACCAAGCTGATCACTGGTCCGTCGACTGCCTCACTGAATGAACCCTGCGCCAATCTCAGTGCTGGCGGAACGAGAATGCCGAACATACGGATAGGGTCCGCGATGACAGGTTTAGGCGCGTCTGCGCCATGCTCGGCTTTGGCGTTGGTGTCTTCTTTATGTTCGTCTCTTGACTTTTCATTGGCGCTGGCTTTTACGCTGAAGTCATCAGGTGTTTCTTCCTGCTGTTCTAGGTCTTCTTCCTTGGGTGCGGAAGCTTTGGAAGGCGAGTTATGCAGCGTTGAGACAGTTGAGAAGTGCAACTTTCCATCCTCGTCCTCATTCACAATACTACAGTGATCAGCGATTCGAAGCTCCAGTAAGCTATTCGAAGTAATCTTACATCCTCCGCGTCGCCTGCACGCGCTCATCGTAGCTGTCCTGGCCATAGTGCACACCTGAGCGGTTGTGGAAGTTTGCTTGGGTGAGGGAGAAAAAGCCCTGCCTGTCATCAACAAATATGCATATAGCACAAGATTCGACTACATACGGACGACAGTTGCTTCGAGAGCTGCTGCATGAGCTTCTCGTACTCATCAAGAGTGTGTAGGTACTGCTCCAGCAGCGCGTCCAGACGTGTGATGAGTGCATCTTTATCCATGCTTGAGGACTGTGCTGTACAAGCAATAGCCTCAGCTGGCAACGGAATCTGCACTTCTGCCATCTTTCAGTAATAAAAAGACAACATACGAAGTCGTCTAATGCAAGGCAGATGCCCTCTAACTGCGCTGCACTGCGCTTCGTCAATGCGGCTCACTCCCGCGGCCGCCATCCCGCATCTATCCTAGCGCGGTATCTCCATCGATCCCAGAAACCACAAGCTGTCCACCATCAAAGTCCCACACACACAGCGCATTGCGCAACCCACACCGACAACAATGTCGAAACCCCAACCCTTCCTGCGCCTCTTCAGGCAATACTCCACAAACGCTGCCGCCTTCACCCAGGCCACACGCCTCACAACCCGCCCACAATGCCTGCGCCCAACCCTACGCACGACACCCACCCTCCGCACCACCACCTTCACATTCACCCAACGCCGGCTCGCCCACGGTCCCGACGGCCTCGACCCAAACTTCGTCTCCATCCTCGACCGCCCCGCAAAAATGGCACGCGTAGGCAAACAACACGGCCCCGGTCTAATAATCCTCGCCATAATCCCCATAACCGCGTTCCTCTTGGGGTGCTGGCAAGTCAAGCGGCTAGGCTGGAAAACCGAGCTGATCGCGCGGTTCGAAGACCGGCTCACCTTCCCACCGCTGGAATTGCCTTTGCGCATTGATCCCGAGGCTGTGGACTCGTTTGACTACCGCCGCGTGTATGCGCGCGGAATCTTGAGGCATGATCAGGAGATGCTGATTGGGCCGAGGCTGCAGGACGGGGAGGATGGGTACACGGTAGTTACGCCGTTGGAGCGGTTTGACGAGAAGGGGAGGAGTCATAAGATTTTGTGTTGTAGGGGCTGGATTGGGAAGGATAAGGCGAAGCAGTGGTATAGGAAGGCCAATGGCGCGTTGCCTGAGGGGGAGGTCCTGGTGGAGGGGTTGTTGCGGATCCCACCCAAGGGGAATATGTTTACGCCGAAGAATGTGCCTGAGGAGGGGAAGTGGTTTTTCCCTAGTGTGGAGGAGATGGCGGAGTGGACGGGGAGTCAGAAGGTTTGGGTGGAGGAGACGATGAGTGAGTCAACTACAACACTATGCGGGTTTTGGGGAGTGGGAAGGGCTAATGATTGACGCAGCGCCGGATCTGCTCACGAATTATGAGCGCGAGCCGAAGGGTGTGCCGATTGGGAGGGCGCCGACGGTGAATTTGAGGAATAACCATACACAGTATATCTTCACATGGTATGTTCCCCTTCCTCGTGTCCTTGTTCCATGCAGGACTCTTGCTGATCTCTACAGGTACGCGCTGAGTTTCGCGACATCAATTATGTTCTGGATGGTCGTTAAGAAGCCTCTATCGGGCACACAACGGCGCGTGCGCCACAGCTCAGAGTGGTCATAAACGCGGCTTTTCTCCCGACCCAAACCCTCCATTACCCTCCTTACTCCTCTTCCTCCAGCACAGCGGCTAAGCGTTTCCGCTTCTGGCCCTTGAGCTTCGGCCGTGGCTCCATCCTTAGCTGTTGTAGCAACTCCCTGGGCAGCATTTTCTGCGCGAGCGAGAAGCTCGACGTATTGCTGCTTATCTTGCGCGTCCTTGACGATTTCATCAGCACTGTTGTAGGATATAGGCGCTGTCTGTGCGGATTTTGTACAGTAGGCAGAAAATGTAACATACCGTCGCATGAGCGCTAAGACATCGCTCTCTTCAATCATCCTGCGCCCAGCGTGCTGCGCGTACGCAGCGAGATCTATGCCTATCTGTTCGAAGAAGTCGTCTGTTGTCTGCACGAGCGCGGCGAGCGCGTCCTTGTTGAGCTGCGCTTTGCTGCCTTGCGACTTCATGAAGCTGAGTGCCAACTTCTTGACTGGGGCGGCTGGGAAGGACGGGTAGTCTAGGCCGATACGCGAAAGTTTCGTCTCTTTGCGCCGCGTGCCCATGCGCTTCTGCACCGACTCCGAAGCCTCTGGAGCTTGGAGACTGCGATCCAGCGCCGACTCCTCTTCGCGGTAGGCAGCGAGCTCTTTGTCTTCGCCTCCTGGATCCGATTCCCACCCGATTATGCGAGTTGGTTCTGTGGGCTCGTCGAGATTCAATGCTGTCCCTTCTTCTTGCTCCTCCTCGTCCAGCACAGGCAGATCTTCTTCGATCTCAACATCATCATTCACTTCATCGTTTTCGCCCTCATCTTCGCTTTCATCTTCGTCTTCTGGAAAGTTGAGGAAGGCCGCAGTTGCATCCTCCAATTCTTCCTCCTGAGTCCGCTCTCCGATGGGCGCCCGTATCCGGTCTGGAATGTGGAATCTGAATGTAGGCTCCTCAGTATCGTCCACTTGCCCGAACACGCCCAGGTCAGCGTCGCTAGACGGCCCATCGCGGCGCCCCGTCAATGCTTCGACTGTATCTTCGTCTTCTTCTACAATTGTCTGGTCGAACAGCGGGTCAAAGGCTCCCGTGCGCCGTCTGTTGATGAAGGTGCCGTCGATCTCGAACTCCTCGTTAACTGCTCCGAGCTCGCTGAGGTCTGCAAACCTCTCGCTGACTCTCCTGCTATATCGTGGGTCTTCACTCAAAGCTCGACGTCCAAACTCGAGTGACTGGACTGTATGCCCGTCTACGTCGTCCAGCAGGTCGGGCAGTAACGATTGTCTGGGCGGCCGCTCATGGAAGCTATCGTCGTCATACATGTCCTCCAGCGGCATGCTCAGCCGGGGTGCGGCAACATCGGGGCTGTCCACGACATCTGGCAGGTCGAGAGCGGAGTGTCGACTCCGGCGCGGAAGCGTCTGTGGTTCTGGTTCAAGAGGGCGGGAGTCTCGCGCGAGAGCTATGCAAATATCAGCAGAGCTCACATCCTAAGAATCGGTTGACCGCACCTCTGCTGAGATTGCGTAAGAGGTCTCGAGGTGTCTCTCGCTGTACTCGACCGCTTCTGCGCCGGTTGTTTCCTGGCGTTCGCGCAGCATTGGCTCGCTCTCTCAGAGCTCTGATTGCATGGGGAGTCGTCGGGGCTACCCTGCGAGCTGATATGGGTCGAGTTGCTGGTCCTCCTCGTGGTGTCCTTGCAGCTGTACCTGGCGTGCGAAAGGTGGGTGTGGGACCTGCGCTGATTGCACGGCGGAAGGGGGTGGTTGGTTCGGTGCGCGCGGTCGCATTTGGCGTCGCAGCTATTTCTGGTGTCAAACGCTGCTTCTTGCGGGCAGACTCCGCCATTGTTGCGTTGCGCGATTGTAAGAATGCTGCAGATGCGGAGTTGTTGATGACCTTCAATCAACACAGCAGGCGCGACGCGCCCGAGGCTAGGCTCAACGTGACTAGCGCAATTCTCTTATCGATTGCTGCTGGACTTTTTCCTGTCGCATACTGCCCGTTACGTATCTTTACACAAAACAAAAACAACATGTCAGACTCAGGTTCAGAGGGAGGTATACCTCTTATTGAGGCAGAGTTCGATGTCACTGCGAATTCGAAGAAGAGGAAGGCGGAAGCAGACGTAGACGGCGGCATCGACAGCAAGAAGGAGAAGAAGAAGGCGAAGAGAAAGCAGAAGAAGCAGGCGAAAGCAAAGAACATTGATGAGGACGATCTGGATCAAGAGTTAGGCGTGAACCATGCTTTCGAGCGCATGGATGGCCAGTTGGTTGCGGATTATGTCAATGCTCGAACACGACTATATGGCAAGGACCTCAGCAGTGTCGAACTTGAAGACAAATTCATTCCTGGTGAGTTGTGCAGTATGACGCCCGGCGACCAATAATTGACCCGAACAGCACGTACTGTTTATGATAGCACCAGCTACAGTGAGCCGCGCAAATTGGATAACCTGCCTGTGTTCCTAAAGAAACAGTTTGGTAATCTGAAAGCTACACCGAACAAGCCTACAGGAGCACCACACACGATTGTAGTCACTGCTTCTGGCATCCGAGCGGCCGACGTGTGCAGATCGCTCAAGACCGGCCTGCCCAAGCAGGGCATCAAAGACGCAAAGGTGGAGAAGTTGTTTGCGAAGCATTTGAAGCTTCCAGATCAGGTTGCGAGTCTGAAGAAGAACAGGTGAGTACATTCAGACAGACGCATGGCAGAAAATGTGCTGATTAGATTTACAGGGTGGATTACGGCGTGGGAACGCCTGATCGACTCTCTGCACTGCTGGATGAGAAGGCTCTCTCGACAGAGAACCTCAAGCGAGTGGTAATTGACGTTTCGTACATTGACCAGAAGAAGCGCGGTATCCTGGATATGAAGGACTTGCATGAGGCGTTGATTAAGCTGCTATTAAGGAAAGAATTTTTGGGCGAGGACAAGGAAGCTGGCGACGAGCTGTTTGTGTTTTACTGAGATGCATTGCACATGACGAGAGAGAAAGTCAGCCTCAGAGCGCAGATATACCATAGTAGTATCGGCATATGATGTGTAGAGGGCCCTGGCGGAGTTGCGCGAGATACCCAAACTTAGATAAGCTAAATAAAACCGCACAGGTCAGATACCTTGCACGGGGAGGATTTAAAGTCCGGTGGTGCTAGAGGCAGAGTTCGCTGTCTCGGAAGTGCGGGCTCCAAACATGCGCTGATGCACCATGGACTGCCGACCATGCGTGAGCGCTGTGATTTGGCGGACGCAAACGCAAAACCAGAAGCCCACATGTTTGCCGTAGCCGTGTGAGGTGGTCTCTGTGCAGGCGAATAGGAGCTGCAGACGAGGGAAAACGCAGGGCAGAGGCCGAATCACAGAGCGGGGATGTCCATAATGGACAGATAATGGATACAGGCCCACTGGGTATGACATGAGCATATCCGCAGTGTGTGTCAAGTGCTGCGCGCTGTGGCTGGGGCTGTCTGTGCCGCGCAAGGCGAGAGTGTGAAAGAGCGGTATGCCAGCGACCAGCCGCGCATGGCTGCAGCGTCAAAGGTTAACAGCTACCGATAGCTGGTGACGGTTCGGCCATGGTGCTCGAATCGGGGTGCGAATGGCAGTGGGCAGGGCGTAAGTGGACGAGCGCTCTTCCTGCTGTCGATCCGTGCGCTGTGCCTATCAGGGCATCGCAAAGGCATGGCTGGCGGTGGTGAGAGTCGTGTCGCAGGCCTGTTTGACGTGTAGGAGGATTCCGTGTGCCTGCCGCTGTGCCCAAAAGCGCGCTGTCCCCAGCTGTGTGGCTGCAGCTGCCTCTGCATATCACACACGCCTCATCTGTCCTGCGCGCACCAAACGAGCCTCTAGCAAAAGTAAATAAACTATCTGCGAGCACGCACCTGCCCTGTATTGCGAGCTCTGCGAGTTGATCACCTCCCGGCCACGACTCGACCGACCCCCGCGCGCTTCGGCCCACCCATCGACTCGCGCTTCTTGCAAGTGCAAGCTCAACCCGCCGCCGCCAAGCGAGACGCCCCAGTGCCCCCTACTGCAGAGATAGCCTCCGCGACCTCGCAGACGCTGCGCAAAGCGAACAGCGTGCGATATTGCCAGACGAGCCCCCCCGACTGCCCATTCCCTCTTGCAGCTCTCCGCCCCGCGCCCAGCACCGCCCAGCCAGCTCCACTCCTCGCCGACCGCCCCAGCCAGCGCCTCCGCCGACAGGGCCCAGTACCCGCATAACCACCTACAACCCTAATCAGACGACGCGTCGCTAATTTACAATGGCTGCCCCCGCGACCCAATCCTTGAAGGTGCGGCCACACGCCTGCTCAAACGGAGCCCCAGACTGACAAGCAACAGTGTGTCGTGACCGGTGACGGTGCCGTTGGCAAGGTAAGTCTGCGTGCTGCTGTATTTGTGTCGCCGAGCGGCTGGCTAACGGACGGTGCAGACATGTCTCCTCATTTCCTACACAACGAACGCCTTTCCCGGCGAGTACATTCCGACTGTGTAAGTCTGCCCGAACGAAGTAGTACCGACGCCGGAGCTAATTCGACCCCAGCTTTGACAATTACTCGGCAAATGTTATGGTTGATGGCAAGCCTATCAGCCTGGGATTGTGGGATACTGCTGGACAGGAAGATTATGACAGGCTGAGACCGCTGTCTTATCCCCAGACAGATGTTTTCCTCATCTGTTTCTCTATCGTCAGCCCGCCGTCGTTTGACAACGTAAAGGCGAAGGTGAGTCTCCACCCAGTAAAACACCCATCACACGACTGACAGCGCCTAGTGGTACCCTGAGATTGATCATCACGCACCGGGCGTACCCATCATCCTGGTCGGCACAAAGCTCGATCTGCGAGACGACGAGTCTACCAAGGAGTCGTTGCGCCAGAAGAAGATGGCGCCTATCCAGTACGAGCAGGCAGTCATGGTTGCCAAGGAGATTAAGGCGCAGAAGTACCTCGAGTGCTCTGCCCTCACACAGCGCAACTTGAAGAGTGTTTTCGACGAGGCAATTCGGTGTGTATAGCGCGCCCAAATTTAAGGTATCAAGCTAACAGCATGCAGCGCCGTCCTTAGCCCTCGCCCCCAAGTGTCGCAGCAGAAGAAGAAGAGCAAGTGCACCATCTTATAAGCGGTGATACGCATGGCAGGTGCGGCGGAGACCTGGCGTGGTCATGGACACCCGGTGGTTTGAATATAATGCGTCCATCCTCCTCAGCGCCGACCTGCAGACACGAACATACCCATCTATCCCAGCAATCAACAGCGAGCGCGCCCGCTGTTGCTGTTACCTCATACCCTCATACATTGGCATCTGCTTGCTAGCATCTTGCATACCTCTCGTGCGGGATCGGACAGGGGCAACCAACGTTTGCGCTTACGAACCGTTTACTTGCTGCATTACTCTCCTTTGGCGTGGCGGACGGCGGATCTGGAATTAGCATTTACGATAGACCCTTGTCTTCTGAATATCACGCATTGGCTTAATCACTCATACATGCAACATCTGGACGTGAGACCGCAGATCGAGACTTTTCCTGACGCGAAACACCACATGGCTGCTTCCTCATCCCACGCGCTGCACAACACGCTGTCTTGGAGTGGCAATAGAAGATGTCTCAAGCCGCTTGCCTAACACTGACCCAACAATTGCCCAGCGCCTCTCATCCTGCAAGAATAATTCATGGCGACAATTAATTCTGCTGCCTGGCCCAAAAGCGCAGCTTGCTCAGCGCGTCCTAGCTCCACGCGACCAATCAAAGCCCTCGCTTTGGCCACCCATAGCGCGGATCTTTCTCGAACCTCAGAACCTCGGACATTATTTGCCATCTGCAGCGTCACCACCAAACCACCAACCATCACCGCTGCCACCCAACGTCGCTCGACTACCCAACAAACAACACACTTTCTACACCCCACCAATACAACCTTTTCATCAAATCACAATGCCTCGCCAGCGTGGAGGAGCCGCCCCCGTCCGCCCCAGGCCCAATGTGCCTGCCGCAAAGCCCGCAACCACCGCGCCCGCGCCCGCCCGCCAGCACAGCACTGCTGCCGCCCCTGCGCCGCCTGCTGCTGCTCCCCCCGCTGCCGCGCCTGTGAGCCAGGGCCCCGGACTGTTCGGTCAGATGGCTAGTACTGCTGCGTAAGTACTGCCCAGAAATCAAGAGCTTGGGACTGTTTGAGCGAGAGATGTGGGACGGACTGGACTAGTTCGCGCTGGTTACAGATTGCTCCCCCCAGCTCTACTCCTCACCCATTTCAACCTAGCGATGGAGCATTTACTAACAGTCTTCCAGCGGTGTCGCAGTCGGGTCCTCGATCGGCCACGCCGTCGGCGGCTGGTTCTCTGGCGGCAGCAGCGCCCCCGCCGAGGCGTCGCCCACATCCACCGAGTTCCAGGCCCAGCACCAGGTCAACACCACCGGCCAGCAGGCGCAGACCGGTCCTTGCGCCGAGAACGTGACTAGCTTCCGCAGGTGTATGGATGAAAACCAGGGTAGCTTGACTATCTGTGGGTGGTATCTTGATCAGCTTAAGGCTTGTCAGGCGGCCGCTGGTCAGTACTAGAGAGGGAATTGAGTATTGAATTGGGGAACTGCATTGTGGAGGAGGTGTAGAGATGAGCATTGCATAGGGAGACTGTAATATAGAATTGCATATGAATCACAACTTTTGAGATTGGAGTGTTGGGTTGCCCCTACGGACTTGGAAAGAGTTTTCCGCTGGGAGATATTCTGAGTGGTCGCTAATGATTTGTCCTCTTTTCATACATCGCAATCCCCTGCTGGTTTATACACGTCAAATGAACCACTTGGCGCTTCTGCCGTTGCCTCTCGAAGATAGCGAGATCACTGACCCCCATCTCACCAGCTGAGGAGTTGATTACGCACCTTGCCAGCTTCGAGTGGACGCATGGAAGAGCGCAAGAAGGTTGGCAAGCAGCTCTTTGATTGAGGTCTTTGAAAGTAATTTACTGCAGCTTTTGGAAGTGATAGATCTTGAGATGGTTGCATAGTCAATCGGTTCCCTTGCTCCTGTGCTCTCTGCCACAGCTGAATGTCCACTCAGCCCTAGCAAGGCGTAGCATATTGTAGCGATGCTGGGCGTGGCGGTAGTACACCCATAGCATTTGAGTTCGTTGCTGACAAAAACGATATTCAGTTCCATGAAGTTGGTGACAATGTCGATACAGGATTCTTGGGACTGTCATCAAAGGCTGAGCTTGTGAAAGGACATCGTTTTTCGAATGGTGATGTCGACAGCGTATACGCATCTTTTTGATGAAGATTGACTTATGTCCTCGTGAATTCAACCTGCAGTGGAACCCTCACGATGAACTAAGAACAAGCAATCCCGAGCAATGGACTGTGAGGCGTCTTATCCAAATGTCCTTCAAAGCTCTTTACTTCCTGTACTGAGGGAGACAGCCTCTATGGATCGTTGACTACATCATTAGATTATCGTATTTCTAGCCTTATGCAGAACGCTTACTCTTGTGGATAAAAGCTTGTATCCTTTTTCCCAGGTGGTGGCGGTGGTGTCGCACTGAAAGGTTCAGGCCCATGATGACAGGTTCGACACCCCACGAAACTCCATTGCATAGACATTGCATCTGCCGCGGGGCGTGCCTGTGGGTCGACATACAGCATTTCCTTGATGGTTGACATCCAAGAAAATGTGACGGCTGGACGCAGCCCAGATATCGTGTGGACCTCATCGCACCATTCGTGGACAGATTTCAGGTTTGCAGAATAAGATCTGTTTCCTATTCGAAGCGCCGAGAGACTCCGTCTTGGAGGGCATAAGTGTGCATGCATTATGGCTTCCACGATTTCCAAGAAGACGCAGCCCAAGGAGAAGATGTCGGCAGGGTAACCACGCTTGTCTTGTGTTATGACTTCTGGAGCGGCATATATGGGAGTGAAGGACGTGGGCGAATCGGTGTTGGATGCCTCCGCTGATTTGTAGGCACGAGCGATGCCAAAGTCGGCAATGTAAACTCTATATGCGTCTTCGCTCCTGCGTACGAGAATATTGCCGGGTTTGATATCCATATGCTTCACGTTCTGAGCGTGTATACAGGCCATGGCGCCAGCCAAACAACCAAAGAATCTCCATATTGTGAGTTTGTTGCGAGCCTTTGGCGGGTTGTGGATGTACTCTTCTAAAAATTCGTCGAGATTCCACGTTGCTACTGGGTATAGTAGTATCGCCAAATCACGCTTGAATGTGTAGGTGCCCACAAGCCGAATAATGTGCCGGTGCTGCACGCGCCGCAGATGAGCGACTTCCATTACAGCCATCTGTTTGGTAAAGCGTCTGTTGCACCGAATTGTCTTTCTTGCAAGCTGTATCCTTCGGCACTGCACACTCTGAACAACGGCCGACATACTGTGACCCAAGACCTTTCCTTCGACAAGAGGTATCAACTGCTCTTCGTCCGGAAGGTATTCTGCGTGTTGGCCACGGCCAGACCAGTCCAGTGCTTCAGCCTCATTTGGAAGTAGACCGCGACTATAGAGATGTAATATCCACTCGCTCTTCGTCATTTCGCCGTCTGTGAACATGCCGTTGGGTACCAAGTGTTGAAGAACGTCGTGTTTGAGTGCGTACAAGTATACCTCAACAGCTACATCCAGTCTTATAGCGTCAGCATCCACGTCAGACGTAAATTTCTGCCTTATCTCAGGTCCAAAGGTTGTGATTTCTACTGTCACATCTCGTATTACGTCGTCTAGTCGTAGTAGTGCTGCTGTTGTCCGTAAATAATCTTCGAGTATATTGAGAACAGCTTCAAACAAGGCATCGAATCCTTCCAATTGTTGGCCAGTAGTCAGGAAATGAAGCCGAACGTTTGGAAAGATACGTAGTAATATTGCATTTGTCAAGCGATAAGATGGTGATTTCTGATTGTGGATGATTTTTCCGAGATTCTCCTCTGCCGTGCTGGGGAGGGCCAGATTAGAAGATCGTGCGGGATCAATATGTGCCATGCTGAAACCGTTTGAAGCTGTGACATAACTCGCGAAGGTAGAGCGAGCTGTTCTGAAGCTCAGGCTGGAGTGGCTTTGTTCGCGACTCGTGGGCAAGAAGCTTGCTCTTGGTCCATTCGTTCCAAACGTTCCGGAGGTTTCTATATTAACAAAGTCGCCATCGTGACCATGTACATTCCTTTCGGCGCCCCAGGCTCTGGCGTCATCTGAACGTTGATCGCCTTTTCCCTTAGGCACACGTCCACGAGGCTGGCCAGTTTGTTGATGTATGAGGGAACTATCCGCACTGATCTGTTTCTTCCAACGGCTATCAGATGACCGAGATTGCGATCTCATGTCCATTTGAGCTGAATAATTGGATGCTGCAGCGCCTTCAACCCAGCAGAATGGCAGAGAAGTGAGTGAATGTCAATCGTCAAGCAGGCTGAGCCTTATCGACGTATTTCCCCGTTCGCGTGAGGATCCTCGTGACTTGATCCTTTGCCCAGTCATCACACGCATGTAAGCGCCGAACATAGCCACAAAAAGCCACATCTAGCAGCGGGGTACGACAGCCTCGTCTATTGTAACGAGTCAATTTCGACTGATTGGTAGATGCAGTACCTTTTCGGGTCTACTTAGCAATTGTCGATCTCGATATTTGCTTTGAGAATAGGCGATGTGAAGGCTGTAGTGGGGCGTTGTGTGCTTTTGGAGGGAGTGCGCGTGATAAAATCGGTCCCTTCATTCCCAATCGATAGCTGTGATGACCGGAAAGATAGGAGTCTTTACTGGACCATGTTCTGGCATCGCGCGATTGATCTCGGACGCAAGCATGTATTTCAGAATTGAAGTATGATCGTCGTGGTCCCTAGGAAACTCTCCCAAACAGTATGAGGAACTGACCCTTTGCGACTTGACGTCTGAAGCGTAGCACTTTCTCATTAAGTGATGTTACTTAATCGCGTTGATGCCGTCTCCCGCACTTGCTCAGGCGCAGCTCCGCGTAGCTTCCTCATGAGCTTGACCAGGTGCTATCTCTATGTTGGGCCTCGAAATTTTCCTTTAAGCGCCGCTCCACTTGATCCTACTTGCGTTGTGTCGCAAGCTCATTTGTTATACATTGAGTCTACGTATGGCTTCAACGCGCACAGCCCAAATTCGACAGCCTCCTCTGTCCTAATCGTCCTACTACCTTGATTGGGTACAAGATTGACCCACGAATCAAACAGCGCATGCGCACTTCCCTTTCCCAATCCTTTTTCGGCAAGCACAGGGTCGTTCGCCACCGCAGGCTCAATCCCAGCGACGCCTCCAAAGACTAGCAGAAGATGATTAAACTTCTCAGGCGCCTGCACAGATGGATTCTTCGTGGTTTCTGGGATGATGTCGCGCACATCGACGCCCCGCTCAGATGTGCCAACGGTGAAGTCGTAGCCACCATCGAATTCGCACTCAGAAAATACGGTGCTTATAGATGACGCTTTACGTACTGAGTAGCCCCAATAGTAGCCGGCTTCCTCACGCGGTAGCGAAGATGCACAAGCAGTAGCCTCGAGGCTTTCACATTCCGCCTGCGAGAGTTGGGGCCAGTTCCTGGGCGGCTCTGGATTGGCAAATCGGATTGTGGTGCGCATCGCTGCTTCGATAGGCGCGCCTGGTGGTACTGGAACAATGATGGGGAAGGGAAGCCCGCATTTGACATACACGAATTGCTCGTCGCCTTTCTTACTGTTCTTCTTCGAGCTTTTGCTGATTACTGGAGGATCTGCAGGGCCAACGACAACGCCTTCTCGGAACTGGCACCACTCGTGCGGCCGCAGATGATGCGGCATGTCCATGCTGGGTAATGTTCCAGTCCACTCTAGGTTTTTGTGTTTTTGGAAGATGCTCAAACTGGGATCATCGTGGCTGTACCTAAGATGTGGTGGGCACTCAGCGAAGGCAAGCACGTGATACAAAAACTGGTCCGGATTTTGCCATGGCTCGTCTCCCTCGGGTATACTGTCAAGAATCTCTTGTTTCGACTTCGACTTCTTACCGCGCGTGTATCGGTCAGACACCACATTGGGGGCGAATCCAGAAGGGTTGTCATCGAAAACAACAATCTCATCAACACAAAACACAGCAGCAGCTCGCGCGATACGGCCTACCTGCATTGTCTTGTGATCCGGCTTTTTGGCGTTCAGCAGCCAACTGCCAGGTAGCGCAATACTGACAGTCCATTTCCTGGCTTTGGTAGGTTTGAAGACTGCTGTTGGGCGGGAGGTATCGATCTCTTCAGCATCCTCGGGCTCTACCCTGCTCTTTTTGATCGGTACATTATCACCGTTCGTCTGATGTGTTACTACAGAAGCATGCTTGCGTTTCTATGGAAGATTAATTTTTGAGTGTTCGACATCAAGCGTAATGCATACCTTGCTATCAACCATACTGAACGCAAAGCTTAAACGCCGAGGTAGTCAATCAGCCGCTAAGCTTCGGTATTATACGACAGCCTGAGGCTCGTGTACCAGACACGTGAATGAATGCGTGAAAAGAGGATGGTCGAGATTTGTCTGAAGAGTATTTTTGGTCATCCTAGCACGGTCCTGCATTAGCGCGTATGATAAAGTGGGGCGTCGATCCCGAGCTTTCATCACTGTCAGGCAACCACCACCACTGTCTTGGGGTTGACGTGCAAATCTCCGGCTCCTTTTTTTTTTCTACTTGTACGCACCTCTGTGAAATTTGAGACAAAGTACGCGCCAATATCCAAAATGTCGTCCGAACAGTCAGTGACCCCCTTGCATGCCTGTGGATCCCTTGCTTACATCACCCAGCAAAACCTCATTCGGCGACTCGCTGATCACCTTCTTCGCCCTCTACTTCACTACACTCTTCTCGTTCGACACCTGGGCTGCTGCTCGCAACTCTCCGCACCGCGCGCCGGGTAACAGTGCTTTCTACCGACCAGCAAACACACCACCTGCACCAGGTAGTTATCAGGGCGGCATGCACGGCCGCGGCAATGCTGGACCAGGAAGTGGAAGTCGTGGTAGCCGAGTCGCAGAAGTCAGGGACAACAGACCACCCATCAACGTGACTGGAACGGCAGCTTGTGGCGCTTGCGCATTTTGAGGGGCTATGCGTCGGTCTTTGTGTGAGACTGTCATGAAGCCCCATCAGACGTAGGGAGTTCAACAACTTGCCAGTGTGCTATCAGCATGAAGGCGTCGTTCGTATGTCGATTTCTCGTTCCTCGTTGCATCCATGACGGAATTGAAGCCGCCGAGGAGAACTTGCGCCAGCTGCATCTCAGGAAGAGAAGTTGTAGTCATTGGCCTCTTTGAAAATGATTGCAGAAACTGTACTTGAACGCGACATCTGGGCATTGGTTCGGCCGAAACTCCAGAATATGTCGCTTTGAGACTCCTGCGAACCATCGCAATCAGACGCCTTCGGAGGCCTCGTTTCAGGGCGTTCCGAGAAAAGTCCGGACTTGAGTGTGATTAATCAGCAACGCAAGAATACAAGCTTTGCTATGGCAGTTCCATTCTCTATTCACGTAGTGCTACTAAACTCGACTATGATGTGTTTCACGGTTAGCGTTACGTCATACACAGCGGAAATTTCCGCACGCGTGGTTTTATTGTAGGTATAATGCTACTCCACCACCACTTTCCAGTATCAAAGCATTAAACACCCCCAAACACCATCATGTCAATTCCGTCAACACACCGTGCCGCCTACGTCCACGGCAAAGGCGAAGCCCCAAAAATCGCCGAGCGCACTCTCGGAGAAGCCAAGCCCGATGAGGTTGCCATCAAACTTGCTGCTACAGCCATCAACCCCGTAGACTGGAAGCTCCGCGACTATGGACTGTTCATCGTGCCTGGCTGGCAGTACCCTGGCATCCTAGGTTCCGATGGCTCAGGCACCGTCGTAGGCGTCGGCAAAAGCGTCTCTGACTTCAAGGTCGGGGACCGCGTTTTCTTCCAATCCGGATACGGAGACGATGACGTCTCTACTTTCCAGGAGTACATCAAGCTGCCCGCTGAGGTCGTTGCCAAGACACCGAAGAACATGTCTGACGAGGAGGGCGCCGGTGTGGTTCTGGCGTCAATGGCTGTCGCAACCGGATTCTACGACAAGACTGGCCATGGATTGAAGGCACCTTGGGAGCAGGGCGGAGCTGAGGTTGGCAAAGGCAAGGCTGTCATCATTCTCGGAGGTGGCTCTTCAGTGGGCCAGTACGCGATCCAGCTCGCGCGTCTCTCGGGCTTCGACCGCATTATCACCAATGCTAGTGTCTCGCATCACCAGCATCTTAAGGATCTCGGTGCTCACATTGTTCTGGACCGCAAGACTTCCGGTACCGCCGACTTCCTGAAGGCATTGGGAGACACACCGCTCGAATTCGTCTTCGACACCGTTTCTTTCAAGGAGACAGAGGTTGTGGGCGTTGAGATCTTGCAGTCTGTCAAGGCTGCAAGCCCGAAGTTGGTGATTACCGGAATGATCGAGGAGGAGGCTGTCAAGCTGGGGCAATCGAAGGAGCCTAAGGTCGAGGTTGTACAGATCTGGGGTATTGCGCTGAACCCTGATCTCCGCTCTATTATCAAGGGGCTTACGGACAGCCTTGGAGGAGAGGATGGGTGGATTGCGAAGGGAGATTTCAAGCCTAACCGACCTGAGGTGACTGAGGGCGGGTTGGAGAAGCTCCAGGAGGGAATGGAGAAGAACAAGAACGGCGTCTCTGGAGTGAAGGTGGTTGTCAAGTACTAAGAATCCGAAGCGAAAAAGAGGCCGTGTAGAGGATTAACGAGAGAACATGTTCAAGATATATTTGCCTTACGATTTATGTGATTATAGCAGCACGTCGGCTCTAATGAGACACTTGAAAAGATGCTAGCACGGCATCTTAACGGGGAGACCTTCGAAACGAATTGGCTCAATCCAACTGAGTTACAAGCTCTTCAGGGCAGCTACGTATTTCAGGCATTGTTCTGAACGCAAACTCCTATCATTAGATCTTACAAAAGTATGAAATATTTACTGCGCTGAAGCACCTGCCTGTTTCCTCGATGTAGCATTTGCCTTGCTCTTCACTGAAATGTCCGCCTGATTCCATGCAGTAGCGTGCTCTCTCAGAGCCTTTCGCGCCTCCTTCTCGTCAAGACACATATCAAGTACCGCTAGTTCCGCGTTCTCATTGTATGTGCTTCGGTCTCTTTTTCCGAGTGCCGCCTCGATTGGCCATTCCGGAATCCACACGTCAATATCTTCTTTCGCGTCGTACCTCGACCAACCGTATACGCCTTCTTTCTCTTTGCCATACTTCAATGCTAGAAGAGGCGCAGACTTGTACTTGTAGTTTTCGTCTATGTGGGATTGTTGAGACTTTTCTCGTCGCCACCACACAGACGGGTGCATCCACTCGTTAGTCTTGCCGAGCTTATACAGAGGTGTGTGGGTTTCTGTCGACCTGTCGTCGCAGGCACCGGGCGTACGGTCTGCTGGAGACGAGATGAACTTGTACATCCGAGTATAGCTATCCTGCTTGCGGAACAAGGTCCAATGCTCAGGCTTCTCCTTTGGGCAATACTCCGCCGAGACGCAGTATGTCCGAACCAGCTTCTCCTTGGGCGGTGGGGGCGGAGCCGATACCCACGAGCTGAGCCAACTGGCTGTCGCATAGATGGGATCGGTTATTGTGGCAACTGTCTTGTTCACCATGCTTTTCGGTGGCCCATTGCGTAATTCTTGTTCAGTAGCATCTTCGACCATACGACTTAGATAGTTGGCGAGTGACGCGTTCGTGAACTCATCGAAGGCGAGGTATGGTCGGCATTGCTCGATCATCCATGCGAAAGTGATGTTTGCAAGTCCTGTTATGTAAAACGTCAGCGCTGTATAGACTCAATAGGTGATGGTTGCCTTTCAGGCCAAGCAAACATAGCCGTTACTCGGGGACACCGTGCAGCTTACCTTCAAAATCAGTTTCCGACTTGTCTGTTCCTCCACCAACATTGATATGGACGCCTGCATAGTGGGTCAGTATGCATCGCTGTATATTAGACCTTTTGCTTACCTGTGAACCAAACCTGAGCCAAGTCTGGCTCGTCCTCTTTTTCTTTTTGTAGCTCTGCCTCAACCTCTTTCCGAAATTGGATAAGCTCAGGCCAGTCCTCTTCGTCTTTTTCCAGGGCTCTGTTCTCTTCTTTAATGGTGGCGTCACTCGGAATGTAATAAAGCGTCGGTAAGAAAGGCTGTCGTCGGTCATCGAGAGCCAGGGCATGAAAGGCATGCTTGATGTCTAAATGCGGTCAGGATAAATGCCTGGAAGAAAGTCTCTGGGAAAAGTAACTCACAAGGGTTCCACTTGACATTCAGCCATTCGTAGACTTGTCGACTGGATGCATGGCTGTGGACGTAGGAGTCTGCCATACCAAGGCTTCCTACTGTATCAAAAACACCGACAAGCTCAATAGATCGAGAGTTCTCATATATTTGGAAACCCGAGTTTTCTGCTCCCATGTCGTACCAAGGAACCTTGGGATATGGAGAAATTGTCTCTTTCTGGCTTTCAGGAACGGGGTAACCCTTGCCCCTAAGCCATTCAAAATATTCCTTTGTCTTCCGGAAGGTATACTTTTTCGTATTCGTCTGATAAGCGGCGAACAGAGTTGCGAAGAACCGCATGGAATCGGGTTTGATAACACCAAAATCGGTGATCATGCCGGCTACTGCTCGAGCTGTGAAGGCACCCCTGCTGAAGCCGAAGCAATAGATCTTATCTCCAGGCGAGTAGTTGTTGACCACGAAGTTGTAGGCCTCGAGCACATTGACCACCAGACCATCCCCAGTGGCACCCTGGCGTTTAGATTCGAATGCTGACAAGCTGCCGGATCCGACACCAGAGTCGTAGTATACAATCTGCTGCCAGACCTTGCCACCTTCTTTGCCAGCCTTTGCAAGAGTCCGGGCAATACGTGTGACGTTGGATGGTAGGTTGTGCTTTCCGCTGACTGAGGATTGCCAGGTGCCATCGCAGCACAAAATAATTTTTTTTGGAGCTGCCTCGGCTACGGCTGACATGACTGCTATCGATGTTGCTATTCTAGAGCTTGTGTCGTAGCAGGGAATACAATTTGGATGCTCAATAACATTGAGCATACTCCAGCTTAAATACCATGCTGTCGACAGTGCAATGGTCGAGCCAGGTCGAGCCAGGTCGAGCCAGGTCGGCAAGAAGATGTTCAGCTGAGACTCATGAGAAGTGACAGCCTCAAGCGAACTTCACACGGCATATTAGCTTCCAGATGGACCAAACGCGGCAAGAAGGCTTTCAGCTGTACCATATGCAGACGCGGCAGATGAGGCCGATATGAAGATCCTCAGCTTGGTTCGGTGCGGGTCGGGCCTAGCGCAACGCCACACATATAGTGGCGTTCTGGCCTGTCGTAGACCCCCTTCGGCAAGAGCGACAGGACCGTGCATGGTGGATGTTTGACCTATCACTTATAACACTGTCTTACTAGATTCGATGAACTGTCGGTTAACGTATAGGAGAGAGATGCAAACTACCACCTTCACCCCAATCAGCTTCCTTCAGCCCCCTTAGCGGAAAAGGATAAGGTTTAACATTTGCAATCTTTCGGATCTCATCGGCAAAGCCTACGCAAGCACACGGAAAGATAGTCTTACTATCTCCCGCCTTCTAATCACTTGACTTTGCAAGATTGCCAAGTGGCTTAATAGAGCTGGGATAGAGGAGCTGCTTTGCGGAGGTGTTCGCCAACTGAGAACTACTTTGACCAATAAGTGTGCCGTTGAGAATCCACTTCTACGTCGGCTTCTATACCGAAGCATTGTTTCTAGTCACCTTGAATCGAGCTCTTGATGCTGAAGGTCCCTAGAATAGCGTTCGGTGTTTTTGCGCCCTCTCAAATACTGATGATCAGCCTGTGTGCTCAGTGGAATTTTCCTTTCTGTATGCAAATCCCTTGAATAAGACGATTCCGGCCGACCCGGCATGGACTTGATCGGTGTTCCTACACGCCATGTGTGCAACACGTGACAGCGTACAACATTGTCCCAAACTCATCCACATCCTCCAGCCACCGCTGCACGCGCGCGCCTCTCAACTCCTTTCCCCCTTTCTCCGTCTCGACTGGCAGCGGCCAAAGTTCCTCAATCCCCAAAATTTCCCTCCCCTCGGCACTCCATTGCCCAAACGCCACCTCCCACTCCTCCCTCGTGCCCGCACCCCAAATCGCCCTTCCTGCAGGCGCAGGTAAGCCCTTCAACTCAGTCCCCAGTAACGTCGGGGTCCCTTCCTCCGCCGAAAGCAGACTATCAAACAGATACATACTGTACAGTGTCCGCCTCTTCGCTTCCGCCAGCACCCAGGAGTTCCATTCGGGCACCGCTCCCGTTTTATCGGCAATACAGACGAGGCCGCCACGGCTGCTGGCACAAGCAAGGATCTGCAGGTCCATCATTGCCTGCCGGCGGAACGGCTTTGAGAGGGCCGGAAAGTGGAAGAAGAGGAGCATGCAGTAGATGAGGTGAGCTTGAAAGGCGGCGAAGAGCGGCGTGTCGGGGTAGGTGAGGTGCTCGGCGGAGATGCGGAGCATTTCGGACTGGATTATGGTGACTAGGGAGGTTGAATCGTGGGGTTGCGGCGAGCGACATGTGCGTAGTAAGGTCATGCAAGTTGTTAAAGCAGGCATCGAGGATGATAGGCATTGGACATGTGACTTGTGGATGAAGGGTGGGATTCCCGTGCCACGGATGAGGATGCTGACATAGGAATTCAGCATTCGCGAGATGAAGGTTGTGACGTTGGCGGTATAGTGCTTCTGGTTCTGCTCTGGCCCTGAGAGGTAGAATTTCAGCCATCGGTTCTGTATCGCATCTGCGTCGATCGGGCAGTACAGGTTGTTTGTTGACGTGGCTGTTGCTGGCTTAGAGCTCCTGACCTCACTTGAGGCTTCTACATGTGCATAATGATGAAGTTCTCTCGTAGATGGATGCGAAACCCGAGGAGTTGTTTGTTTTGTTGGCGTAGGCGCTGCAGTATCAGAAGGAATGGGTGCAGTCGCAGTTGAGCGTTCGGCGTATGGCTTGGAATGAGATTCGTCCGTGAATGATGGCCCTGGGACCTCAGGGCCATCGTAGCTCGTCGCTGGCTCGTCTTTACTGACAGAGTGAACATTTCCTGCCTGGTTCGGAAAGCCATTCTGCTTAGCATAGATGCACTGCAGGTCGCGCAGGCTACAGCGTGTACATCGTCCTGGCTTCTTGTCGCATTTTGTCTTCGCCACCATACATGGCTTGCAAGCCTTCTGCCGACTGGTGGCGTACCTGGGCATAACAATCACCGCTGTCGCGTAAATCCGATGTACACGATATCATGTTTGTTGATTACTGATGGGTGTACATGTTAAGCAAACGCGAGCGGCCCTCGCCACTTGGCGTTCTTCAAAGATCAACCGGAGAAGCGCAAAGAGTGAGGAATACCGATTAGATTTGTGGTGGTCCCAGTGAGTTGTGTATCTGAATAAGCTGCACCAATCAGACTGGGGGGACGTGACCGAGACGCATTCTGTCGTTTTACCTGCGTTGTACGAAGAGCCTCTTGGCCATCCGAGAGTGGGGCGCCGCACAGACCCCTGAGATTCTTACCGCTCCACTTAAAAGGAAAACTCAATCGGCAACACTGAGAAACACTATCGAGCAACACAGGATATGGGACACTTAGGTTGTTAGTAAAGGTGTTTTATCAGAGATTATGGTTTTTGTAATTCAACAATTAGTCATCAAAGGAGTAATAACTCAACAACATCCTTCACCGGGCTCGTGGTTTAGTGGTATAATACTCCCTTAGCATCTCGCAAGTACCTAGTGCTTCGAATCTAACCTGGGAGTGGTCCGGGGTTCGATTCCCCGCGAGTCCATCGTTTTTGTTTTTTGCTTCGGTGATCAAGCCAGGTTGCGGAGAGGAAGCTGGGAACTTATTTTTGCAAAATTGACGCGCATTGAAGTAGGCCACCGGCATGATAACTGTGTCAGCGGATACGTATGTTTACAGTTTGGGAACATCCTTGGAAGGACTTCCTGCGTCCCAGTCCTTGGTCGGTGGAGTTGCAACGAAGCTCCCCCTCTTTACCCACTTGCTCATCCACCTTTCCAAATTTGGTCTCCCCTCTCGCCACGGCACCTTGAGAAACGGCATGTAATCCGTCATTGACGTCGCAACAGCCACAGCAATCTCGTCAGCTGATACTGACTCATTGCTGGGGTCTGGGAGCAAGCCATCTTTTGCGGCTGCCTCGAAGCGATCCAACCCACGTGAAATCTTCTTTCTCTGACCCTCGACCCACTCAGCAAAGTACAATTCCCGCACTTTTCGAATTCGCACTTCGTAGCCAATCAGCACTGCTGCGTCCATGATGCCATCTGCGCATGCATGGAGTGTTCTCATCTGCCAGTGCTTTGCATTCTTCTTGGGGTTCTGGCCCGCGAGCTCAGACAGGTACTCGCAGATGATCCGCGAGTCAAAGATGCCTGTTGGCACATCTTCTGTAACGAGACATGGTATCTTTCCCATTGGGTTGAACTTTGCCACATCGTCAGTGTTGTCGCTCCAGCCTTTGATTGTTATCGGTGCCACGACAACTTTCTCGAGTGCAATGTGCTGAGCGAATCCGAGCTCGTGGGCCAGCACGAAGACCTTGCGTGTATATGGAGAGAAGGAGTGGTAGATTAGGCGCATCGCGGGAAGTTTCTTCCTATTGCTGGATGGTCGAGATATGGAAGTGTTTGCAGACTTGGTAATGCGGAAGTTCCAGCGTGGGAAGTGCAGATGCAGCCCTTTGCTGTTGCGAATTACGACCTCTGAGTTTGAGAGACCGATCAGAATTCCACGATCTTTGTGTGCTTGGCCATAGTCTGCAGGATATACGTTCACCATGTCGCCAGCCTTGACGTTGAGAGACTCGTTCTCATCGAAATTCAAGGATTCGGTTGCGGAAGTTGAGCTCAATATATGTGCACTCATGGCAGCACCATCAAGTCTTCTGGGCTTTGCAGCGTTTCCTCTTGCAGCATTTACTTTGTCCATGAATCTTTGGACCCAGGAATACGTCTTTGGAAAGTTTTTCTCACCAAAATGATCCTCGGGCAGAGAGCCTTTCATACCTCGATCAGCTACGAGCCATTCAAATGGCCAAACGGCATCGATGTCAGCCACACTTGGACCTTCAGTGCCGAGGATCCATTGCCTGCCATCAGCAAGGAAGGTGTTCTCCATCAGCTCGAAAGCCTGGCGCATATTCTGTAAGCCTTCTGGTCGACCAGCTTGCATGCTCTCAGCTGTCATGCGCCTGCCACCCATCAATTTCTGTCTGTCGTCGAGGAAAGTCTTGTTCTGAACTAGACTGTTTGCCGACCAATACGGCATGAGCTTGACCGCATTGTTGAAAAGGGCGCTATCACTAAAATGCTCGAATAACCTTCTATAGCCTAACTGCTCGGCTGTCAGAGCTGAGGCGCTTTGAGGGTATAGGGATTCGAGTTTGGCGATGATAAGGCGTGAATCAACGTAGATGTCCTTTCCTACTGCCATTATCGGGATGCGCCTGTAGTGCACATCGATAGCGGCAAGATCTGGCCGTGGCATGACTGGAGGTTGAATCTGCGCTCATTAGCATTCGCGTATTACTTTCGTCAGGCTACTGTCACCAGGTAACATACGCATTCATCATACTCAATGCCACGAAGCCAGAGATACCAAAGCACACGATGAGAGTAAATTGACTGAGCATAATGGAAGAAAATAGGTTTTTCTACAGGCGTCATGGCAGGCGATCCGAGTTCAATAATGTGGTTCTATACACCAAAGGCCCAATGGTTCAAGTATAAAAGAGGTCGCGCTTGTGTTGCGCGTTGCACTTCACGCGCCCTGTTTACCCCACACGAGCCTCGAACATGACGTCGGACCGAGCCGAGGCTCAAAGATACCGAGTCGCCGGCAAACTCGTGATTGGCTGTATCTCACCTAGAGTTCGTTACGTTTGCATTTGCACTCATAGGTACATGGATCGCGCTGTGTAAGAAGAGGATACCTGCTATCAAGACATGGTAGTTGAGGAGGTGTTAATGGATGAAAGCTGTGTCAGCGAACCGAGTCGCATGAAGACCAATTGCGCACAGACATTTTTATGGTGCCGAATTTGCGCACTTGAAGATACAACCAACAACCACATCGAAACAAACCATCATGCCAAAAACAGACGAAGGCGCTGCGCTGGGTCATGCATCATTCTGGGATGAGCGATACTCAAAGGCTGGCGACAGCACTGAACCCACTCACGAGTGGTTTAGAGACTTTGCATCGTTAGAACCTTTCTTCGAGAAACACTTGTTTGCAACGAGGAAGCCAGAGACTAGACCGAAAATCTTACATTTCGGTAGCGGTGACAGCGTTTGTGACTCTGAAGATGTTGTTGCTCCAGCACCTCATTAACAAACGCACAGACTGTACCATACGATCTGCTGAAGAGAGGTTACGACAATCAGTTATGCCTAGACTTCTCAGCTGTGGTTGTAGATTTGATGAAATCTCGTCATGAGGCTGAGAAAGGCGTTGTATTCCAGGTCGGAGATGTCAGGGATATGAAAGATGTCGAGTCCGGTAGCGTTGATGTTGCTTTTGATAAGGGCACGCTCGATGCTATGATCTTCGGCAGCCCGTGGAGTCCCCCAGAAGAGACCTTGGAGAACAGCGGAAGATATATGAAGGAGGTATGTAAAATTAACTTTTACTTTGCGATGCAATCAGACCATGAACTAACGACACCAGGTGCAACGAGTCCTGAAAGACGATGGTTTCTTTCTTTACATCACTTACCGACAGCCACACTTCATCAAGCCCATATTGAATCGTGACAACGAGTGGGACTACGAGATGGAGATTCTTGGTGGTGGTGACAGCAGTTTCGAATACTATGGCTTCATTCTCAAGAAGCACAAATAATTGCAAATTGACCCACATTACCTATAGGAGCCAAAGATTTACAAAGTGACGCGGATGACAATTACTGGTCGGCTACTGCTCAAACCGTGTAACTGGACCCTTTCATGCGATGACCGTCCACCCCCGCCGGGAGTAACTCCGCGACGTTTATATGACGGCGCACCCCATCACCAATCGAGTAACCAAAGCACAGCAACGTTTATAGCCGTTTTCGAGGTTATTGACCCTTCACTTTCTTCCACAAACATACTACGATCGCGAACAACATGCCACCAATCACACTTTACTTCCTGCAGGCGTCACGCTGTATCCGCACAGCCTGGCTGCTGGAAGAGCTAGGACTTGATTACGAAGTGAAATTCGCTGATCGAACTCCGGCGTCCAAAGCACCAGAAGACTTCAAGCTTGCATCAGGCAATCCGCTAGGCAAATTCCCTACCATCAAAGATGGAGATCTGGTGGTTTACGAGAGTGGTGCAATTAGCGAGTACGAGAAGCGCCAACCTGACTCAGCATAAATGAGAAACTCAAGAGCTGACAATCATCAGTTACCTCTGCGATAAGTACGACAAGGAAGGAAAGTTGATGCCGAAGGATGTAAAGGAGAAGATCAAGGTCCTACAATGGGTCCACGCAGCCGAGGCAACATTTGCTCTTCATGGTCTTGCTATCTTGTACGCCCGTTGGAACATGAAAGATGCCCCCGAGGACATACTAGAGAAGGCCGAGAAAGGGATGTCCGTCAATGTCCAGAACGACATGTCGTGGTTGGAGAGCGAACTCTCACTTTCTCCAGGCCAGTTCCTTGTCGGTGACCACATTACTGCAGCGGATATCATGATGCATTTCTCGGCAACCTTCATCATTGCTAGAGAGTTGGGCACAAATGGCAAGCAATGGCCTAACATCGAGAAGTGGCTGAAGGCCTGCGAGGCCTCGGATGGTTACAAGCGCGCGGTCAAGAAGACAGGACACAACTTGACCCACAGCCATGGGCCGAGCACTCAGTCCAAGTAATAGGATGGGAATTTTTGGCAATGTATGCAGGATTTCACGAGAGTAGCAAACAAAGCATTTTGGCAAGATGCACGAAAGGAATCCAAGTCGGATTCTAGATCTGGTTGGCGCAATTTGAGGGGAGCTAAAGCTTCTCGAGATGGCTAAGCATCTCATGAAGTTTATTGTGAAGCCACGTTCCTGCCATTATGGTGTTCAATTCTTGCTTGAATATCTCAAAAGCTGACGTGCTGCTGTATAGAACGGCATTGCTCAAAACACTATTCAGCGCTCCATGTCTACTTTTCCGCCACGAACATGCCGTAAAATGTGGCCGGAACCCCGCTCCGCATGCCCCCAGATTTCGTACTCCGGCTTCGTACAACGGCAGCCTGCACCAAGACAAGCATACTCGGTAGTTACACGTATGCGCTTTGGAAATGCGGCTAATCGGTGATTGTTCTAAGATCCGATGCATGATTTGGATGATGTATCTTGCGTCGCGCAGCTCATAACTAAGCACTTGTCTTCTCTCTTGCCGCTTGATCCATCAGCCTTTGGATCTACACTCCACCTCACTCTCGGACGTTCGTTTACTGCTTAGCGCCCAAGCACCAATGTCACCGAAACTGGATATACTTATCGTCGGTGCAGGTCTGTCTGGCCTTGCCGCCTCGATACAATGCGCATTGTCTGGACACTCAGTTACGGTGCTCGAGAGTGCAAAAGAGCTCGCTGAAGTTGGCGCCGGTCTGCAGCTCACGCCAAACGCCACGCGCTTGTTCCAGACGTGGGGTGTCTACGACTCACTCAAGTCACTTGTTTGCGAGCCAAGATCTCTCACGGTGTACAACTACAAAGGAGAAATATTAGCAGATGAGACCGATTTCGACACCAATATTCGTCGCAAATATGGGGCGCCTTTCTCAGACTGCCATCGCGTGGACTTGCAGCAGGCACTTGTGAAGAGGGCAAGGGAGCTGGGCGTCACAGTGGTTCTGGATGCCCGAGTTACAGGCATAGACTTCGGAAACAAGGCTGGAGATCAGGCGAAAGTAATGACGGGTGACCGTGTGTATGACGCGGACCTGGTTGTGGGTGCGGATGGGCTTTGGTCCACCTGCCGTTCCACCATGTTAGGGAAACGAGACCCTCCGTTGCCTACCGGTGATCTGGCGTACCGAATTGTGTTGAAAATTGACCAAATCAAGAGCCAGAAGCTGAGGGACATGGTGCAAAACTTCGCGTGTAGATTCTGGGCGGGCCCGGATTCGCACGTGGTGGCATACAGCATGCGTGGCGGCAAGATGTATAACGTGGTGCTCCTGGTTCCTGACGACCTGGAGGAAGGCGTCGCAAGGACGGAAGGTGATCTCAATGAAATGAGGAAGTTCTTCAAGGGCTGGGATCCAGTGTAAGATGGACCGTTCTTGTGAAACGGCCGAGGCTTACTATTGGCAGGTTGACCGAGTTTCTCGAATGCGTTGACAAGGTAGACAAGTGGAAACTGATGCACCGGGAGGAGCTCCCGTCGTGGATCAACCCACAATCCAACTTGGTTCTCATAGGCGATTCGTGCCATCCCATGCTCCCGTACTTGGCGCAAGGTGCGAACTCTTCGATTGAAGATGGAGCTGTGCTGGGTTTGTTGCTTGGACCACACCACCTGACCGACAAGTCTAAGCTTCCAGAATCACTAAAGCTTTTTGAAAAACTACGAAAAGCAAGAGGTGAGGGCATTGTAAGGGAAACTTTCAAGCAGCGAAAGGACTTCCACATGCGCGATGGCCCAGAGCAAGAAGAGCGGGATAAGCTAATGCTAAGGCAATTAGGTCAAGAGCTACAAGGCTCGTTTCCAAGTCGCTGGACTTGCCCAGAAGTCCAGCCATGGCTGTACGGCTATGACGCCTTCAAGGAAGTGGAAACTGCGATCGCCAAGTAGAATGAGCGTTGACTGCTGTCTGGACAGTACTCTTAGCCGTAATGCGCACGTGGGATGGAACTCTCCAAGACCCTTGTCAGCCTCGGAACTTTCAATCGATTCTGTACTCTTATTGGTGGGCGGACGCTCGCTTGGACGTTTCTCAACGTTGGCCGTTGTGACGTTGATTGCTCTTGTCACACGAGGATCATGGTGAAACCCGCAATGCCAAGCATCCTCGGCTGCCGCAACTTCAACAAGGCTTGAGCGGACCCACATCTCCTATGCGCCCTGCAAAAGCAACATGACACCCCACAATCCCCTTAGAATTCAAGGACAACATGGACCCTGGTCGTCATATTTCCCTGGAGGTCCGCCTTCCTCCCGCTGATCTGAACAGCTAGACAAGGGTTGTTACTGCCAAGTAGGACTGTGCTCATGCAAAAGAACGACTTGACCAAAAGAAATTCTATACCTCAATGCCGTCCCTAGAGCCTACAAGCACGCACAAGTCGAAACAGTTTCATTTCCCCGAAGAAACAATGTCGTCTTGTTTCGAAACTTGCATGATCTTTCACTCTTTGGACGCCTGTCCCGTACTTTCGTGGAATGCGCATGAGGAAGATGCCGCAGATGCGGGTATATAAGAACATGCGCCAGCTGCAATAGGTCACCATCGCATCGCACCGTCGGCCTTCATCACTCGCTACCTTCGTCCTTCGTTGTGCTGTGCACTTCACTCGTTTACATACATCAACACTACTTTCTTTCAGCAAGCCGGACTTTCGCTTTCAATTCAAACAAGCCAACATGAAGTACAACACAGCATCAGTCATTGCTCTGGCCGGTGTAGCCAATGCTTTGCCTCGCCCTCAGTTTAGCCTGCCTGGCCTAGGCGGCGGCGACTCGAGTTCTGGCGGACTGGGCTCCCTACTGGGCGGACTCGGAGGCAGCTCTGGTGGCGGTCTTCCAAGTCTCCCACTCCCTACTGACCTTCTTGGAGGACTCGGAGGCGGCTCTGGCGGTCTTGGTGGTCTCCTTGGCGGCGGAGGATCTGGAGGAGGTCTTTCTAGCCTTCCGCTTCCTACTGGTCTTCTCGGGGGACTTGGAGGCGGCTCTGGAGGTCTTGGAGGTCTTCTTCCTGGAGGCTCTTCTAGTGGATCTTCAGGTAGCTCCTCGGGTTCGAGCGGCTCTTCAAACTCGAGCGGCTCTGCGGGGGGTTCTTCGAGCGGTTCCGGTGGCCTTCTTAGCGGTGGAGGTTTGTCAGGCGGCTCTGGTCTCGGCGGACTTCTCGGCGGAGGCTCTTCGGGCGGTTCGGGCCTCGGAGGACTACTCGGTGGTCTAGGAGGCTCATCGAACGTGGTGGTCACGGCTACCCCTACAGCGGGTGATGCTACTCCCACAAGCACCGGCTCTTCTGAAAACAGTGCTGGCGGAAACGCAAACAACGGCGCCAGCTGCGCGAGCGGCTCAGGTGGCTCCGAGAATGGAGTCAAGGGCGGCAAGTGCTGCACTGACATGACTGTCATCTTTGCTCGCGGTACCGGAGAGCCGGGTAACATGGGCATCATCTCTGGTCCCCCTATGGTGAAGGCCATCAGATCTAAGCTCGGTGCCGACAAGGTTACTGTCCAAGGTGTTGACTACGCAGCATCTGCTATGGTACGCAGTTCTCATAATCTGAGTGGGTCATCGAACTAACGCAACTACAGGGTAACGCCAACATGGGTGCAGACGGAGGAAAGGTCATGGCCGAGATGGTTCAGCAGGCTCTCAAGCAGTGCCCTGGCACAAAGATCATTGTATCTGGTTATTCCCAGGGTGGGATGGTGGTCCACAATGCGTTCCAAAACGGCGTCTCAGCTTCGAACGTTGCTGGTGCCATCATGTTCGGCGACCCATTCAAGCGCCAGGCCCTCCCTGGTCTGTCTGCCGACAAGGTCAAGCAGTTTTGTGGTACTTCCGATACCATCTGCGGTGGTGGAGGTGACGGTGGTGCTACCGGTAGCCATCTCAGCTATGGCAGCGTTGCAGACTCTGCAGCTTCCTTCGCCATTCAGGCTGCTGGTCTTGCTTAAAGGCAGGATCGATACATTACTTAGATAGGCTCCACGATGGGACAGACTGTGGGATCAGGTATCTGCGGATCACAAGTATATCTTCGATGAAACAATGCCATACACTTGCAGCACCTATGCATTTACTTAAGCTCCTCCATACCCAGAGACCAGTGACTTCATGATGCTTCGAGCACCGCTCTTGTAGCTACCACCAAACATCGCCCAATGGTTCAAGTGATGGTAGAGCTCGTACAGCTTCACTCGGTCCCCATACTCCTCGATAGGCTCTGTCTTCGGACAAAGCTCGTGATACTCCTTCAGAAAGCTTCCGCCAAAACCACCAAACATCTTCATAATCCCAAGTTCGAACTCACTATGAGCATAGCAAGCAGATGAGTCAAAAACGACATCCTCAGGCTCGCCCTTCTTATCGCCAATAAGGCCAACACTAGCGTTGCCACTCCACAGATCGCCGTGCACGACAACCGGCGTCACTCCCTTTCCATTGTTCAGGTGATCGTCGCCAATCAATCGAGGCACAACCTCTGACGCTATTGCCTCTACGAGATTGTGAAATTCCTTATCGTTGCCCTGGTTCTTCTCACCCTCCCGTAAAATGAAGCGCAGCCGGTTTTCGGCGTAGAACTCCGCCCAACTTTCCTTGAAGCTATTGTCTTGGGCCGTGTCACCACAGCATGTTGCCACTGGAAAGCCGAACATTGGCTTCTCGTAGCCTTCTGGTGTCGGTGCAGGCGTTGTGTGCAATTTTGCGAGCTTCTGTGCTAAGGAAGGTGCAGAGCCTTTTGACGACATGCGGCCGGTGAGGTGCAGAAAGTCTGTCACAAGGAAAGCCGTCTTTGGATTCGATTCAAATTTGCCATGGCCAAAGGATCTTGGGCATAGCGATGGCACGGCAGCATTAATGGCGTTCAATGATGCGTGTTCACCTTGACGTATATATCAGCTGACGTCTCCACTCCGGTGCAGACGATTGGGGGCGCACCTTCGAACATTGTCTCAGCTGCGCTTCCATTGCCAGTTTTCATGAAGAATGTCCTCTCTTCCCCGTTGTCGAGTCGCGACACAATCTTTGATGTGGATGCAGAGCTACAGCCTCCCCCGCCAGCAGACGAGACAGATGTAGAGTTGGCATCGAGTTCTAGGAGCTTCAAAATAGCGGAATCAAGCTTCATCGTTGCTTTTGTTGTATGCCTTCGGACGCGGGTGAGCATTTGAAGTTGTCAAGCGATAAGTGGTTTGCAGGATGATGTATTTCACATGACGTCATCCGCTGCAGGAGGGTTGCAATATCATATATATTTTGAATGACCGCCTTCAGCTTGGAGCATGTAAGCATATTACAAGACGCTCTTGAAGGTCCTCTCTCAATGCTCAAATGGCCCAATGCTAAATTCATCTTGACGACCCTTTTGATCGGGACATGTATCTCTGAATTCCCTCATCATTCGCTGGGTAGTATTATACATATTATTCTCTCAGGTTTGAATTGGCTCAAACTTGATCAAGCACGTGTTCTCCTATTCACTTCGGGTAAGCAACTGGAGATTGTTGGACAGTGATGAACCTACCTGTACCGCACGAAAGCGCTCTTCGTGGAAGATCTCGACGCGAGCAGTAATTGCCGGCGTAGTGTTCTCAAATCCAACCCCTATAGATGTTTTGTACCTCCGGTAAATTGTGGCGACGAGCGTTGTCATCTCTGCCATAGCAAGACTGTCCACCATCAGCTCTGCATTTCCACAAAGCAAAAATGCCGAAACTTACTGCATGCCTATACACATTCTACCACCGCTTGAGAACGCCCAGAACCATCGATTTAGTTCAACAGCAGACGGTCCAAGCCATCGCTCGGGATCAAAGGTGCCCGGGTCATCAAATCCTGCAGTGCTGCGGTGCAGTATCCACGGAGACATGCCAACGACTGTGTCGGGTGGTATGGTGTATCCTTCAACCACAGTCGGAACATTGGCTGAGCGGGGCTCAGTGCTCGGTAATGGCGCATATAGCCTCAGAGTTTCCTTGATCACAGCTTGCAGATATGTACACTGGTCAGCTGCAGCGCATCGGGGAATACCCTGCTCGTTCAGGGAAGTCTCAGGCATGGCGAGAACCTCGTCCTTAAGCTTTTCTTGGAACCTCTGGTTTTCCGCCAGAGATAGAGCCCAAACGAGGAACATGAGAGTATCGCTAGTGGTGTCAATGCCGGCCAAGAAATGGTCTGCGCACTCAGAGGCGACCTGCATGTCGTTCAGACCGCCTTCGCACTGCGACTCATGATGCTTCCACAAGTGAGCAAGGATAGAATGGTCCTTCTCTGAAGATGTCTCAGCTATCAGCATGATCAGAAGTCATGCAGATCGAAAGTCGGGCTGGGGAAGACCTTACCACGTGTTGCATCTTCTTGTTGCGATTTGAATTTGTAGAACGCATTCAAGGCATGCTTTCGAATTGCGGTGTAGGTAGTTGGCATTTGCATTGGGAGTATATTCTTCACAATTTCTTTCATAAGCCCTGTTCGTGAATAGAGCCACCTGGTTATCGCAGGAATGTGCACCCAACACCATGAGAGATTGCGACGTGAGGGATGCATGATATCCGAGATAAGCGCTCTATCCTCTTCTGATCCTAGCAGGGCAGATGTAGCTCCTGAATGGCCGTAAATGAAGTGGGTGATGTTATCCAAAGAGTAGTAATGAAGGGTCAGAAAGATGTCGCTAATGCCATTTGCCTCGCGACCGATGAGCTTGACGTATTGATGGGCCTTCTCTTCAATCGCTCTAGTAATTTGATCTTGAAGTAATCTAGACTTTGAGTAGGCATGAGATAGGATCTTTTTGCGCCTGCCATGGTCCTGTGAAGAATGAAATGTGAACAAGTTTTGTTCGCCATATACGTCGAACATACGATAGAAGGATGTCCTGCCGAATTGGCTGCCGGGCCCGTAGATTGTTTTCAGCGCACCTAGGTTGTTGAATGATATCTCATTTGGTCCGATGCGAACCGCTGGGCCGTATCTTAAGTGTAATTGAGCTATTGTTCGTGTGCGACGACTTCTTAAGTCCTCGAGAGCAAGACGCCATTTTGTGAGAGCAAAAGCTTTTGGGCCAGGCACTCGACTTAGTGGACTGGAAAATAAAGGATCAAGGATGAGAGTCTTGATGAGATACGAGATGATAACCGTGATGATAGAAATTAGGACAGCAGATGCCATCGTTTCGGCCTGCAACCAGCGCGAGAAATCCGTTTACGCGATCAGGCAACGGTATGTCTTTGTCAGGAGCACAGTAGAGTATTATACAACGCATTTGACAGATGTCGTGTCTCGGATGAACGATCAGTCCATGTCAAGTACAAGGCGTCACTAGTTGCATGGCAGCCCCATTTTTAGCGTCGGGTGAACTGGCGCTACTACCGTTTGGTAGAAAACACCCGCGAATGAGGTCCGAGCTAAAGGGCACAGCAAATCAGATGATGGCCTTAGATTGTGGAAGTAAGTAATGGTAAATCGTATGCTTTTGTCTTATCCAAGACTCTGATGGTTCGAATTAAGGGAACAGACTTCACGCTACACACTCTCGCATCCATAATTTCTTGAGGGCATCAGAAAGGTGGGCTGCGAGTACACACGACCACATACAGTGCAGAAAAAACCTCCGGCTCACTAATCAAAGAATTTATCACGAGCGCAAATTTCGGACTCTATGTTAATTGGATACTTGGGAACTGGCCAGTGGAGCTGATGAGTAGCGAGAACCAGACACACGCAACAAGGACAAATGGTGTTCCTATGAAGGCGGCCATCATACAAAGGATCGTGGCCCTATGATTTGAGTTTGGAGTATTGTTGAAGCCAAGAATAACACCAGGAGGTGGCTTAGCAGCTGACCCCTCCGCGAGCTCCTCGAGTCTCAAGATATACATTGATTCACTTGAAGAAGGAGAACCCTCGTCGCAGAATATCGTTATTCGTTTGCTGGTGAAGGCGCTCGGTGACGATATGCAATGCTCGCTAGTAAGAAGGCGCGATTATGGTAGTCAAGGGAGGTATACAGCAACGAAGAACGGACTGATCCGGCTGAGACTGGTCGGAATATTGTGCAGATGCGTTCTGCAAGATATAGTCATGAACAGATTGGCAACGAACATGTAACTACGGGCGACTGACGGGCTGCACAGTGTAAGATAGTTGAGTTAATTGCCTGTCAAGGTCCGGAATCACATTACATAGGGTTGACATGCTCACAGCTGCTTTGGTTTCCTTCCGAATCAATAGCTGGAACTTAAAAGGAAGAGGAGAATTGTGATGATCCCGGTCCACGTCTGCGCATGCTTCGATGTGCTTACTGCACATAATTAGGGTAAGCACGGGACAGTATGGCCTTCTTTCGGGTCAGTGTTTAAGCGCTGTGCAAAGCAGGCATGAGAGAGGTATATGTTCACGACAATGGCCATGAATTTCCGGGCGCGCGGAAAATGAAAATTTTGAAGAATTGCGTGTCGGTGATTGTAAGGACAGCGGAGCTGGCTACTATCCTTGTTTGATAGGACCACGTATTACAGTTCGGTATATGTATATGTGTCTGTATGTGTGGAGAGAAGAAGTCAAGATCTTCAAACTCGTGATCCGCAAATCTTCGCTGCCTGTCCCGCTCACACCTTGATCTGCTTCTTCTGCCACATGAGCAACGTTCCGATGATCTGCCCAGCAGCTAAACCGGCAAGAATGCGCATCTGCACATTATAACTATCAGAGAACTTCAGGAGAACTTGCTCGCGCAACTTGGGTGGGAAATTCGCAATGTTCTGTGCCGAGTTGAGCACTTCGGCTAACTGCAGCGATGTCAAGATCGGGGCAAGTCCTGAGCGTAGCATGCCGTGCATGACAGTGTTGACTATGGAGAGCCCAATTGCGCCTCCCATGACGCGGAATTGCGTGATGGCGCCCATTGCTACTGCATTGTCCTGCTCTGAAACGGAGAAGGGCGTCATGAGAGTTAAGAGCGAGATATTTGTGCCGCAGCCGAATCCTGGATGATGCTTCATTAGAATTTGATTTGAATTGATTACATGATGCGCAAATGATACATCGTACCTGCAATAACCTGGTATCCGTATTGAGCTTTGCTTATGGCTGTGGCTGTAGGCAGCGATCCAAGCAGCGAAAATCCAACGATCTGCAGGCAAGAAGCTCCTAGAATGAGGTAGATCGGCGGAACGCCCTTTTTCGCGATAACAGCTGTGATGATGGAGGAAATCGGGGCGGCGCCTGTGTACGCCATGACACGAACACCGGCTGCTATGGGCGACAAGCCATGCACGATCTGAAAACGCTGCGGAAGCTGGAAGACACCGGTAAACCAAACGGCACCTATTGATAATGCATTTCTGAGCGGCGTATCAACATTGTACATATCGTGAAGACGCTTCAAGAAGTACTTACATCGTCATACCAAGCCAGATTCTGCTGGTAAAGAAACGCCAGGGAAGCACCGGCTCAGTAACAGAGCGAGATAGCGTGATGTGGCGCTCCCAGAATGCGAAGGTAACCCACAGCACCGCGGATACACAAAGGAGGGTGATGACAAAAGCACTTCTCCAGCCATAATTCAAGCCGGCTTCTTCCAGGGCAGCGACCAGAGCCAGTGTAGCTACTATGAGCATAGCACTGCCAAAGAAGTCCACACGCGCGATGTTCTGCCTGGATACGAGCATCTTGAAGGTGCGGCGGGGCACGTTAGATTTGCCATGATTGGGGAAATTCCTGGGAATGCAGAAGACGACCACCACAAGCAATGGAATTGCTGGGGGTATGTTGAGCAAAAATACCCATCTCCAAGTTGTATTGTTCGCAATGGCTCCACCAACGATCGGACCGGCAATCATACTGGATGAGAAAACCAGGCTGATGAAAGAGGTGAGGGCAGCATATCTATCTTTAGGCACGAGTTCAAGGCAGATAATGGTAGATACGGAGAAGCACCCACCGCCCCCCATGCCCTGAAAGGCGCGGAAGACAATGAGCTGAGATATGTTCTGCGCGGCACCACATGCTGCTGAAAAGATGGTGAAGATGAACCAAACAATGCAGAAGAGAAGCTTGCGACCGAATATGTCGGACAGCTTAGCAAATATGATGAGGAAACTAACATAGCCAAGCAGGTACGCGGAAACAACCCAGGCGCTGTGGTCGAGGCCGCCCAGATCATTCGTGATTCTGATAAGGGCTGTAGTGACGACGGGTATCTCGAGATTGGTCAAGAAAAGCGAGATAGCTATACTGTAGTGATTGTAGCATCAGAATTACATCCTACTCATTGAAAGGGGTGGGAAAACATGACATATGTGCTGAACAGGTTGCGTGCTGTGACCACATGGGGCGCGGCAAGGTGTTTAGAACGTACGAGGCCACAACGAGGTGGAAGCGGATGCCTGTCAGATAATGCATCTCATGACGGTCAGCGTCCTCGGTATCGCCATTTGGCGAAGACACCGTTCCCAAGTCAATCTGATCGCTCTCGACTCTGATTTGGACCATGTCGTTGTATATCGTTCTCCAGCGAGGTGAATTGCTTGGGAGGAGTGCTGGATATTGGCTTGATGTTTGGACACGGTACGCAAGCGCGGAGCTGCCATTTTGTTTGCTTTATCAGATCGAGAGTAAGCAATTTCCGTATCGGGGATCCTTACTCTGTCAGCGTTACATGGCAGGGTTACACGGCAAAAGCCGAACACCAAAGTGTTGACACCTCGAGGCCAATAAATTCGGCTTTGATAAACGATTAAAACACCGAAATACCGGGATGCCGAGAATATACCAAACGTCTGATTTTTTGGGGTTCAACCTCTACGAATGATGTTTTCCCGATGCTACAACAGGCTTAGACGATCTAGGAGCTGATGAAGACGTCGTTCGAGATGTTTCGATGCCTATGCCCTGTAAGGTTGTACGATATACCGTCAAAATGCGCTATCATCTGAGAACCTAGTAAGCGGTGGCAGTGACCCTGATAGATGCTGTCTCATGTAAGCAAACTCAGGCACGAAGTCAGTGCTCTGACCGCTTAAATTGACAGGTCCCGTCGCCTGCGAGCTTTCTTCCGGTAGCCAGATTGGAATCAGCTCAAAGCAGAACGGCGCCGCTATCTCTCGCATTTGCATCAGTCGTGACTTTCAGGCTACAACGTCCACGGCTTGTTGATTTCATTGGCAACGGGCGTTTTGGACACGGCAATCCCTACTTCGTTGGACGCAAAGAGCCTTTTGGAGCTAATGGCTCATAGGAATCCGACGTAAGGTTGCCGAACACATAACACATCGATGATGAGAATAGCTTAGTCGAAATTATTACTAGTGGCAACAAAGTAGTGAGGTTGATCTGAGAGTTACGATGAAAGGAGGGGAAAAGTTTGGGGTTCGTAGGATGCGAGCACCAGACAGAAACGGATGCAGATCTCCGACTATCATTTCCCGTCTACCATTTCCCGCCTACAAGAATCACTTCTGCTTCTGATTTGTCTGCATACTAAGCAAGTTCTATCACTTGCAATCGTTCTTTGCTCTGAACAACGGCTTCTCCACCCATAATGCCATGAACATAGACATTGGAGATAAGGTGAAACCGCCGACTCTTCGGCTTTAGCCCCTCTGAAGGCAATTCGTCTTGAGATCTGATTGCAAACGGTACACGTCCGCCGCCAAAAACGCATACCTCATCTCCTAGTTGAATATCCGAGGAGCCAATGCCCAGGTAGCCACTTGTGGTGATGAAAAATCTATGGTTGGGTACCAAGCCATGAAGGGATAGTGTCAGCCGGCTATGCATACCATTTTTGACGTAGCCCTCGAAGTACTCAGCGCGGTAGTCCTTGGGCGACCCTTGCGGCATCTCCCCCATAATTTGATTGCCGAGCATTGTTCTCCAGAAGGCATCATACAATGTTCCACCGCCGACGTAATCATCCCTGCCACAGGATGCTTGGTACTCTTCCATAATGCAACGAGAATGTATAATACTCTCTCTGAGTTTCTTGTCGTCAATCTCTTCTTCTACGCTCACATGGTACACTTGGCCGATCTTCTGCACGCAGTCGATCAAGATGCCGGATAAGAAGAGAGTCTTTTCATCTTCCGAAATTTCGAGGCGCAGATCCAGCTCCTTTGAGGCTGTCCAACGAAAGTAACGGTGAGAGTGGTGCCACCACATTGTTTGTCGCTTACCGATGGCGCTGGAACTCGCGAAGTCAATCGCCCACGTTGGTAAATTGGGAGTCATATGCGGCAGTTCCCGTGCGCCAATTAATGACCTGAGGTCGTTCTCGAGCCTTATCAGATCAACTGTAACACGTGAGAACAACGTCGCTGACTTGACGCTGTAGGTGAGGTCTCGAAGTGCGGGGCTATTGGATAGACTGGTCGAAGGGAACAATCCAAGGAAGCTGTACACTTTGTCTCGTGGATCTGTAGCCTTTCTATATCTCCACCGCATCAGTGTGTTAAGCGGAGGCTCCCCATTTCGCGCAATGCTCAATCCACGTACGGGGTATAGAAAATTGCTCGTCAGCTGTTCATACTCAGCTTTGACTACATCGCTAGAGATCTCACAGACCCATCCCCGGCACAGTCTTCTTGCTGCAAGTTCGACCGTCTCCAAGGGCACACAGAGTGGTCCCCAGTGCAAAGTTGCTTCGGCCGGCAGCGATGCTTCTTGCAGTGTCCACACGCGTGACCACCAAGGATTGCCACCCATGATCAGCGCTTCAAAGGCCTTGCGAGCTTTTTTGCCGCTGACATCGTTGGCAAGAAAGGTACGGATTTTGGGATCGACCTCGCTGAGATCATAACGTCCGTATGCCATAGTATGGATGAACGCCATCGCGACTTCAGCGTCAAGCTTTGAAAATCCCTTGTCACTGGGTATACCTCCCAGCCAGACCACGCACTGCGAGCATTTCTTGTATATCGTCCGCATAAGGCTGACCTGGTGCGACTTCTCGTCATCGTTGGTTTGATCAATACAGACTTGGTCAATCCACAAAGTCCGCTTCTCAAGCGGGTATCGAAGATGTTCAAACGCAGTGTAAAGCATCCGCGTTACTTCGACACTGTACCCAGAGATTTGTACGGTGCGTTTGGCGTGCTCATCTCCCCAGACGTAGGACAGTGCTTCGAAGCTACGGCCACCGTCCAGGGTTATAATGCGACATTCGAAAATGATCGGGTCGAGACCGCATCCAGGTAGGAGATCGACGATACGAATTTCATTGTCGTAGACGGGAAAAGCTTGCTGAAGTCTCGAGGTAGTGGGATGCAGTACTTGATCCATACCGAGCCTCGAAGTTGTTCATGTGCAAATCAGAAACTCCGAGGAGCATGCGAAGTGTGGGCTCGTAAAGGGATCGTTGACACTACAGGTTGAAAGCAGGAAGAGTCCCCATTGAATACAATACGACGTGGGAGTCGAGTACACGATTGCGAGTGCTGGACACGAATGGGCATGCGCGTGAGACGCGCTCACTGGACAGGAGCGGGGTCGTGTTCAGCTCGCGATAAGAGACACCCTACCGAAACGCGCAGGTTCCTCAACAATCGGCAATATCAAGCGATATTAAATCCTACCAGGGAGTATGAAGCTCTGTGCCTTAGCTTGGGCGGAGCCGGGAAGCAGAAGATGCATCAAAAAAACAAAAACATACAACAGCGGGTATTCGCTAGTGGTCACCCACCTAACTACTAATCCGCCGGTACGTTGCTTAAATAGGGCTGAGCGAACGGGAAGCCTTGTTTTCAACGTCCTATGGTCGTATGTGACATGAGGGAGAAAAGAAATTGTATCTCAATCAGTTTCGACTATCGGCAAGCGTTATCGCGTCCTATTCGATACAGGTCCCCAGTCGCTCACTTTTTAAATTGAAGTACGAGGCTGAATCTGTGTGACGTTTGACATTCTATGCATATTACGTTTATGTGTAAGCCTCGAAAGGGTGCAGCATCCCGGCACTGGTAGTGACTGTCGTCGCGTGAAGGTACTTCCTCCCACTTATGCGCAGCATATTGGTACGTGAAGCTTTGTGAAAGACATCTTCGATGTGATATATAATGTCAAATTAGTCAGCTTAGGGGTAGGGATCCGCGGGGCGGGAGACCGAGCCCTCATCTTTGAGTTTATCAAATGCCATTTATTCGAGCATCATGCATTCGCCCACACCGGTCGCATCGTCATAATTCATTGCAAACAAGTCTGACATACAATGCATTGTATAGAATGGGGCCTGAGCTGCCGCGATTGCAGAGTCACTGTAAGCTCATTCACCGACATACACGAATTTAAAATGATGCAACCCATGGATTATAAGAAAGGTCGATATATAGTAGAGGTTATCAACCTCGATGAGCCTTTCTTTTCTTTCCGTCAGGCTTGTTATCAGAGATCAGAATTCCAATACTAAGCAAGCGCCATGCCAAATATGCTGTTTGATTGTTTTTGCATCTCTACTATTGACTCTCCTTGGGTTCCAAAACTTTCTTAGTTCCCACGAGGTTGTGCATACTCGAGCAGCTCTTCATCCTGTGCGAGCCGAACATGGCAGCTTTTCTCCAAGCAAACGCACACCTCGATCCCCTCGTCAACTGCGTTCTCCTTGACGTCCGCTCTACTTGGATACACAAAAACATAGCCCTCATATGGAGGATCAGGAGAGCGAACGGCTCTTACAATGCCAAACCCGAAGTCGTGCTGCTGATACGCATTCATGGCTTGCCAACTTGTTGCAGTCATATCCATGCCTAAGAACGCATCCACGTTGATGTTGATCCATCGCCTGTCCTCTAACCCGGCGACCCACTCAGGCAACTCAGCAGCGTACTGCGGCGTGATTGTCTTGATCGAATTGCGCACCCTCTGCGCAAGCTCAGGAAGATTGTCATCGGCAATGAGATCGGAGATCTTCATGGGCTCCGTACGGGCAAGCCCAACGGCGTTGCCAATGTATGTTTCAGGCAAAGGAGGGTCGAAGGCCTTTCTCATATTCACCGCGTGTACAAGAACAACCTCCTTGTTCAAGTCAGGTTGTAGAAACTTGAGCTTGGACCGTGTAATGGTTTTCCAGAGGATCGACGTGATCGCGTCGTATGTCGATATCCAATCGACTCCTGTTCGCGACGTTGCTTTAGTTTTCAACTCCTCCATCTTGCTCTTGGGAAAATGCCACGTTCCCAAGGTGATTTCCGGCATCTTGAAGTCTGCAGGTGGTAGAAGAGCTGGCCCGCCACCATACCTGAGGACAGGAATCTTCTGGTCGATTTGCTTCCACCTTACAGCGTCGGGCTTTTTGGCGCTGAGGCGCGATCGATCTGAGCTGCCTCCTGGGACGGTATGGAAGGGTAATCCCTTCGACACAGCCGCTGAGTTCTTCGCCCACATGGTCAAGAATCTGTCGCAACCTGGGCCGTCGGAACAATTGTGGTGAACAGCAACACCTAAGATAAGTCCCCCTTTGATGAAATTAATCTGGAATGTGGATATGGCGGGACAATCTTCCTGGTCATCTTCGGGTGGAGAGTAGAACACTTTCTCGGTCACAGCCTTTGGCATGAGTTTGTGCCATTTGAGCGACGCGACGGGAAAGTCGGACTTCTCAAGCTCCTCATAAGACGAGAAGCTCTCTTCGATGTCTTGAACTGATAGCCCAACAGTGCTATCCCGCTTCTTGGTAGCCCACAGTTGCCCATTCTTCGGGTCCATTTTCAGGGCACCGGCGAGAATAGGGAACTGGCTCAGAGTATATTCCAGTCCTTTGACCATGCTTTCAACTATCTTGGGCTTTTCGGACGTCGGCTCAAGTTTGAAAACTTCCACTATCTGAACATAGATATTCGGCATTGTATGATCCACGTCAGAGATAGCAAATTGTTCTTCCACAGGGCCGTTCTCCCACCCAATGGGGTGAACCTGCATCTCTGTGGTCGACATTCTTGTTGCGCAGGCGCTGCGTCGAGATATCTTCAAGGAATTGTGAAGTTGTACAAAAACAAAGTAAGAACGCAGGCTTAAGGCCAACATACAGGACGATCAGAACCATATATACCCAGCATCTTCGGTGGACCAACCGAATTGGGAATTACCCACATGAACTCCAACACTGACTCGTGCGCCCAGCACAACGTGGTTTGTAGGATAGGACTGCTCGTCCGCTATCTGGCTCCTTTCCCCCTTAGTCATTTTGCGCGAGTCTATTGCGACTACTACTCTTATAGTGCTGACGAGTTGCAGTGGTAGTGCACCTTACCAGCTAAGAAGAGATACTAAGCAGTATGCAGGATTGAGTAGGGATCATTGAGGCTGGTTTTCTAATTGGTGAGTACTGAGAAAATGTGGAGTCTTGAGCAGGTAGCAAGATTGCTTATTCGCGGTGTTCAATACTTAAACCTTTTAGTCTGGATCCTTCAAAAGTACTCGGTGAGACGTTGGACCTGGCTAGGTTCAGTAAGCTGATATCTAGAGCCTTACATGATGTGTGGGGCGAGGTATCGCTTTATCATTATTGGACGGATCCGGTGCCGCCCTCTGCATATTCCTAGAGGCATATGGCTGGGTGCCTGAATTTCGCCTGTAAGATTGTGCGAAGCGAATTCAATTCTTCCAGCTTACCACGCCATTCAGATGCATCGTCTGACCAGCGGAGGCGATCCTTTCGCATTGAGAGTGGATGAGGTTCTTCTGACGTCGTGAGTGACAATATTCACGAGTCGGGCCTGTCGTTTCACGCCGACAGAGTAGCCCAACCTTTGTTCAAGATTGGATGAGATGGTACTTGCGTTGCGCATGGAGTGTCGGTCTTTTCAAGTTGCGTGGACCTGAATGCTATCCTTTTAAGTGTGGGCTCGTGATTTGCTGGCATGGTAAATGGCAAATCGAAAAAGTAAACTCGTTTCAACATAGTAGGGTCGAATGTATACACTCAATTAATATCGTTTTACAAAGCCAAGCAGGAACCGTTCTGCTTGTACTCCATGGGGGCGTTCCGATATGGAGAGCAGCGGTGGTTCCCATCAGCGTCAGTCATTGTTTTTCAAAACCATCAGTTCTTCACCATGCTACTGCATAGAATCCGAATCCTTGACATCAATACAATCGCTCTAGGGTAAACAAATACTCAATCGAGAAGCATTCATCTGTAGCTACGATGAAGACACTGCAGCCGATATGGCTTCGACGCCTTGCTCATTTCCGGTTCGTGGTAGCGACTTCCTATGGAGGGCTGTGATTACGACACAACACGAATACTGGCAAGAACATGTCAGGCCAATATCCCAGGCTGGTAAGAGGCCCCGAGAAGACAAACGTGACAGAGAATGTCATCCCCCGTTGCGATATGCAGTTGTACAACGCTCTTCAGCGACCATTTCTCAACCCCGGCGCTAGTGCAAACGACATCGCCGCCGATTGGCCGCCGCGCTCTCAACTCCGGAACTATCGCCCCAGAGCGTACTTACACCCAGCTTGAGACGACTGTATAAAGCAGCACCAACTACAATCCCTCCGGATCGAGCAAAACAGAAGTTTCAAGATCTCAAGGCTTTTACAATGGCGACCAGCGCACCAGAGCTCTCACAGCAGCCACCATCCACACCTCATCCTCCATCGCTACCAGAACCGTCATCTCAGTCAGACGAACCGTACAGTATATTCGACAAACGACAGAAAGTCGTAATCGTCGCTCTCGCTTCCACAGCCGCTACCTGTCCGTTCGCCACTCCGCCTTTTCTCCCCCCAAGCTAACCTGCCCAGTCTCCGGCTTTGCGTCCAACATCTACTTCCCCGCACTCCCCTCCATCGCGCGCTCCCTCAATGTTTCCATCGAGAAAGTCAATCTCACCGTCACCTCTTACCTCATCTTCCAGGGCCTAGCGCCCAGTCTCTGGGGTCCCATATCGGACGTCAAAGGCCGGCGGGTCGCTTACATCTGCACATTCGTCGTCTTGCTGGGTGCATGCATCGGCCTGGGGTTGTCGAGGAACTATGCTGCGCTAGTGGTGCTACGCTGTGTTCAGAGCACGGGAAGTGCGTCGACTATTGCGATTGGGGCTGGAGTGATTGGGGATGTGACTACGAGGGCGGAAAGGGGAGGGTATATGGGGGTCTTCCAGGCGGGGCTGTTGGCGCCTGTAGCTGTAGGGCCGGTGATTGGGGGCGCGGTGTCTGGAGCGTTGGGGTGGAGGGCGGTATTCTGGGTGTTGGCGGTGTATGCGGGGGTGTTCTTGGGGGTTTTGCTGCTGGTGTTGCCGGAGACGGGGAGGGTGGTCGTGGGGAATGGAGGGTGGATGTCTGAGGGATGGGTGGCTAGGTATCCGCTGTCGGTCTATCAGAGGTGTACGAGAGTTGGGTTTGAGCGGCGGAAGGGGAGACCGCCAGGGATAAAGCCTAGCGTGGATATGCTGGGTCCGTTGCGCATTCTTGCGTGTAGGTACGCGGCGCCTGTTGTCGTGTTTCTGGCTGTCTACTACGCAGTGTGGCAGATGAGCATCACTGCCATGTCGACGCTGTTCGAAGAGCGCTATGGCCTCAGCGAGACGCAGATCGGCCTTACCTTCATCGCGAATGGCGTTGGTTCCATCATCGGCACTCTCTCGACCGGAAAGATCCTCGACCGGGACTACAAACGCGTCCAACGCGCCTTCGAAGCACAGCGCCTCAGTTCAAACCAGCAGGGAGACGATTCTCACACCGCATTTCCCATTGAAAAAGCACGGCTGAGACTTGTCCCCATACTATCGCTCATTCAATGCGCGTCGATCCTGCTCTTTGGCTGGACTATTGCGTATCCGGCCCGCATCCACATCGCCGTTCCCATCATCTCCACATTTGTCACGGGCTGGACGGCGGTTTCGACTCAGTCAGTGGTCATGACGTATCTTGTTGATGTCTTCCCCGGGCGCAGCGCGGCTGCAAGTGCCAGCTTGAATCTTGCGAGATGCTTGTTTGCGGCTGGGGGGACCAGCTTTATCATGCCTATGGTGAATGGGGTTGGAGTGGGCTGGGCGTTCACAATCTGCACGTTGGTGCAGGTGGTGGCGTTGCTGGGGTTAGCGGTGCAGTGGAGATTCGCGGGCCGGTGGAGGATGGCTGATGAGGCGAAAGCGAGGAGTGAGGAGGCGGAGGAGAGGAAGTAGGTAGAAGCACGTGCTCAGCATACATTCAGGAGGAGACCCTGGCAGATGATGCCTAAGGGCAAAGGCAAAAACAAATGCTTTTTTTTTCGTGATAGAAGGACCATGCTCGGGACCTTGGTGATAGTCGGTTGTAACAAATCAACCGCGCATCTTGCTCGCCCCTCATTGGCACTGGTTTGATGGTGGTCGTCTGATGCCGCCCATCTTGGAAACCTGGCGGTCGCGCAACCTGACGGCGCTCAGCCTTGCCCCACCTTCGCAACTCTCCGCCGGTGCTCGCATCGCGGCTATCACATCACGCGCATAACACACGCTCGCAGTCGCAGTCGTAGCGCAACTTGCACTCGCCCGACCCCGCGCCCACGATGCAGTCGATACCCGATGCGCGCCAGCAGTCCTTCGAGGAGCTGTACGGGCCGCCTGAGAACTTTCTCGAAATTGAGGTATGCTTTGCCTGACACCATAGCGGGGCTCCACCGCTGGGAGAGACATAGAGAGACAGTTGCTAACGAGATCGCGTGCGCAGGTTCGCAACCCGATGACACATGGTACGACTTCAGTACATACGCAAATACATGCATATACACATATCTACACACATCTATCGCTTTATATGAACACGCGCGCAAGTCGCAACACGGCGCACATCCACCACCCACACCTCCACCACCCCATCCACATCCAAGACCACTCACCTCTCTCATGTCCTCTACTAACCGGTCTGCCCCCCAGGTGTCGGCCGCGGCATGTACACGACGTACGAGATCGTAATGCGTACCAACATCCCGGCCTTCAAGCTGAAGTCCTCCACCGTGCGCCGCCGCTACAACGAATTCGAAGCCTTCCGCGACATTCTCGAGCGCGAGTCCGCGCGTGTCACTATTCCCCCGCTGCCGGGCAAAGTGCTTACGAACCGATTCAGCGACGATGTGATTGAGCATCGGCGCGAGGGGCTGCAGCGGTTTTTGCAGATTGTCGTCGGCCACCCATTGTTGCAGACCGGGAGTAAGGTGCTTGCGGCTTTTGTGCAGGGTGAGTGATAACCATTCTTTGGATAAAGGGAGAGAATTGCGGTTTTGGACGCTGGTGGTCGAGCAAGGCTGACGAGTGGACAGATCCGAATTGGGACAGGCATGCGTGGTAGAGTGGTGTAGTGACAGACCGTGAGGGAGAAGGAACATGGCTAGAGACGTGGCACGTTGAACAACAGAGAGCAGAGGAGAGGTATTGCAGAGGGTTTGATGCTTTGCGGCATTTCTGCGTTCTGGAGCGATAGGGCGTTTGATGGACTTCTACAAAATATATTCTGTTTTACCCCATGCGCCTGCTGCTTCCAATTCTTTTTGAACCTTGCAACATGCGCTCCAGCACGTCTTGCTCTGATCACTCCCTTGCTGCGCAAATATCGCCTTCCTACATAACCTGCCCCAAACTTCCCCACGTGGAGTTGAGATGGGTTAGATCGCTGTCTGATATTTGACATCATCGGCACCTTCCCCGTACGGTCCAGCGCTAGCGGGCTGCGAACGCAAAACTTTCCCGACTTCCCAACGCCCCTGCATAATCACCTGCGAACCACTCTTGTATACATATACGAATCAGCCGTATATATCTTGTAAATATGGGCATGCCATCGCAGCCGGCGTCCAACGCCATCATCTATTTGACTCTTGGCGCATTCTTGTACGTGGTCCCACCCACCGTACCGTTCCACGGTCGCACGACTCGGGGTCTTGTCTCCACACTTGGTTGGACGATGCTAACCAAGCTCCAGGGTCCTGGGATGTGGAATCGCATGGCGGTTGCGACACCAGTCGAAGACTGAGTGGCTGTCGAGTAACCGCACACAGAAGGGTAAACACGCTCACTTCATTAGCGTTAGAGGGATTGGCCTCGATGCTACCACCACCACGACCTGTCTATGAATGAAGCAAAGCTGACACTGCGCAGGCGTACCGCTCGCTCTCAACTTCATCGCCTCTGGTGAGTGCATCAAAGCGCGTCTAGCGTGAAGAGCAGCGGCAGTATCGATTCGGCAACATGAAATCACCTGATCGAGGTGTATTCACATTCAACATCATCCGCTCCACGAGCGCAAACCACCAGTCAAGTCTTTAGGTTCGTATTTGAGATCTCTCACAGAGGCTGCTCCTGCGACTGCTGCAGAAGGCAAGACAGGAGCAGTCTTTGTGCGGCTACACTGCGGGCGCTGATCCTCAGCCACGATATCCGTCGTGGCCGAGGTGAAGCTGAGAAGTACCGTCAGAACTCGATCAAGATAATACTTGCGTGAGGAACGTGCTGCCGCTACTCCCCTGTTCCCCCCTCATTTTGTTATTGGAAGCTGACCTAGGTATCTCGAATGTGTAGCACTTGGATCTGGTATTCTTTTCACATACCCGCAAATCGCGACTATTGCTGGTGTCCAAGGCCTTCTGGTCTACGCACTTTCATCAGCGCTCCCACTGCTGATCTTTGGTGCTCTTGGTCCAATCATCCGCCGCAAGTGTCCCGAAGGATTCGTCTTGACGGAGTGGACACGCCAGCGCTATGGCACTGTTGCAGGTCTCTTCTTGACTGTGTGCACGCTCATCACTATATTCTTATACATGGTGGCCGAGCTGTCTGCGCTACAGCAGATTGTTACGCTGCTCACAGGTCTCAACGGGCCCCCTGTCGTTATCGTTGAGTGTGCAGTCACCACGATCTACACCTCGCTCGGAGGTTTCAAGGTGTCTTTCGTCACCGACAACATCCAGGGAGCCATGGTCATAGGCCTGATCATTCTTGGCGTAATCTCGATCGGTGTGGAGACGGACATCCAACGTCCGCTCATCGAGGAGTCTGGATACCTCAAATCTTCCCTGCTCGGCTGGCAACTGCTGTACATTCTCCCCGTCGCCATTCTGACAAACGACTTCTTCTTGTCCGGCTTTTGGATGCGCACCTTCGCCTCTCGCACCGACAAGGACCTGTGGATCGGTGTCTCGCTTGCCACCGTTGGCATCCTTGTTATTCTCACCCTCCTTGGTGTCGCCGGCCTCCTCGCCGCCTGGAGCGGTGCATGGGACATGAGCGACGTTGATAACGGATCCATCGTTTTCTTTCTGCTACTCGAGAAGCTGCCCAATTGGGTGGTCGGCGTGGTCCTTGTCATGACCATCTCGCTCTCCTGTGCCGCCTTTGATTCGTTCCAAAGCTCCATGATCTCCACCGGTAGCAACGACTTCTTCCGCAACAAGCTCAACATCTGGGTCATCCGCGCGTGCGTTGTGGCCATTATCTTCCCTGTGGTTGTTGTCGCTCTGCGCAGCCCGGACATCCTCCAGATCTTCCTGATTAGCGACCTCGTCAGCGCGGCGGTGGTGCCTTGTCTTGTTGTCGGTCTGAGCGATCGCTTCTACTGGTACCGTGGGTTCGACTTTGTCATCGGCGGTCTTGGAGGCATCTTCAGTATCTATCTATTCGGCCTGGTGTACTACAAGGGTGACAATACACTCGCAAGCAAATTGCTCTTGCTGGAAGGAGGACTGTACGCTAATGACTGGAGCGCTTTTGGTACGTTTTTCTCTGCTCTCATCCACTACTATGCATGTCCAGGTTTCTTGTATCTGAAGAATACTGTTTACTGACCTTCCTGTCCAGGTGCCTTTGTCGCCGCTCCCTTTGGTGGCCTCCTCTGGGCCGCCGCTGCTTGCGCCCTGCGCATTTCGACTTTGTGGGTATGGGCTCGTGTACGCGGTACCCGCTTTGATGCACTCGACCGCCCTGTGCCGAGGCAGACGAGCAGACCTGGTGCTTTTGATGCGGATGAGAATGAGAATGCGTCCGTGTTGGAGACCAGTGTCGAGACGGGAAAGAATGGGCGGTTCTTCTAAGTCAAACAGGGGAGAGATGAACGGACGGGGTAAAGGGTGAGAGTTGGAGATAGATGGAGAGATGGAGACAATGCGGTATAGTCGGGTGGAGGCGTGGGTGCAAGAGGGGGTGGTGTCAGAAGCACAGACGGAGTGTAGGCCGATGGCCGAGGGGTATAAGTACGCAGTTGAACGATGTAGAACTCAAGACCTTCATTTGTTCCACATTCGTCACTCATCTCCTCAGCTGCGTTACAAACACAGCACATTCCATGGTCTCAGCTCCCACTGGTGACGGAAATAACTGGTGACGCGTTTCACAAAATCTTCTTTTGAGCAACCATTCATGGATACGTGCCCAACCTCACGTGACTGGTTTTATCTGGATGTCCCCCCCAAACGTCAACACCGACAAATTTTCCCAGAAACCGCAGCGTGCACGGCCCTTACTCGTCTCCCATTTACGCACGAGTAGGCATGTAAAATCCAGGTAAGCATATAAGCTACCTATGTCGAGTTAAGCAAGTCAGGATAGATTGCCGTGGGATACCTTCTGAAATTCCGCTTTTAACGCAGGTTTTCTTACAGATATGTATCAGGCTTATTTTTTGCAGGTTTTTGGTTTGACTTTGGGGCGAAATCTTCGGGTCTTGGCGGGGTGAGGGGGTGGGGAAGGATGAGATCGCATGTTTGATGATGGGGAGGGGGGGGGGGGGCTAAGGGGATCCTTGGAGGGGTTGTGCAATCCCTGGCTTATGATGGAAGGAAGATGGTAGACTAGTTGCTCCGGAGGTGAGCATAGAATTGCCTGACGTGGATAGGGTATGTCTAGCAAACGCACATCGGACTGGATTGGCGATTCTCAGCGCAGTAGTGGTGGTTCGATTGATAAAGGTAAAGCAGGTTTGGGCTGTGTGTGTAGTCAGTGTGTTCATGGTTGAATTTGCGTTGCTCACTTGCTAGATATGCTACGTCTTCTCTGCTGAATGGGAGAGAGATAGAAGCTGATTGATAGACTAAGGAGCCTAGACAGTATATAACAGACCGATAACAGGACCCCTGAGTCACCTGAGATTTATTCCACACATGCTCTAGATGCTCTAGACTAAGATCCCAATGCAAATGCGTATGCAGATTGTCAACCCAGATCACCAGATCAGATGACTATACAATATCAATCCATTGGAATGTCCATGGGTAATATGGTTCCGGAACGACAGACAGTCCTCTTCTCTCGTAAGAATCTCCTTCTTTCTCGACCAGGAGTACCACGAAGTATGCCTTGGGAGGAGTTACAGATGAATCCCAGCCTGTGCCGACTCTCACAAGCTTGTAGCTGCCAGATGAGCTCAGTGTACCAGCATCAGGGAATATTCCTAGATCCCGCTGGTTTCGTGGAGGTAGCCGTGCAACACCAAATCTATCTATGGAGCGCCTGTCGAAGGGATGATGCATCTTGTAAAAGATATGATCTGTCCAGGTCTGATTGTTCTGCGACATGAAACCGCGATGTTGAGCCAGCTTCACTTCTGTGGCCAATGTGTAGAGCGTGAGGGTACAGATGTTACTGTCTGTTGTGGATTTCTTTGGTGTCTCGCCACGGGTTCTTTCAAGGTCTGTTATCGGCCAAGCTATAACTCTGTTATTGTCTTGGACACTCCACTGGAAGTCATCCTCCATTACTAGACCATGCTCCTTTGGCTCGAATCTGGCTTCTTTAGTCAGCCTACCGTACGATGTATCGTAGAGAGTGACCCTCACCTGGGGAGAAAAGCCACCGTTCAGATTCACCCCTGATCCAACAAGGGTTCTCCCTGATCCGGCGAGGCTCACCAATCCCCCAGCTATCGTCGATCAAATACTCTACCCCACCGTTCCATCCAGTCCAAGACCAGCTTGGAAACTTGTGTGAAGTCACTATTTTGCCGGATGCTGACTCTACGCACCGTCTGCGTAAAGCAGTAGCCCGACTGGGTATCCATAAGAGTGCTTTTGCTAAGCTTCCGTTGGATTGACTACCATGTCTGAGCAGACCATGTAGCTTGACATCCGCATACAGTGTCTGATCTTTGCTGAAATTACTGAGAATCCCTGAGAAAGCTCTGATTATATCTCCAGGGTTTGTGAGGGTCCGTTGAGAGAATCCGTTTACTAGATAAGCATAGTCGTTGAAGTTCCAGTCACGAGGATTCACCGCTGGCCAACAGATCGCTCCAGCAGCTAGACGAAGCCCAGGGCTTGCCCACCTGGTCCATGCTTCGTTCCACGGAGATACGCTTCGATAAGCGGTCATTTTCCTCGATTCTAGCACGTATCCTTCACGCCACTCGCTGTAACGTCCCCATTTAAATCCCCCAAAAGTATGCCACCCCCCTGCTAATGACATGGAAGGCGTGTGATGATCACAGGAGTAGAAGACCTCTTCTTTTGTGAAATATAAACAGCAAGCAGACAATGCATCCTCTTGGAAAGTCCAACCCCGAGAACGCCAAGACGTATATCTCAGAAGCTCCTGCAGTTCTGGTCTTGCTATCACAAGGGTGATGTCACCACCTGTGGTTGGAATGGTCCATTGATTTTCATAGGAGCGAGTGCCACTGCGCAAGCCGTGCAACGGGCTCTCCGCGTGGGTTCCCCCAGCGGCTACAAGAGTGAAAGATGCACCTTTGTAGACGACGTGCATCATGTCTATCAGGAGCTGCTTCTGCGACTGATCGTTTTGACTCACACAAAGCAGATCGACCCATAGATACCTCCAACCCAGACGTTGTAGTAGAAGGCTGGCATCCTGGACAGTCACCGGCAATCTTGAGAACTGTACGTTTCGTTCTTCTTCGGCGGATTGACAAGGCTCGGTTCCATCAAAAAGGTCTTCCCACCACCCTTTAGGATTTGCCTGCTGTCGCGTACGCAAAGCATCTCCCCATACGTATGAAAGCGCCACGTACTTCACGTGGTTAGGTGGCTGTACAAGTCGGGATTTCACAACGTCATAAAGTCGAAACTGTTTTGTGGCTCGTAGTTGCGTTTGCAGATCGATTCTGTCAGTAGGATGACAATGGTCGTTCTCACAGCGCTTGATCCAAGCTCGAATAAGACCCGGATTGAGCTCTGCAGGTATAAGTCGCCGTCGCAAGACCTGATAATTATTTTGCTGCAGGTTTTCAGGGAAGTAGTCATGTGGCTCGATCAGCACTGAGTCAAGCTCACAAATTGTCAAACATTTGGCCCTGTCCCAGTGTCTTCTATCTTCAGGCATCCAAGTCATGCCCAATGCGGGTCGATATCGAAGTTTGGCACTCTGTCTGATGGAATGTTCCGAGCCACGTCCATCGTCGTAACGAGCCCAAAACGTCGTCTTGACCCACACATCGATCAAAGTCCGATCGGCCGCTTCCCAAGAGCTGCCAAACTCTGGCGATTTGTCATGTATGGCGTGAACGACAAGACGACAAAATGAGCAGCTGTCATTTTGCATGATACTTGAAAGCTTCCCAAGCCAAAATGCCTTCAGGTCCGAACTGAAGAGGGACCCAAAATCGACTTTCGAGCATTGGACACATAATTTAGACGCGCGCGGAGCCTGATCGTCCAAGTTGTTCATTTCTGAGCAGACTACCAAGGAAGGATGCTTGGACTTCAATAGATGAACAATTGGTGTGGAGATACGAAGGCGAGTGTTGCTGATCTCTCGTGAATACGTGGCTGCATTTACTGTCAGTCGGAGCCCCTCCATGAGCAGCAAGGCTGATAAACAGTAACGACGGCAGGACACTCACTTTATCGTTCAGTAGGGTTCCTTTAATTACAGACAGCAGGACTGCAGATAAGTGCGTATATGGTTCAAATCTGATCGACCGAAGTTTGACCCTTCGATTTGGTGATGATGGTGGCGGAGTAAAGCGAAACAATCATGCAGACCCAGCGTCATAAGGCTTGTTGCTGTAAGCGACGCAGATTGTCATAGGCTGGAACCTTTCTGCAGCCACAAGCTTTGGGCCTGGTCATCGCACCAGGGAATATGCAGATACACCTGAGTTCCTTCTTGATTTTGAGAGGGGGGGGGGGGGGCATTAGCGCTCTTCAGGGCGCTTTTCATGAATCAATTTTAGTTGTCATTAAAGATATTGAGGTTATTTAGGTCAATTCCGTTTTTACCATGGCTGTTTACAGCAGCACCGTTGACGCTGGCGAGGCTGAGCCTTCTTCCCAGCGCAATGCGCGCAATGAGCTGGCCCACGGCCAGCCTAGCAGCCACCCCGGTGCATACGGCGGCTTCCAAGGGTATCTATACGAACCTCCGTGCACTTTATCTGCGCCCGCATAGCGCCTGTTGGATTGAATATCGGGGTCGAGGTCCTACAGCTCGCTCTTCCGTGCCTCGGCAGCCTGGTCGCGCAGTCCTGGTGCCGTGGTCTGTCGTCCGCTGGCGTCGCGGGACTCCATGTCTGCGGCCCAAAGAGCGGCGCCGACGGTGTTGGTGAAGGAGAACAGGATGCCAGCGATCGGGACCATCTCTAGGAGGACGGCGGGGACGCCGAAACTAGTATTCTGCGTCAGCATGTACATTCAGGGAGGGTCAGCTGTGGAGGACAAACCTGGCATATGCTGCCTTGCGGCGTTCAACGAACTGGTCCTTCTCCTTCTTGTTCATCTGCTTGAGCTGGAAGTAGCGCGCGTGCGCCGTGGGACCGAATTTCCTACCCTGAAGAATCACGAACATCACGGTGCCGACGATGGGAATGAAGTTGAGCGGCAAGTACATGAAGTAGCGGATGATGGCGCTGGGAGCAAATTTGGCAAAGGGCTTGCGTGCAAGTTTGCCCAGCTTGGCGATTGGGTCGCTGCCGGACTTCACGGCGCGCTCTTTCGCAACAAGCGTGGTCATGTTGCGCGACATCAGCGTGCCGTCGAAGGTGTCAATCAGCGCATCGTCAATTAGGAAGTTCTTGCTCAGCACATTGAAGATGGTGGAGGACTCGCTGAGCACGAGGAGCACGGTGGTGACGAATGCGAGTGGTCCGTTGAAGATGGTGAGGACTGCGGCTTGTGGCACGTAGGTTACCACGAACATGAACACTGTGACACCGAGGCCGAGTGAGACAGTCGGGATCAGCTTCGCTGCGAGAGGCCGCCATAGCGCTCGGTGCGAGAAGAAGTACGCAATACCCTGGAACGCGTGTCAGTACAGGGGTCGCTGCGGTTGGAGATGGATTTGTGGACCTTGAACGGATACAGGTAGGCACCGGACCGCACGGCATCGTTGGCAATCTTAGAAGCTTGGTTGAAGTCCTCGGTCGCGACTTCTTTGACCTTATCTTGCACTTTGGCCACGGTGGATTTGCGCTCAGACATGATGTAGGTGAGGTAAGGTTGCTGGGTGTGTCGTGAAGAAAGAGAGACTTTGGACACTGTGGCCCAAGGGAGTGTGAGTACCGGCGCGACCACGACTGACGATGTGTGACGTCATTGCGTCATAGCTCCCAAATTGCATGTGAACTGGGGACACCTTCCAAAATTTCATCCTTACACACTCATACATCATTTGCAAGGAATACGGCGTCTCATGGATACGGTAGATGCTGCTTATCTTACACATGAAATATGTCGCCACTGCAATGGCATCATGCGCTGGCTTTGTGACGAAGATGTGCTGGCACAGATCCCAAGCAGAGGTTCATGCTCGAACTTGCTCATGCCATTGGCACTCGGGCAATGTAGGAGACAATTGAATGCCTGCAATCACGGCTCGGCATGCCAACTGCAAAGCTACAAGTCACAATGTACCTTCCAGCTTGGCCGTCATGGTCTCGACCGACTTTGCAGTATCGCGCTTTGGGCAGTGGGCGACTTGAGGCCTTGCGCCATCCGTAACGTCTCGGATCTTCCGTCTCAGCGGTCAAGATTTACCTGCTTTTGACGGGTAAATGGACCAAAATCTTTGATTGGATTACTTTATTTCTGTGGCTCCCCTCTCCGGGCTGGCTATACTTAGCGCGAAGGCACGCATCCGCAAGCGAGAAGATGCGGGGTGCGTGTCATGATGACGCCACAGCTGTGCAGCGAGGGGTGAAACACAGCTCAAGCTCGCTCTTTAAAACGTCTTCACTAAGAGATTCCCCACATATTCAGGAACAGCTTGCAGGTTTTCGAGGGTCCGCAGAAGGCGAACTTCCGATCTTGCACCTCAGGATCTTCATATGACGCCACAGATATCGTGCAAACCAGTCCTGCGCCACAAGAACCTCCACAGACGCGCGTGAAGTTCCCTGATCGGCTGGAGATCATTGCGTGATACAGGCCCAGTGTGGCATAACGCAAGAGAAGCATTCAGCAAACCGGAATTGAAGTCGGAAGTAAGCTTTTGGTTCTCCACAGTTTAGGCCAGAATGACGCAGAGCCGTCCACGTGCTGGTGCCCGCTGTGGACCATTTTCGGAAAGCTAGGCCATGAAGGAGCATACTAGTCCTCGAAGGGGTTCTGTTGCTGCGGGCTGAGCCAGTGTTTGTGGCGCTCCAAGCATCAAGACTTGCCAGGGCCATGGTGAGAGACGTTTGATCGAGAGCAAGGCCGAACTAGCCCCGCCCCGCTGCTTGAGAGGTCCAAGGCTGAAGGCCTGGAAGGCGGGAATGACGTGACGGAGCTGTAGATTGCAGCATCTCAGATCGTGTTGTTTGCGGCGCTACCCGTTGTGGTCAAAGAGGAATGCTGAAACAGGGATATGGAAAGTTCTCCCAGTCGTCCCCGCCATTCGTGGCACGTCTGCTGATGCTCTGAGTTGGAAGGTGACGTAGCGAGGTGATGTGCTCCTGCTGCAATAGTGATATATAAAGACCCGTTGCGACCTCGAACACTGATCATCATACAACCAAACAACAACCACTCACCACACTCAATCACCTCCTAGCAACACTTCCCAACCTACACCCCAACTAAATACCCACTACAACAAACAGTAAAAATTCAAGATGTCCGGAGTTATGGATAAGGTCAAGGCCAAGGTCGACAACGTCCTCCACAAGGACAAGGACACAACACACACCGGTACCACTGGCACACACCACAGTAAGTTGTTCTTTCAATCCGTCTCTTTGAGGTACTAACTTCTCCAGGCGACCCCACTGGTCCTCACAACACACATGCCGCCAACCAGGCCGATCCCCGCGTTGACTCTGACCGCTATGGTGCCGCTGGCAACACTGCTGGTGCTGGCGGAGTCGGTGCTGGTCAGTACGGTACCACAGGTACCCACGGTACCCACGGCACCACTGGCTCTGGTCTGACTGGCTCGCACACCACACACGGCAGCGACCCCACCGGCCCTCACGACTCTCGCCTTGCTAACAAGGCCGACCCTCGTGTTGACTCTGATCGTGTTGGCACTGCTGGCAACACTGGTAGCGCTGGAGGTCTCCCCCACGAGACTCACACTTCAGGTCAGCAAACCTACCGCACTGACGGCAACAAGTTGCCAGATGCTCTTCTTGAAGATCAGTCCAGGGCTGAACCTCACTCAGGTGCCGGCTTGTCTCACAGCAGTCACGGACACAACACCGGCAGCGGTCTGACAGGCAGCAACACCCACCACAGCGACCCCACCGGTCCTCACGACTCCAAGCTTGCTAACAAGCTCGACCCCCGCGTCGACTCGGACAAGTATGGTGCTGCTGGCAACACTGCTGGCGCTGGTGGTGTCGGTGCTGGTCAGTACGGATCTACTGGCACCCACGGTACTCACACCGGTACTCACACCGGCTCTGGTCTGACTGGCAGCCACGGCACCCACACTGGCTCTGACCCCACGGGCCCCCACAACAGCCACTTGGCCAACAAGGCTGATCCTCGCGTCGACTCTGACCGCTATGGTGCCGCTGGCAACACTGCTGGTGCTGGAGGCGTTGGTGCTGGCCAGTATGGCAGCACCGGCACTCACACCACTGGCTCTGGCCTGACCGGCAACACTGGTACCGGCTACGGCAGCACTGGCACTGGCTACTCTGACCCCACCGGCCCCCACGACTCCCGCCTCGGCAACAAGGCTGACCCCCGTGTCGACTCTGACCACTACGGCGGCCAGGGCAACACCTACGGTACCAACCAGAGCTCCGGCCTGACCGGCACCAACGCGCCCGGCCACGTCGGCAACTCCAATGCCAACAAGACTGCCGGCCCTCACGGCTCCAACCTCCTCAACAAGCTTGACCCCCGTGTCGACTCCGACCTTGATGGCTCCAAGACCACCGGCGGTGACCGCACCTACGCTTAAGCGACTCGGTCAAAACGACGAGTGCAGCTAAGGAGTGAAGCGACGGACGGAATGATGATATGATATCCCAGCGAAATGATACTTAGTCTGTAGTTTAATAACGAATTTCAATTACGATATTCAACCAATCAGTCCTCTATGCTCTTTGACTTCGTAGATTGTTGAACTTAACTTCAAACAACGGCGCAGCGACCTGGATATTTTGATGAGCGAGGTGGTACCAGAATGCTGAGTAGTATGCTCGCTGGCGTAAGCGAGTCCCAGGACCATGGGCAGCTGTGCGGGAAGCATGGCCGACAGACCGATCGAGCGGCTAGGGCTTAGAAGGATGTACTATAACATGTATGCAACGAGACCCTGCCCAGCACAATCGCGTGTTTCAGCGTGTGAGGGGGGATTGCGTGAAAAAGCAAGTCGGTCTCGGGAATGAAGAAATGCACCAGTGTATAGGAAGGGTTCGTCTACCGGTATGTATGTAAGCGCCTAGGGCAAATGTTGGCGCGGGGATGACTTAAGCGCAGACTGTACCAGACCCCTCCTCAACGCGTGTGTGTACACTCAACGTGTGTGCAGGATACTTACGTGCAGGATGCAGGGTCAGGTGGTGTGCATTCGTGTGTGACGGTTGACGTCTACGCAGTCGCGTCCATCGTGAGGGAGCAGAGGTGAAGGCTGTTGTTTGGGTGAGAAGAGACAATTGTTTGTGTGAAGGGTTATGGGCTGCGAAGGCAGAAAAGACAGCGCTCATGTCGCTGGCGAGGGGTAGGAGTTATAGAGGCTCAAAGAGTGTGCAGAGGATTTCTACGCTACTGCTTCGTCGAGTCAGGGAGTCATGGACGTGGGAAGGTAGGGGTACGACACGCTTGACCGTTCTGTGGTGGTTGTGATGGTGCAAGGCTAGTGCTGACGGTGCGGAGGTGGCAGAGTCCCTGGAGGTTTCTGAGAGGGAACTGTTCTTATCGACATGGGTTGTTGAGGAAAGACAATGATACTTGGAGAAAATGCTAAAGACGGGTTACTGCTTTGAGCGTGGTTTGATCATCATGCTTGCTATGCTCACTGCGCTCACTGTACCTTGGGAGACATACCAGGCCTAACCCGTTTCGGACCAAACGACGAGCAACTAATTAGCATAGACTCGCGGTGCTGATCTCGCAAGCACTTATGTAACCCTCGGGGCTTAACTCTGAAACCGACAGACTGGTGAGGGATGCGGAGTGACGTTGCTGCTCCTGTGTAGTTATGCAATCTAGGTGCCACGGATAGGTCCGGCTCTGGTGGACGATTTCCAGTTTGTGCATGTGTGTTAGCGTGCCGCAACAGCACGTTTAGACCAGGAAGTTTGGAAGCCCATTGAGAATGATCGAGACGCCAGCGTCACCTCGCACTGTATCGGCCACGAGCCGTTAGGGGGAACCTAAAGATGTAAATCCGACGATGGCGTTTGCCCTGCGGAATTGCATGGGGGACTAGCGCCGTTCACAGCGACTAGGTCTGTGGCGTTCTCTGCAGTTGCGGAGCGGAGTGAACGTGCGCCTCTCGAGGTCGACAAGCCAGCTGGGTGGGTGTATAAGGGCTAGAAGCGCGGCCGTCAGCACTTGCTAGATTATACCTCCGCAGTCTGCCCTTCACTTGAAAACCGCCTCGAAAACTTGATCTGTTAATAACCCGTGGTACTGCCGAGTCCTGCACGTACTGCACTCCAGCCTCGAAGACCGCACAGCAGTGCCACCATCACCCACTGCTTCAAAACGTCGCCATGGACTACAGCTACTTCGGCGCCTCGCAGCAGCAGCCCTACCCGTACATGGGCGTGCCCGCCAATGCCTATGCAAACCCCGGAATCGACCTGGAGACGATGCGCAGTGTGGTGAGTACCTCGGTGCGGCCATGTACTTCTTCGCTGCAGCGGCCCCGCCCGCTCTGATTCCCCAAGTCTCGTCTGACGTCGTCTTCCAGGAGCCTCTCGACGCAGGACTGTACGCAGGCAGCTACGACGCCTTCACCTTCCACGGCCTGCCAACCCCGCAGCACGGCGGCTCCCCAGACAATGCGATTCAAACCCCTCACCTGCCCACCGCCGGTAGCGTAGACTCCGGGCTTGGCGGGGAATTCGACGAGACCAGCGCCGCCCGCGGACGCAGCAGCAGCGAAGAGAAGGACAACCTGACGCCTGCACAGAGCAGGCGGAAAGCGCAGAACCGAGCAGCGTATGGGCGCCCTCCCCTTCCTTGCCTCGTAGTCCTAGTAGTGCGCAGCGAACGCCATTGCTGACCTTAGGCTACAGCCAACGCGCCTTCCGCGAACGCAAGGAACGCCATGTGCGCGATCTCGAAGCCAAGCTGAACGCGCTGGAGAACAACACGCACTCGCTGCAGTCGGACAACGACCGCCTCAAGCTGGCGCTGCAGCGCGCCCGCACCGAGAACGAGATTCTGCGTGCGACGTCTGGGCACCACTCGCCCTCGTCGTCACGCCGTGTGTCGGCGAGCTACCCATCGCCAGGCGCGCACCTGCCCGCCGATGAGGACGACGAGCAGCATGTGGGCTACAACGTGCAGCCACTCAGCAATGGCAGCGTACTCAATGCAGCTGACAAGGACCACGCGGCCTCACGTCACAGGTTCAAGGGCAGAGAGGTCCCAGCCGCCCAGGCCTGGGATGTCATTCAGTCGCATCCGTTGGTTAAGCAGGGGCTCGTCGATGTCACGGATGTTGTTGAGCGCCTGCGGGGTGCAGCGAAGTGCAACGGTCACGGGCCAGTGTTTGACGAGAGCACCATCTGGCAGGCTGTTGAGGAGTCGAGACGCAGTGGTGGCGACGAGCTTATTTGATCTTCGCCAAAGGATGCTGTAGGTTGTTGCTGTCGTGTGTTTCTCTCTGCGTTTCTTGTCTACGAGCACCACTTTTCTTTCCTTTTCAACAAACGTTGCGGAACCCGCACATGGCGTTCATCGAATGGCGTTGCAAAGGGCCACGGCTGGGCAAAGTACCACCCCAGACTGACAGGCAATGGGATCGGCGTTCTATGTGCTGGCCTCCTTAATATCACGATTTACGGTGGATGGGGTTGGCGATTGCACCCATCACACACTCGTACTGCTTTCTACGATACGAAAATACCCCGTGGTTCTCATACCACCAAAAGGATCCACACAGATTCTGAATCTCAGATAAAATCCATACTATTATTTTCCCGTATGCAGATTCCCATCTGACTACACTCCTGTATCCCCCAGCCTGCGCAAACACCAAACACAGCCGGCCCCGCTTGATGCAACGTCACATTTGCCCCTGCCCTGGAAGCACAAACTGGGTTTCGAAAGTGTGTTTTGTTATCGAACCCAGCTCCTGATTCGAAGCAATGTCGGGCCTGAAGACGTCGTTATCTGGATGAGCACCATACCACCGGACTTGATTCCGGCGCTGGGGAACAGACGTCCTACGGTATGGCAGCAGCCACGCATGGCATGTTCCGGTTCATTGTCATTTTGGTTCTGCATCGCTGATGTCACAGGGCGTATCTGAGGAAAAGACACACTTGTACATTGTAGTGCTTACTCTCTCTACTTCCGTAGAGTTAAAGGGCAGCTACTGAATAGGCCACGATGGCTAGCCGCACATGGCATGGTTCGCGGTGCCCATGTCATAGGGCGTGCCATGCGAGGATACATTCAAGACTGGAAATATGCTCACGACTATATCACTTCAGGATCAGGCGCACGACAGGCGTGCCGATAGCTAGGTCTTTGTGATTGCTGATCGCATTATTGGTCTAGCTAACGACTCTACTCGGCCAAGGTTGGCCAGATACATGGTGATGGATTGAGCAGCACTCTGGATGAGGGTATCAACAATAGTGCTAATCGAGCGGGCCGGTAGATCTTCAAAGTCGGGAGGAATGCCGCGAAGATCTTACCTACGTGCTTCACGTACCGCCGGGCTGGCTGTCACAACCTGGGTCACAACTCGATCATGTGTAGGAATGAGGCAGTAGTGGAACATGGAAGACATCACTGCTGCTCCTTCTCGTGAGGAATACGGCAGGTACAACGTTGCTTCAATGAGAACACTGTCCGAATGTCACTCACAGGGCTGTGCTACGGATTCCGCGGTGCTGGGACTGTCACAACGGAACTTTCCCTCAACGGCGACTACATGGATATAGACTTGACGATCGCACCAAGAAAACACATTCCGGTCAACGATACCGTCGATCTCCGTCTAGATGCTTTCTATCGGCATCTCTACAAAGTAGTCTGCGGCGCAGGTCGATCAGGGTCTGACGGATCCTCATCTCCCCGATTTATCGGTTCATGGTCGAGGTAGGTACAGTAACGAGCCACAACAGACGATCACGGCACCGAACGGTACAACAAAGCGCTTTTCCATCAACCTCTGCTCCTACTATCAAATGGCTCCAAGCCACTTCCCCGCTTTTCATCGCTCCGTCACATCTCTCAATTGGTCTGCAAGTGTCTGCGAGGCATATAATCAGCGCGCCCGTGCAGCCCGTCAGCCACAAACCATACTGTGCTGCGCCTTAACCAGAATGATGGCTAGCCGAGATAAGGCCTCCCCAGACGTCGGCATTCGTAAATCGGCATTGACGAAAGTCGGTGCGGATGCCTATAGGTGCGGTATAGGACCCGCTCGAATCGGAAATACCGAAGATTGCCTTTTGTTGCAATCGACCTATGAATGGACCTTGTACTTTAGTAGACACACGGGGGTTGTGGAGGTTTGAACACAGATTGGATGAGTCACATGTGAAGACACAGAAACACCACAGAAAGGTTTGGGCGTTCTGTATACATGGAAACGCGCACCTGTGTTGCGTACATAAGAAAAAACATGCAGTGTCGTCGTCAAATATGCATAGAGGCGGCGTGTCAGCCCGTCCATTACCGAGCGGGGTGCACAGCGTTGAAAAAAGCGCTACGACGTGATATGCTCATGCTCGTGAAACCGCCCTGAGCATTCCTATGCCAACTGTCTCAAGACACTGCTCAATGGCATCGCACTGAGGTACAGAGCAAGCGACGTCATGTTCCCCCGCAGCTCCTTCAGGAAGGTGGGGGGTGGGGCCAGCGATCTGCAGGGCCTTGAGCTCTCTCGAGCTCCGAAAAGTTCAGACGCAATTCCAGGCGCCAGCCGCACAGCACAAAAAACAACCTCCGCGCCAGACTTCAGCGTCTCCAGCTCCTCAAAGCACCAATCTACTCATACAAGTCTGAGATTCGCGCTGCAGATTGCAGCCCCCAACCCGCCACAATGCAGATGCCCGACATGCCCATCAACGTCGAAGTCGACCCCAACGAAGACACAGAATGGAACGATATTCTGCGCTCCAAAGGCATTATCCCCGAGAAGCCGCCGTCTCCGACTCCCATGATCGAAGAGGCCCTGAACGAGGCCCGGCGTTTGGCGCATGAGAATCGGCTTGAGGGGAAGGAATTGGACGAGCTGGCGGAGCTGGAAGACGAGGAGGACGAGGATTTCCTCGAGAGCTACCGGTGCGTTCCCCACCAATCTCACTGCGTTGCCCAAATAATGGAGAAAGGGAGGAGGAGGATGGGGGACTCTCTACTAACACAACCCCAGCCAAAAACGCATGAACGAGCTTTCAGCCATCACAAACGCCTCAATCTACAACCAAGTCTACCCGATCCACAAGCCCGACTACGCGCGCGACGTCACCGATGCCTCACACAAAGCTTTCGTCCTCGTGCTCCTGACCTCCTCCGCGGGAACCAACACGGAATCCCGCGTCGCCAGCGAGTCCTGGACACTCCTGGCGCAGAAATTCGGCGACGTCAAGTTCTGCCAGATGCGCGCGGATTTGTGCATCGAGGGGTACCCGGATCGCAATACCCCGACGGTGTTGGTGTATAAGGATGGAGATATTAAGAGGCAGATTGTTACGCTGAGGGAGTTGAATGGGGTTAGGACGAATGTGGCGGATTGGGAGAAGGTGTTGGTGGATTTGGGCGCGGTGAAGATTGGGGATAGTAGGTTGAGTAAGAGGCCTGGGCAGGGGGAGGAGGAGGGGGAGAAGAGAGGGATACGCCAGGGGAAGATGCAGGCTAGGGCGGATGAGGAGGGGGAGGATAGTGATTGGGATTAGGTGTTTGGGGGGGGGGGGGGGTAGGGGGGG